>CAWVRF010000976.1:0-418000 GCA_963932465.1 Maratus speciosus | reverse complement strand
GAAATCTATCGCATGTACAGGACAGAAAATTTGGATGAGGATAGTCCAAGGCAGGTCCTAATGATGTACTTAAAGCTCAGATCGTTCATTTTTTGTTAATTAACCAAGATATTAATTAAAAACCAAAGTGAACTTCACAAAATAGCACATAAAGGCCATTCTGCAGTTTTTAAAGCATGGAAAGACGGACAGTCAAAAGACGCAAATGTTTTTGAGTCTTTCGAAGCTCCATAAGCTTCGTCATTAAAAGTATGGAAAAACAAAACACTATTAATGGGCATTTTAATCTTTCTAATGGTGTAACCTGTTTAAAAAATATTAATACTTACCCTTTCACAAAAAATATTTTGACACATTTATAAAATGAGAATAATTTATTTAAATTTTTTTGAATTATGAGTTTCATATTACCTTGAATAAAAAATACTCGGTGTATCTTTTACTCTTTTATAGATTATGTTATACAGTAGACTCCCTCAAATCCGCAACCATAAAATCAACAAACCCCTAAAATCCGCTCATCATTGAAGATGTAAATAATGAAACTTTCAGTTCAGATGTAGAAACAAAATTACAGACTTTTTTATTTTTATATCATTCCGTATATATTTTAATATGTAATTTACGTTAAAATGACTGAATTCATGCTTTTTTAAGAAGGAAGTATAAATTTATTTCTGAAAAAATCAAGATATTGCTGATATCATTGGTATACACAATCTTTTTACAAAATATATTTATGTATTAATCAAGCTTTTTAACACATCCAACAAAGTTGAGAAGTGTTTATGACTTCGGTTTGTCTGTCCGCACTCTAACTCCCGTAAATATACTCGGATCGTTCTGAAATTTTTGGATGTTAGTGACCTCTACCATAGCACGAACCCTATTGCAAATGAAGTTTCTGTCACGTTTAGTTCATTTACAGCAGGCATGTCAAACTCATTTACCTTCGCGGGCCAAATTAAGCATTATATACTAAGCCGCGGGCTTAATATAAAAAAAAAAAGATAGTAATATTACCATTGCACAGAATAAAATTTGACTGTACAAGAGACAGCCATGTTAAAGAAATTTTAACGCAAAGTTCCAACATTAAGTATACAGTAAGTTTATATTAATTTTTCGAAAAAACATTCACAATTACTTTAATCAAACAAATAATAATAAGAAGAATAACTGAATATTATAAATTGAGTTTATTTTAAAAATTCCTTGTACACGCTAATCTAGATTTAGCATAGGCATAGCTTATAGCACAAAATTAGCACTCGCCTCTCACCAGAGGTCGAGTAGCTCTTAAAACATGGCGATTAACTTTACTGTCCTCACTCGCCAAACTCAATGGGCACCACTTTCCAAACGCGATGGTTGAAAGATCGATACCAGGGAGGAAAGGGGTGAAATTCGTTCGGAATTTACGGAGTCCAAATCGGCGATTCTCCCGAACGTAAGAAAAGAAAGTAGCAGGGGTGATTCTGTCTCGAATTTTCCGAAAATGTAAGGCATTCGGTTCCGGGAAAAAAAACAAAAAAAGGTCATCAGTCCAAAAATTCGGACATAATTTCGATATGGTCGCCGAAAAAAATCAATTTCGTCAATCGTTCGTAGAAAAACTCACCAATTCCGTCAAAGAATCGCGAAAAAACGTGAATTTCGCCCAAGGACCACGTAAAAAACACGAATTATGTCAAAACATCGCGGAAAAAACGCAAATTTCCTGAAAAAATCTCGGAGAAATCGCAACTTTCGTGACAAGATTGTGGAAAAACGCAAATTTCGTCCAAAAATCGCGGAAAAAACACAAATTTCGTGAAAAGATCGCGGAAAAACGCAAATTTCGAGAAAGAATCGCGAAAAAGAATCACAAAATTCTTCAAAGTATCGCGGAAAAAAAAATTTCCTGAAAAGATCGCGAAAAAAACGGAAATTTCGTGAAAAGATCGCGGAAAAAATGGAAATTTCGTGAAAAGATCGCGGATAAAACGCAAAATTCGGGAAAAGATCTCGGAAAAAAAGCAAAATTGGTGAAAAGATAACGGGAAAAAGCAAAATTCGTGAAAAGATCGCGGAGAAAACGCAACTTTCGTGACAAAATCGCGGGAAAAAAGCAAATTTCGTCAAAAGATCGCGGAAAAACACAAATTTCAAGAAAAGATCACAAAAAAAGCAAATTTCGTCAAAAGATCGCGTTTAAAACGCAAATTTCTCGAAAAGATCACGGAAAAACGCAAATTTCTTGAAAAGATCGCAGTAAAACGCAAATTTCGTGAAAATATCGGGGAAAAAACGTAAATTTCGTGAAAAGATCGTGGAAAAACCGCAAATTTCGTGAAAAGATCGCGAAAGAAACGCAACTTTCGTCAAAAGATCGTGAAAAAAACCCCGCAAATTTCAGGAAAAGATTGCGGGAAAAACACAAATTTCATCAAAAGATCGCGGGAAAAATGCAAATTTCGTCAAAAGATCGCCTAAAAATGCAAATTTCGTCAAAAGATCGCCTAAAAATGCAAATTTCGTCAAAAAATCTTGTAAAAAAATGCAAATATTTTCAAAGAATGACTAAAAAAAAAAAACACAAATTTCGTTAAAAGATTACAAAAAAAAACAACGCAATTTTGTGAAAAGAGTGCGGAAAAAACGCAGATTTCGCCAAAAGATCGCAAAAAACCCCGCGAAATTCGTTAAATGGTCGCAGAAAATTGCATATTAGTTAGTGCCGAGGGGGGGGGGGTCCCCTCTTCTGTAACCTTTCTGAAAATTTCCTGTGAATTTATTTCATTGCAATTAATAGTAAAAATAAAATTTTTCAGTTGGGTGTAATCATATCGAATGGTAAGTAATAAATATAAGAAAATTACAATATTGAAAGTTAGAAAAAACATAATTTTGTATGGAGCGTACATAACTTTGTTACTGGCCAGTGGTTAAAAAAAAACTGGCCAGTGAAAAAAATCAGTGTACTGGCCAGTGGCCAGTGGGTAAAAATGTTAATTTTGACTTATAGCTGTCAATCTTCCGCATTTTTTCAAAGTAAAAAATAAAAATAAATATATTTTGAATCAGAAAACCTATTTAATAGAACATGTCATTTTTAATCGCTACTTTTTTATTTCATTTATTAAGTACATTTCCTGGTTCAAATTATTTTATTTGATTTCAAAAATAACAAAAAGGTTGCATATCGTATTTCAAAAATTAGTTGATTGATGAACAATTACAGAAATTTGGAAACTCCGTACCCATGCGCTAATATGTAATCGTACAAAGTTTGATTAGCTGCAGTAATAAATTCTGAACAATAATTTGAACATAAATTATTGGAGGTGAGGAAACAGATTAAACTGTTTCTTAAAATTCAAAAAATCTTCTTTTGAAATAATTTTTTAATGCATTTTTTAAAAATTTCACTCTGATGATTTTTGTAATAATGCAATCTGATACATCCCCTAAAAAACTCGACAGACGGCAGGCACTAGGCAAAGGATAATTAAATAAATGTAAAATGGCAAAGGCTTCGCGGGCCACAGATAATTATTCGGCGGGCCAGTTGTGGCCCGCGGGCCGCGTGTTTGACATGCCTGATTTACAGGGACAGTAAAAAGTTTTCCGATACATTACGGCCTGTGGGAAAAAATCGTTTAAAATGATTTTTAATGATGTTATATGCTTTCAAACATGATAAAATTGATATGCATTTATCAAGTGCACTAAAATATGCATTCTGTAGAATATGCGGGGCAAAAAAAAATTATTATTCATTTGCAGGGCCGCACAAAAGAATTCCGTTACATAATGATATAGGGATGGAGAGAATTTTTTCCAACGTATTTTAATTATGTTAAATTATTTCATGTATAATGAAATTGATATACGTCGCTGAGGTTTACTATAAGTTATTTCATGTATAATACGAAGTGCATAGCATTTACAGGGACACACAAAAGATTTCAGATAATATATTGTATCTGAAGTACTGTACGGTAGCGATGATTGCTAGAAATGCATTTTTAATTATGCTATGTGTTTTTATGTTTCACTATATATTTATGCATTGTATATAGTGTGTATAAATGATGTAATTCCTATACAGGGCTACACAAAAGAATTCATAATGGTCACTGGGCATGATTGCGAATTGCTTAAAGGTGGTTTTTAAATGAGTTATGCATTTTAACGCTGAACTGCATTTAGTTTACTAAAGAATATTTGTAGATAATGACATAGATTAAATGATATACAGGGTCACGCAAAGAAATGGATACATGGCCGTATATAAATGATAATCTCTGGAAATGTGATTCCAGTAGTTTTAAAAGTGTTTTACTTACAATTTAACTTTAGCTAAATAGTGGCGTGTAATAAATTTACTAGGTTAACTACAGAGTTGTACAAAAGTATACAAGTATGTTTCCATCTATTAGTATAAATTGCTGAAAGAGAAATTTCGACCTGTTATGTGTTTTCTTGCTAAACTAAATTTCCACATAAATATATTATATATATCAACCTACAGATCAAATACAGGGCTGTTCAAAATAATTGGAATACATATTTGCTATGGACAGTAACGGCTAAAATCAGTTTATAAATTTTTATGCGTTTTCTAAAATGTTTACTTAGTTCTCTTATATATATACCTTATTTCCCAAAATACGAAGTTTTGTCAAAGCATTCAGGAAGTGTTGGAAGGTGTTTCATAATCTATGCTTAACGCATGATTTTTCTTACTTGTTTGTTTATTAAGTCTGGCTAAACATGAAATAAAACTCTTATTTTACGATTTTGATGTGAATTAGTAGGGTACATCTATGAGACAAGTTTCATTGAACAATTGAAGAAAAATGTATCTCATCTTAATTATGCATATTTAATTATATACATTATTAATTATTTACTTGACCTTTACTTTCAATAATTTTAAAATTTTACCGTATTGTAAGCATGAATTATAATTTTGATTGCATTATTACATTCATATTACTGTTAAAAAGATATAAACAAAGCAATGACCAGAAATCCGCACAACCTCTGGTCCCACGCTATGCGGATTTGAGGGAGTCTACTGTATTTACAAGCTTTAACATTACAGATTACAGCCACAAAATTTAGAAATGCATAAAGTTGGGCATGTAATTCGGGCATCTATTTTTTTCTACCACATGCCCGACTGTGCCTGTAAAGTTTTTCAAATTTTTCTAGCCTTGATATATATATTGTATATATACACACATACACACACACACATATATATATATATATATATATATATATAACACAGGCGCTCGGCTAACCAAAAAGTACCAAAATATTTAGTAGATACAGTCTAGTTCAGGGTTTGTGAATCTTTTTGTTGATGCGTGCCAAATTTGAACAAAAAATAATTTACATGACCATGACATGCCAACAAAAACCACAAACAAATTTAGTAGGTAGAAAAATAATGGTCTAAAATTTTCTATTAAGATTTAAAAAATGTGAGGAGCATACATGTATGTATTACACTATAATAATTATGGCAACAAATATATTTCAGAAAAAAGAAATAATGCGATGTAATTTTATTTCTGTTGTCGCATCTTAATATCAGGTTAATTTTAATGCAAACTGAATCGGATTTATCTGACAAGTGCTTTTTGTTTGAGTTTTGATATTATTCATTTGTGAAAACAGTGAGTGACTCGAAATCATAGATAGGCAGAAAAACTGTTACACTAGCAAACGCCAGTTTCTTTGAATAGCTTTGAAATAAATTCAAAGTTGCCATAACTTTACCATCAGAAATTATTAATCTCTAATAGAAAATTCTTATAGATAGTTTTCAAATATCGTCTTTGTTCGAATAAAAAATTGAGACTATAATTAATTAGATTGGAATATAATATGCTGCAGTTAAAAACATTTGATCGAATTTAGAAAAGATCAGTCGGGATTTAGTGTCATCCCACTTTGTTCTGATTTAGAGTCACAGCAATGCCGTGCCAAAAGTAGCACGCATACCATAGGTTCGCTGTCCTTGGTCTAGTTAAAGTTTTGAAAATATGAGGATCAAAAATTATCAAAATTTGGATTATAATTTTTTTCTTCAAAAATGTGAGAGAAAACAAGCAAAAAAGAAAATAAATTGTAACCTTCATTAGAAAACTAAATTGACATTTCGAAAAATAAATAAAAATGGAATACATACATCATGTGCTAATATTGCATTCGATATATATTTGACATCTAGTATTATGAAAATTAATCATTGTTTGTGGACAGTTTTCTTTAATTGAAAATGGTTTTGGGATAATATACAAGTACCTTTAATAGTAATGATATTACAGAAGATTCCCTCAAATCCGCACAGCTTGGGACCAGAGATGTAGATTTTACAATTTTGCAGAATTCTGGTCATTGTTTTGTTTACATTTTTAAAACAGTAATTTGAATATAATAATACAATCAAAATTATAAATATGCTTACAATAGAGTAAAACATTAAAATAATTAAGTAAATTAATAAACTAAAATGATAAAAAGTAAGACATTTTAAAAAATTATTAAATTATTAAAGGTAAAGATCAAGTAAATAATTAATAATGTATAACTAAATATGCATAATAAAAATGTGGTACATTTTCTGTGAATTTTTCAATGAAAACACCTATATAACCTCATAACAACACCTATAAATTCACCTAAAATCATAAAGTAAGGAAGTTTTATTTCAGTTTAAAACCAGTCTTAATAACTAAAAAAGATTGATTAAATACACAAAAAAATTTGGTAAAAAGATTGTGATTACCAGTGATATCAGCAATTTCGTCATTTTTTTTTCAGAAATAAATTTATACTTCCTTCTGGAAAACTATATGTTTTAGTCATATTAACGAGAATTATATATTAAAATAAAAATTGAACGATATAAAACTAACAAATTTTGTAATTTTGCCACTACATCTGAACTGAAAGTTTCATTGTTTACATCTGTGATAATGTGCAGATTTTAGGGTTGCAGATTTAAGGGAGTCTACTGTACTTTTTAAAATGTCACATTTGCATAGAGACAAATTACTATGATGTTTGATCACCACTAATTTTGTATGGAATTTTTTTCCTTATTTAATTGTAGATATCTGCAATTAAATTTAAATAATATGAAGACTTTAGCAATTACTGGTGGCTAAAAATCATAGCAGCTATACATTTCTCAGTTGTATCTAACTTCTTTTTTATATTCATTTAAATCTCCCCCCCCCCCAACCCCCATCTTATTTAATTGAGAGTAAAATCAGTACCATTCAACTAATGTACTTTTTTTTTTCACTTGCATTTAAATGGCACTTACTATGATAAGATACTTTTCTTTTAAGGATGACTATACTTAATTATCAATGTCTAAATGCATCAAACAAGGGAGAAAATTGAGTGCCTCAAATACTGCCAACTCATGGCAGCAGTTAATGTTCCTGCCAACTTTTTATGTCCCCCCCCCCCCATTGTTCATAAAAATTTTACACTTTGAAACCTCTATTTGTTGCCACATATGCAATAAATTATTTAACATTAAAAGAGCTAAACATTAATATTGAAAACTTTGATTTTTTTGCCAAATTATCCTCTTTTTCTCTGAATTATATTTTTATAAGTTTTGTTGAGAAACTTTATATAATAACTTTCTGAATTAATTTATTAACTGAGTTGAAGAGTTAAAGTGTTTCAAGATGTAGTATTACTCTGCTCATGATTATACTTTTTCAATTAATTCATAAAATAGTAATTTTAGTGTTTTAAAAAAAAGCCAAATAAAAAAAAAGCCAAATCTAACAAGGTGAGAAGGAAGTAATTGTTTTACTAAAGCACATAAATTTTTGGCTGGCTATCATATTTTTTCCAGTTAGTAGAGCCCAGCTTACATATTTCAATAACTCCAACACATATAACAACACTGAAAATACTTTTTCTCATTGTGATACTATTAAAAAGGGGGGGGGGAAGGGAGGGAGTATAATTAACTAACAATATTTCTTTTATTTTTTTAAATGATTGCTAATCATCAAGTCATCATATGTTAAACGGTGCTATTTTCCCTACTTAATACAGACAGTTTCATAACACACAACTTTTAATAATAAACTTAATATAATCTGATAAGAGTTTTATTACTAATAAAAATTGCGTCGCATCCTAATATGAGCATGGACATATGAATAATTCAAAGAACTGTAAGTATATTATACACAACAACAAAATACTAATAATAATAACACACAATTTAAGCACAGTAAATATGTATCCTTGTGATGAAATACTGGTTTCATCAGCTTTAAATTTATATATTAGCCTAGTCGTAAAAGAAGATTAAAAACAAAACAAAACGGGGAGTGAATGACATAAAAAAAAAAAAAAAATCTCGGTTTAGTTTATTCGGGTTTGAATAAAGCCTTTTATTTGCAAATTTGCAACAAAACGAATTTAGCCTATTTATTCTACATAAACATAAAATACTTTTCTGCCAAAAGAAAGATAAATCACACTAGCTATCAACCCTATCTTTTCCAAGTTGTGAAAACCTACGAGGTAACTAACCTGGCAGTCTGCCAAAAGTCAATGGCGGTTCGCGTTAAACTAGTAGACTCATTGAGTAGAAAAGAAATCGAAGATTTGTGGTGCATCGCGCCGACAAGTCTAGATGTGAAAAGATTACTGCGTAATATTTTTGTTTTGTTTCGATTTGGAACTGGTGAGTGCTGATTTTTGTTATTATTTTTTATTTCTTGAAAATGAACGAAAATAGGGAACGAAAAATGCGTGATACGCATCGAACGCTATTAAATAAATTACAGTAAACCCTCGATTTAACGGACTAATTGGGACTAAGATGTGTCCGTTGAATCGCAAAGTACAATTTATAATATTATTTTGTTATAATTATACTACATATATATATTATTCCGTACTTGTAATTACATATATTATTACAGTGCAAATTACACACATATATATATAATCTATACTAATCTATACTATCTATACTCCTATTATAAAGAGGAAAAAATTGTTTATTTGTCGGAGGTAAGCTCTGGAACTAACGAACCGATTCCAAAAGTAATGGTATCAAAATGATGGTGTTAGTCCAACTTAGAACATAGGCTATATCTTATGTCGGCGCCACTATCCCGGAGGGGGTGTAGGAGCAAAAAACGTTCTATAAATGCGATTTTAGCGTTACTGAAGGGCCTAGAAATATAAAATTTGGAATATTAGTTACTTATAAGATATAAATGATGTCTAAGAACAGTTCTTAAACAATTTGAAATTTAAAAGGGGTGAAAATGCACAAAAAGCGTTCTAAAAAACGTTCTAAATAGTAGTTTCTACACAATCTCAGGAAATACCAAACCGATTTAAAAAATATTGGTATCAAAATGATGGTGACAACGCTTGCTCCAAGATAGGCTATGTTTTATGTCGGTGTCACTACCCAAAAGGGGTGCAGGAGCAAAAAAATTTCTAAAAATGCGATTTTAGCGTTACTGAAAGGCCTGGAAATATGAAATTTTGAATATTAGTTACTTATAAGATATAAATTATGTCTAAGAACAGTTCTTAGACAATTTGAAATTTAAAAGGTGTGAAAATGCACAAAAAGCGTTCTAAAAAACGTTCTAAATGGTAGTTTCTACACAATCTCAGGATATACCAAACCGATTTAAAAAATATTGCTGTCAAAATGATGGTGACAACGCTTGCTCCAAGATAGGCTATGTTTTATGTCGGTGTCACTACCCCAAAGGGGGTGCAGGAAAAAAAAACGTTCTAAAAATGCGATTTTAGCGTTACTGAAGGGCCTAGAAATATGAAATTTTGAATATTAGTTACTTATAAGGTATAAATGATGTCTAAAAACAGTTCTTAAACAATTCGAAATTAAAAAGGGGTGAAAATGCACAAAAAGCGTTCTAAAAACGTTCTAAATGGTAGTTTCTGCACAATCTCAGGAAATACCAAACCGATCTAAAAAATATTGATGTCAAAATGATGGTGATAACGCTTGCTCCAAGATAGGCTATGTTTTATGTCAGTGTCACTACCCAAAGGGGGTGCAGGAGCAAAAAACATTCTAAAAATGCGCTTTACGAGTTACTGAAGGGCCTAGAAATATGAAATTTGAAATATTAGCTACTTATTAGATATAACGGATGTCTAAAAACAGTTCTTACAATTCGAAATTTGAAAGGGGTGAAAATGCACGAAAATCGTTCTAAAAAACGTTCTAAATGGCGGTTTCTACACAATTTCAGGAAATACCAAACCGATTTAAAAAATAATGGTGTCAAAATAAGGGTGTCAAAATGACGGTGACAACGCTTGCTCTAAGATAGGCTATGTTTTATGTCGGTGCCACTACCCGAAAGGGGGTGCAGGAGCAAAAAACGTTCTAAAAATGCGATTTTTGCGTTACCGAAGGGCCTAGAAATATGAAATTTGAAAAATTAGCTACATACTAGATATAAAGGATTCCTAAGAACAGTTTTTAAACAATTTGAAATTTAAAAGGGGTGAAAATGCGCGAAAAGCTTTCTAAAAAACGTTCTAATGGTGGTTTCTACACAATCTCAGGAAATACCAAACCGATTTAAAAAATATTGGTATCAAAATGATGGTGACAACGCTTGCTCCAAGTTAGGCTATGTTTTATGTCGGTGTCACTACCCCAAAAGGGGTGCAGGAGCAAAAAAACATTCTAAAAATGCGACTTACGTGTTACTGAAGGGCCTAGAAATATGAAATTTGAAATATTAGCTACTTATTAGATATAAAGGATTTTAAGAACAGTTTTTAAACAATTCGAAATTTGAAAGGGGTGAAAATGCGCGAAAATCGTTCTAGAAAACGTTCTAAATGGTGGTTTCTACACAATCTCAGGAAATACCAAACCGATTTAAAAAAAAATTGTGTCAAAATAAGGGTGTCAAAATGACGGTGACAACGCTTGCTCCAAGATAGGATATGTTTTATGTCGGTGCCACTACCGCAAAGGAAGTGCAGGAGCAAAAAACGTTCTAAAAATTCAATTTTTGCGTTACCGAAGGGCCTAGAAATATGAAATTTGAAATATTAGCTACTTATTAGACATAAAGGATGTCTAAGAACAGTTCTTTAACAATTCGAAATTTAAAAGGGGTGAAAATGCGCGAAAAGCTTTCAAAAAAACGTTCTAATGGTGGTTTCTACAAAATCTCAGGAAATACCAAACCGATCTAAAAAATAATGACGTCAAAATGATTGTGACAACTCTTGCTCCAACATAGGCTATGTTTTATGTCGGTGCCAATCCCCAAAGGGGGTGCAGGAGAAAAACGTTCTAAATTGCGGCTTTTGCGTTACGGAAGGGCCTAGAATCGTGAAATTTGGAATGGTAGTTAGTTATAAGATATCAATGATCTCTAAGGACATTTCCTAAAAAAATCGGAACTTAACAGGGGGTCAAAATGCGCAAAAAGCGTTGTAAAAAACTTTCTAAATTGCGATTTCTATGCAATCTCAGGAAGTACTGAACCGATTTCAAATATAATGGTGTAAAAATGATGGTGACAGATCTTGCTCCAAGATAGGCTATATCTTATATCTGTTTCCTCTACCCCAGAGGAGATGCAGGAGCAAAATGCGCGAAAAGCGTTCTAAAGCGTTCTAAATGCTGATTTGTCGGCAATATCTCAGGAAGAATGAATCTGATTTCAAACGTAATGGTAGGAAATTGATGCTGACAGCCCCTGCTCTAACATAGACGCTATTTTATGTCGGTATCACTATCAACAATACGTTGCAGGAGCAATAAAGCGTTTTAAATTTCGATTTTTGCGATCGGTAGGGGCTAGAAACTTAAAAATAGGCAAGGTACATATTTATTAGATATAAATGATCTTTAAGAACAGTTTCGAAAAAAATGGAAATTTAAAAAGGGGTGAAAATGCGCGAAAAGCGTCCTAAAAACGTTCTAAATTGCGATTTCTACTCAATCTACGGAAATACCAAAGCTATTTCAAAAGTAATGGTTGCAAATCAGTGGTGACAGTCCCTGCTAATACATAGGTTATATTTTATGTTGCTGTCACTACCATCTGAGGGTTGCAAAAGCAAAACATGTTCTAATTTGCGTTTTTTGGACAACTGAGGTGTCTAACACTTTGAAGTATGGCATGGTATTTACTTACAAGATGCAACTGCTTACTAAGAACAGTCGAAAGAAAATTCCAAATTAAAAAAAAAAAATGAAGTGAGTGAAAAGCGTTATAAATTACAATTTTAAAGCAAACTTATAAATTACCAAACCGATTAAAAAAATAATGATGACAAATTTTGGTGATAGAACCTGCTCGAACATAAGCTATATTTTATGTCTGTTCCACTACAACCAGAGGGTTGCAGGAGCTAGAAACTTTCTACATTGCGATTTCTGTGATACTGAAAAGCCTAGAAACTTTAAATATGACATGGTAATTACTTATAAAATATAAATGCCCTCGAAGGAACGTCGAAAATAAATTCGAATTAAAAAGGGGTGAAGCGACGGGGAGATGCGAAAAGCATTCTAAAAAAGTTCTAAATTACGATTCTATGCAATTTCAGGGAATATAAACCGGTTATAAAAGTAATCAATGCGAATCAATGGTAACAGTCTCTGATCCTACACAGGCTATATTTTATGCCGGTGATTCTACCACCTGGGGCTCACAGGAACAACAAACGTTCTAAAAGAGGGCTTTAAAATCTTTTTAAATTACGTTTCTGTGGAATACTAGGAAATAACAAAATGATTTCAAAATTAATGTTGGCAAATTAATGGTGGCAGTTCCTGTTTCAACATAGCCCTTTATGTTGAGAGAGGTGGTAGGACTTGGAATTTGACATGATGGTTAATTTTAAGATGTAAGAAGATGGTTTCTAAAAAATTCAAAACTTCAAATGAATACTGAAATGAGCGTATTAATTGAGCATAAAAGTTTCAAAATATTTTCTAAATTATCATTTATTTATTTTTATTTCATTTTATTAATTTAAGTCTCATTTCTGCGTAAAGCAGTGTAATAAGGATGTTTAATCAAACTGTGTTTTAAAAAGTAACTTTTCAACTATTCCTAAAAGTAATAAGTACCTTTTAATAAAATAAAATATTACCTTTTAATAAAATAAAAATTTAGTTAGTACCTTTTAATAAAAATTAGACATATAAATATCACATGGCATATTTCAAATATCACGCGAGCAAAGCCGCGGGGTTTGCTAGTAATCTATACTCATACTCATACTCATACTCATCTATACTACTATTATAAAGAGGTAAAAATTGTTTATTTGTAGGAGGTAAGCTCAGGAACTACCGAACCGATTCCAAAGGTAATGGTCTCAAAATGATGGTGTTAGT
This sequence comes from Maratus speciosus, assembly GCA_963932465.1. NCBI lineage: Eukaryota > Metazoa > Arthropoda > Arachnida > Araneae > Salticidae > Maratus > Maratus speciosus. The sequence continues at coordinate 404,589 of CAWVRF010000976.1, read as the reverse complement.
CCAACTTAGAACATAGGCTATATCTTATGTCCGTTCCACTACCCCAAATGGGGTGCAGGAGCAAAAAACGTTCTAAAAATGCGATTTTTGTGTTACTGAAGGGCCTAGAAATATGAAATTTGGAATATTAGTTACTTATAAGATATAAATGATCTCTAAGTACATTTCTTATAAAGTTCGAAATTTAAAAGGGGTGAAAATGCGCGAAAAGCGTACTAAAAAACGTTCTATATGGCGATTTTTACGCAATCTCAAGAAGTACCAAACCGACTAAAAAATAATGGTGTCAAAATGATGGTGAGAACCCTTGCTCCAACATAGGCTACATTTTATGTCAGTGCCACTACCCCTAAAGGGGGTGCAGGAGCAAAAAAACGTTCGAAATTGTGATTTTTGTGTTAATGAAGGTTCCAGATATATGGAATTTGGCATGGTGGTTACTTATTAGATATAAATGATTTCTAAGAACATTTCTTAAAAAATCGAAATTTAAAAGGGGTGAAAATGCGCAAAAGGGCTTTCTAAAAAACGTTCTAAATGGCGATTTTTATGCAATCTCAAGAAGTATCAAACCGATTTAAAAAATAATGGTGTCAAAATGATAGTGATAACCCTTGCTCCAACATAGGCTACATTTTATGTCGGTGCCACTATCCCTAAAGGGGGTGCAGGAGCAAAAAAACGTTCGAAATTGCGATTTTTGTATTACTGAAGGGCCCAGATACATGGAATTTGGCATGGTAGTTACTTAATAGATATAAATGATCGTTAAGAACATTTCTTAAAAAATTCGATATTTAAAAGGGGTCAAAATGCGCAAAAAGCGTTCTAAAAACGTTCTAAATGCCGATTCTTTCGCAATCTCAGGAAGTACCAAACGGATTTAAAAAATAATGGTGTTAAAATGATGGTGACAACCCTTGCTCAAACATATGCTACATTTTATGTTGGTGCCATTACCCCCAAAGGGGGTGCAGAAGCAAAAAAAGTTCGAAAATGCGATTTTCGTGATACTGAAGGGCCTAGAAATATGATATTTAGAATGATAGTTACCAATAAGATATAAATGATCTCTAAGAACATTTCTTAAAATATTCGAAATTTAAAAGAGGTGAAGATGTGCGAAAAGAGTTCTAAAATGTTCTAAATGGCGATTTCTACGCAATCTCAGGAAATATAAACCGATTTCAGAAGTAATGGTTTCATATTGATGGCGACAGACTCCGCTCCAACATAGATATTATTTTAAGTTGATGTCACTGCCACCAGGGGGTTACAGGAGCAAAAAATGTTTTAAATTGCGCTTTTTGTGTTAAAGAGGGTGTAACATTTTAAATTTGGAATGGTAATTACTTCAAAGATGCAAATGCTTTCTAAGAATTGTCGAAAGAAAATTCCAAATTTAAAAGGATGAAATGAGCGAAAGGTGTTCTATAAGAGTTCTAAATTACGATTGTTATGCAATCGTATGAAATACGAAACCGATTTCAAACATAAAGGTTGCAAATTGATGATGATAGAACCTGCTTAAACATTTAAGCTATATTTTATGTCGGTGCCACAACCCCTAGAGAGTTGCAGGAGCAAAAAAAATTCTAAATTGCGATTTCTGCGGTAGTGAAGAGGCTAGAAACTTTAAATATAGCACGGTAGTTATAAAATATGAATGTCCTCTAAGAACAGTCGTATATAAATTATAAATTAAAAAGGGCTGAAGCGAAGGGAAGGAGCTAAAAGCATTCTAAAAGAGTCCTAAATTATGATTTGTATTGAATCTCAGGAAATAATAAACCGATTACAGAAGTTATTGGTTGCGAATCAAGAGTGACAGTCCCTGATCCTATAAGGGCTGTATATTAATCCGGTGTCAGTACCACCTGGTTGGCAGGAACAACAAGAAAGCCTTTAAAAACATCTAAATTCCATTTTCTATAGAATAATAGGAAATACCAACCTATGTCAAGGTTAATGTTGGACAATTAATGGTGACAGTCTCTGATTCAACATTTTTAGAGACATTCTATTTCAACTCTGTTTCGGCATTTTATGTTGGTGCCACTAACACCAGAGCGGTGGTAGACTGTTAGACAAGAAACTTGGAATTTGACAGGATGGTTAATTTTAAGATGTAAATGTGTTAAGATGATTTCTAAAAAATTCAAAACTTTAAATGAATATTACTGAAATGAGCATAAAAGTCTCAAAACACTTTCTAAATTATCATCTATTTGGAATTAATTTTAGTTCTTCTTATTAATTAAAATCTCATTTCTGTCTGTTGCACTTTTATAATGAAGTTTTGTCAAAATGTAGCTTAATTTGTAATTTTTGAATTATTCCAAAAAGTGTTGTTCTAATAAACAAGTAATATAAAAATTTTGTTTTTAAAGTCAATTCCTACTTAGGTCATCAAAGAAAAATTTAATACAATCCCTTAAGCGAATATTAGTTTTTGTTGCATTAAAATATCTCAATTTGTTGATTTTCTATAAGCAAGTAGGTTTACAATGGAAGTTTATGGGAATTTGGCGAAATATTAGAGCTATCGCCAAGTTGGCGACAAACTTGGTGGTATCTGGCGACATAACATGGTCCCCCCTATGGGAACCCTCCTTATATATATGAAGATGCATTAAATGCTTCAATAACCAATGGCCGCCATTTTGCCTCCCATGTAAAATTAAAATTAATTAATAAAAATTTAATTAATGAATTAATATTTGAAAAAACTGTATTAACATCAATTGTCATCCAGTACAAGTTAAAAAAAATTATTTCAACTTGATAGGATGAATAATAAGTATTTTATTAACGATTGAAAATTTGAACAAGATATATATATAAATAAATAAATAAATAAATATAGGGAGAGTGTGAACTGATACTAGGAATTGAAAAATAGTTATGCAAATATCACTTGGCATATTTCAACTATTACGCGAGCAAAGCCGCGGGGTTTGCTAGTCATCTATACTTCTATACTCCTATTATAAAGAGGAAAAAATTGTTTATTTGTCGGAGGTAAGCTCTGGAACTACCGAACCGATTCCAAAAGTAATGGTATCAAAATGATGGTGTTAGTCCAACTTAGAACATAGGCTATATCTTATGTCGGTGCCGCTACCCCAAAGGGGGTGTAGGAGCAAAAAACGTTCTAAAAATGCGATTTTAGCGTTACTGAAGGGCTTAGAAATATGACTTTTTGAATATTAGTTACTTATAAGATATAAATGATGTCTAAGAACAGATCTTAAACAATTCGAAATTTAAAAGGGGAGAAAATGCACAAAAAGCGTTCTAAAAAACGTTCTAAATGGTAGTTTCTACACAATCTCAGGAAATACCAAACCGATTTAAAAAATATTGGTGTCAAAATGATAGTGACAACGCTTGCTCCAAGATAGGCTATGTTTTATGTCGTTGCCACTACCTCAAAGGGGGTGTAGGAGCAAAAAACGTTCTAAAAATGCGATTTTAGCGTTACTGAAGGGCCTAGAAATATGAAATTTTGAATATTAGTTACTTATAAGATATAAATTATGTCTAAGAAGAGTTCTTAAACAATTCGAAATTTAAAAGGGGTGAAAATGCACAAAAAGCGTTCTAAAAAAACGTTCTAAATGGTAGTTTTTACACAATCTCAGGAAATACCAAACCGATTTAAAAAATATTGGTGTTAAAATGATGGTGACAACGCATGCTCCAAGATAGGCTATGTTTTATGTCGGTGCCACTACCCCAAAGGGGGTGTAGGAGCAAAAAAGTTCTAAAAATGCGATTTTAGCGTTACTGAAGGGCCTAGAAATATGAAATTTTGAATATTAGTTACTTATAAGGAAAGGGCAGCTGACGTCACTGTTGGTTGAATTACTGTTGGTCAGCAAGAAAAACCTGTTCATTCATTATGACTCCTACCTGCACACATGAGCTAGGAAAATTTGATTGGTCTACGTGTAACAGGTCTCTGATATGATTGACCTACATCGCCAAGACTATTCCTGCAATGATTGTTATGACAAAAATGTAGTTGGTAGATTGGTTGACGGAAGTGTTTGTTTGTAAACATGCCCTTTCCTTATAAGATATAAATTTTGTCTAGGAACAGTTCTTAAACAATTGGAAATTTAAAATGGGTGAAAATGCACAAAAAGCGTTCTAAAAAACGTTCTAAATGGTAGTTTCTACACAATCTCAGGAAATACCAAACCGATTTAAAAAATAAAGGCATCAAAATGATGGTGAGAACGCTTGGCCCAAGATAGGCTATGTTTTATGTCGGTGTCACTACCCCAAAGGGGGTGCAGGAGCAAAAAACTTTCTAAAAATGCAATTTATGTGTTACTGAAGGGCCTAGAAATATGAAATTTGAAATATTAGCTATTTATTAGATATAAAGGATTTCTAAGAACAGTTCTTAAACAATTCGAAATTTGAAAGGGGTGGAAATGCGCGAAAATCGTTCTAAAAAAACGTTCTAAATGGTGGTTTCTACACAATCTCAGGAAATACCAAACCGATTTAAAAAATAACGGTGTCAAAATAAGGGTGTTAAAATGACGGTGACAACCCTTGCTCCAACATAGGCTATGTTTCATGTCGGTGCTACTACCCCAAAGGGGGTGCAGGAGAAAAACGTTCTAAATTGCGGCTTTTGCGTTACGGAAGGGCCTAGATTCGTGAAATTTGGAATAGTAGTTGGTTATAAGATGTCAATGATCTCTAAGGACATTTCCTAAAAAAATCGAAATTTAAAAGGGGGGTCAAAATGCGCAAAAAAGGCGTTGTAAAAAACTTCCTAAATTGCGATTTTTGTGCAATCTCAGGAAGTACTGAACCGATTTCAAATATAATGGTGTAAAAATGATGGTGACAGATCTTGCTCCAAGATAGGCTATATTTTATATCTGTTTCCACTACCGCAGAGGAGATGCAGGAGAAAAATGCGCGAAAAGCGTTCTAAAAACGTTCTAAATGCCGATTTGTCGGCAATATCTCAGGAAGAATGAATCTGATTTCAAACGTAATGGTAGGAAATTGATGCTGACAGCCCCTGCTCTAACATAGACGCTATTTTATGTCGGTATCACTATCACCAAGACGTTGCAGGAGCAAAAAAGCGTTCTAAATTTCGATTTTTCTGATCGGTAGGGGCTAGCAACTTAAAATTAGGCAAGGTACATATTTATTAATTATAAATGATCTTTAAGAACAGTTTCGAAAAAATTGGAAATTTAAAAAGGTGCGAAAATGCGCGAAAAGCGTCCTAAAAACGTTCTAAATTGCGATTTCTACTCAATCTAAGGAAATACCAAAGCTATTTCAAAAGTGATGGTTGAAAATCAATGGTGACAGTCCCTGCTATAACATAGGTTATATTTTATGTTGCTGTCACTACCATCTGAGGGTTGCTCAAGCAAAACATGTTCTAATTCGCGTTTTTTTGCACAACTGAGGGGTCTAACACTTTGAAGTATGGCATGGTATTTACTTACAAGATGCAACTGCTTTCTAAGAACAGTCGAAAGAAAATTCCAAATTAAAAAATATGAAGTGAGTGAAAAGCGTTATAAATTACAATTCTTAAGCAAACTTATTAATTACCAAACCAATTAAAAAAATAATGATGAAAAAAATTGGTGATTGAACCTGCTCAAACATAAGCTATATTTTATATCTGTTCCACTAACACCAGAGGGTTGCAGGAGCTAAAAACTTTCTAAATTGCTATTTCTGTGATACTGAAAAGGCTAAAAACTTTAAATATCACATGGTAGTTACTTATAAAATATAAATACCCTCGAAGGAACGTCGAAAATTTATTCGAATTAAAAAGGGGTGAAGCGAAAAGGAGGTGCGAAAAGCATTCTAAAAAATTCTAAATTACGATTCTATTCAATTTCAGGGAATATAAACCGATTATAAAGTAATACTTGCGAATCAATGGTAACAGTCTCTGATCCTACACAGGCTATATTTTATGAAGATGATTCTACCACCTGGGGTTCACAGTAACAACAAACGTTCTAAAAAAGGCTTTAAAAGCTTTTTAAATTACGTTTCTGTGGAATATTAGGAAATAACAAACCGATTTCAAAATTAATGTTGGAAAATTAATGGTGACAGTTCCTGTTTCAACATAGCCCTTTTTGTTGAGAGAGGTGGTAGAACTTGGAATTTGACATGATGGTTAATTTTAAGATGTAAGAAGGTGGTTTCTAAAAAATTCATAACTTCAAATGAATACTGAAATGAGCGTATTAATTGAGCATAAAAGTTTCAAAATATTTTCTAACTTATCATTTATTTAGTTTTATTTCATTTTATTAGGTGCGTTCGTAAATATATAAATACGTAGCACCTATAGTCGTCGTTCAGTCCGTCCGTCCGTCTGTCCGTCCGTCTGTCCGCATGTAACAGAGCAAACACTACCCAACCGAATGGTCTGAAATTTCAAATATATGATTGCTGCAAAATTTTGTCGAGCCATTTCAAATTTTATGAAAATCGGATGTATAGTTTAATTACAGGGACAGTCAAAAGTTTTTCTTTACATTACGGCCAATGGGAAAAATTATTGAAAGTGCATTTTAATGATATTAGAGCCTTCCGAATGATCTGAAATTTTAAAGATATAACTGTTGCAAAATTTTCTCGAGCCATTTCAAATTTTAGGAAAATCGGATGCATAGTTTAATTACAGGGACAGTCAAAAGTTTTTCTTTACATTACGGCCAATGGGAAAAATTATTGCAAGTGCATTTTAATGATATTACAGCCTTCCGAATCGTCTGAAATTTTAAAGATATAATTGTTGCAAAGTTTTGTTGAGCTATTTCAAATTTTAGGAAAATCGGATGTATAGTTTAATTACAGGGCAGTCGAAAGTGTTCCGTTACATTACGGGGAATGGGAAAAATTATTGCAAGTGCATTTTAATGCTATTACAGCCTTCCGAATGGTCTGAAATTTTAAAAATATAATTGTTGCAAAGTTTTGTTGAGCTATTTCAAATTTTAGGAAAATCGGATGTATAGTTTAATTACAGGGACAGTCAAAAGTGTTCCGTTACATTACGGGGAATGGGGAAAAATTATTGGAAGTGCATTTTAATGATGTATCAGACTATGCGCTTTATGAAGTGCAAAAAAGTATACATTCAGTACAATATGGGGTGCAAAAAATAATTATAAAACTAGTTATAGTACGAACGCACCTCATTTGCCACGTTTGACGAGCAATTTCCAACTTGTTAATTTAAGTCTCATTTCTGCCTAATGCAGTGTAATAATGATGTTTAATCAAACTGTGTTTTAAATAACAATTTTTGAATTATTCTTAAAAGGAATAAGTACCTTTTAATAATATAACATATTACCTTTTAATAAAATAAAAATTTAGTTAGTACCTTTTAATAAAAATTAGACATATAAAAATCACTTGGCATATTTCAAATATTACGCGAGTTAGTACCTTTTAATAAAAATTAGACATATAAAAATCACTTGGCATATTTCAAATATTACGCGAGCAAAGCCGCGGGGTTTGCTAGTCATATTATAAAGAGGTAAAAATTGTTTATTTGTAGGAGGTAAGCTCTGGAACTACCGAACCAATTCCAAAAATAATGGTATCAAAATGATGGTGTTAGTCCAACTTAGAACATAGGCTATATTTTATGTTGGTGCCACTACCCCAAAGGGGGTGCAGGAGCAAAAAACGTTCTAAAAACGCAATTTTTGCGTTACTGAAGGGCCTAGAAATATGAAATTTGGAATATTAGTTATAAGATATAAATAATGTCTAAGAACAGTTCTTAAACAATTCGAAATTTAAAAGGGGTGAAAATGCACAAAAAGCGTTCTAAAAAACGTTCTAAAGGGTAGTTTCTACATAATCTCAGGAAATGCCAAACCGATTTAAAAAATAATGGTGTCAAAATGATGGTGACAACGCTTGCTCCAAGATAGGCTATGTTTTATGTCGGTGCCACTACACCAAAGGGGGTGCAGGATCAAAAAACGTTCTAAAAATGCGATTTATGTGTTACTGAAGGGCCTAGAAATATGAAATTTGAAATATTAGCTACTTATTAGGTATAAGGGATTTCTAAGAACAGTTCTTAAACGATTCGAAATTTAAAAGGGGTGAAAATGCGCGAAAAGCGTTCTAAAAAAACGTTCTAAATGGTGGTTTCTACACAATCTAAGGAAATACCAAACCGATTTAAAAAATAATGGTGTCAAAATGACGGTGACAACCCTTGCTCCAAAATAGGCTATGTTGTATGTCGGTGACACTACCCCAAAGGGGGTGTAGGAGCATAAAACGTTCCAAAAATGCGATTTATGTGTTACTAAAGACGTTCTAAATTGCGGTTTTTGCGTTACGGAAGGGCCTAGAATCGTGAAATTAGGAATGGTAGTTAGTTATAAGATATCAATGATCTCTAAGGGCATTTCCTAAAAAAAATCGAAATTTAAAAGGAGTCAAAATGCGCAAAAAGCGTTGTAAAAAACGTTCTAAATTCCGATTTCTGTGCAATCTTAGGAAGTACTGAACCGATTTCAAATATAATGGTGTAAAAATTATGCTGACAGATCTCGCTCCACGTTAGGCTATATTTTATATCTGTTTCCACTACCCCAGAGGAGATGCAGGAGCAAAATGCGCGAAAAGCGTTCTAAAACCGTTCTAAATGCCGATTTGTCAGCGATATCTCAGGAAGAATCAAACTGATTTCAAAAGAAATGGTAGGAAATTGATGCTGACAGACTCTGCTCTAACATAGACGCTATTTTATGTCGGTATCACTATCATCTAGACGTTGTTGCAGGAGCAAATAAGCGTTCTAAATTTCAATTTTTGTGATCGGCTATTTCAAAAGTAATGGTTGCAAATCAATGGTGATAGTCCCTGTTATAACATAGGTTATATTTTATGTTGTTGTCACTACCATCTGAGGGTTGCAAAAGCAAAACATGTTCTAATTTGCGTTTTTTGCAGAACTGAGGGGTCTAACTCTACTTACAAGATGCAACTGCTTTCTAAGAAAAGTCGAAAGAAAATTCCAAATTTAAAAAGATGAAGTAAGCGAAAAGCATTATAAATTACAATTTTTATGCAATCTTATCAAATACTAAACCGATTAAAAAAATAATGATGACAAATTGTTGGTGTTAGAACCTTCTCAAACATAAGCTATATTTTATATCTGTGCCACTACCACCAGAGGGTAGCAGGAGCTAAAAACTTTCTAAATTGCTATTCTGTGATACTGAAAAGGCTAGAAAATTTAAATATGGCATGGTAGTTACTTATAAAATATAAATACTCTCGAAGGACTGTCGAAAATAAATTCGAATTAAAAAGGGGTGAAGCGAAGGAGAGGTGTGAAAAGCATTCTAAAAAAGTCCTAAATTACGATATCTATGCAATTTCAGGGAATATAAACCGATTCTAAAAGTAATAGTTGCGAATCAATGGTAACAGTCTCTGATCCTACACAGGCCGATGATTCTACCACCTGGGGTTTACAGGAACAACAAACGTTCTATAAAAGGCCTTTAACCCCTTGAGGGGCAAGCAAAAATGACTCTAAATATTGAATTCTCACCGGAACAATCGAAAAATTTTATTTTTAAATAAGGAAAAGCAATTTTTTAACGATTTTCCTCCAAAGTTAAAAATATAAAATTTAGTAAAAATTATCTGGTGAGAATCTTGTTTAAATTAGGTGGGATATATTTTATCCCACCGCCCCTCAAGGTGTTAAAAGCTTTCTAAATTACGTTTCTGTGGAATGTTAAAAATAACAAACCGATTTCAAAATTAATGTTGGCAAATTAATGGGGATAGTTCCTAATTCAACATAGCCCTTTCTGTTGAGAGAGATGGTAGGACTTGGAATTTGATATTATAGTTAATTTTAAGATGTAAGAAAATGGTTTCTAAAAAATTCAAATCTTCAAATGAATACTGAAATGAGCGTATTAAATGAGCATAAAGGTTTCAAACTATTTTCTAAATTATCATTTACTTAGTTTTATTAATTTAAGTCTCATTTCTCCCTAATGCAGTGTAATAATGATGTTTAATCAAACTGTGTTTTAAATAGTAATTTTTGAATTATTCTTAAAAGTAATAAGTAAAAATTTAGTTAGTACCTTTTAATAAAAATTAGACATATAAATAACCCTTGGCATATTTCAAATATTACGCGAGCAAAGCCGCGGTGTTTGCTAGTCTATACACCTATTATAAAGAGGAAAAAATTGTTTATTTGTAGGAGGTAAGCTCTGGAACTACCGAACCGATTCCAGAAGTAATGGTATCAAAATGATGGTGTTATTCCAACTTAGAACATAGGCTATATCTTATGTCGGTGCCACTACCCCAAAGGGGGTGTAGGAGCAAAAAACGTTCTAAAAGTGCGATTTTTGCGTTACCGAAGGGCCTAGAAATATGAAACTTGAAATATTACCTACTTATTAGATATAAAGGATTTCTAAGAACAGTTCTGAAACAATTCGAAATTTAAAAGGGGTGAAAATGCGCGAAAAGCGTTCTGAAAAGCGTTCTAATGGTGGTTCCTACACAATCTCAGAAAATACTAAACCGATCTAAAAAATAATGGCGTCAAAATGATGGTGACACCCTTGCTCCAACATAGGCGATGTTTTATGTCGGTGCCACTACCCCAAAGGGGGTGCAGGAGAAAAACGTTCAAACTTGCGGCTTTTGCGTTACGGAAGGGCCTAGAAACGTGAAATTTGGAATGGTAGTTAGTTATAAGATGGTAGTTAGTTATAGGCTATATTTTATATCTGTTTCCACTACCCCAGAGGAGATGCAGGAGCAAAATGCACGAAAAGCGTTCTAAAAACGTTCTAAATGCCGATTTGTCGGCAATATCTCAGGAAGAATGAATCTGATTTCAAACGTAATGGTAGGAAATTGACGCTGACAGCCCCTGCTCTAACGTAGATGCTATTTTATGTCGGTATAACTATCACCAAGACGTTGCAGGAGCAAAAAAGCGTTCTAAATTTCGATTTTTGTGATCGGTAGGGGCTAGCAACTTAAAATTAGGCAAGGTACATATTTATTAGATATAAATGATCTTTAAGAACAGTTTCGAAAAAATTGGAAATTTAAAAAGTGGTGAAAATGTGCGAAAAGCGTCCTAAAAACGTTCTAAATTGCGATTTCTACTCAATCTAAGGAAATACCAAAGCTATTTCAAAAGTAATGGTTGCAAAGCAATGGTGACAGTCCCTGCTAATACATAGGTTATATTTTATGTTGCTGTCACTACCATCTGAGTGTTGCAAAAGCAAAACATGTTCTAATTTGCGTTTTTTGGACAACTGAGGTGTCTAACACTTTGAAGTATGGCATGGTATTTACTTACAAGATGCAACTGCTTTCTAAGAACAGTCGAAAGAAAATTCCAAATTAAAAAAAAAATGAAGTGAGTGAAAAGCGTTATAAATTACAATTTTAAAGCAAACTTATAAATTACCAAACCGATTAAAAAAATAATGATGACAAATTTTGGTGATAGAACCTGCTCAAACATAAGCTATATTTTATGTCTGTTCCACTACTACCAGAGGGTTGCAGGAGCTAAAAAATTTCTAAATTGCGTTTTCTGTGATACTGAAAAGGCTAGAAACTTTAAATATGACATGGTAGTTACTTATAAAATATAAATGCCCTCGAAGGAACGTCGAAAATAAATTCGAATTAAAAAGGGGTGAAGCGAAGTGGAGGTGAGAAAAGCATTCTCAAAAAGTTCTAAATTACGATTTTATGCAATTTCAGGGAATATAAACCGATTATAAAAGTAATAGTTGCCAATCAATGGTAATAGTCTATAATCCTACACAGGCTATATTTTATGCCGATGATTCTACCACCTGGGGTTCACAGGAACAACATATGTTCTAAAAAAGGGCTTTAAAAGCTTTTTAAATTACTTTTCTGTGGAATATTAGGAAATAACAAACCTATTTCAAAATTAATGTTGGCAAAGTAATGGTGACAGTTCCTGTTTCAACATAGCCCTTTATGTTGAGAGAGGTGGTAGGACTTGGAATTTGACATGATGGTTAATTTTAAGATGTAAGAAGATGGTTTCTAAAAAATTCAAAACTTCAAATGAATACTGAAATGAGCGTATTAATTGAGCATAAAAGTTTCAGAATATTTTCTAAAGTGTCATTTATTTAGTTTTATTTCATTTTATTAATTTAAGTCTCATTTCTGCCTAATGCAGTGTAATAATGATGTTTAATCAAATTGTGTTTTAAGTAGTAATTTTTGAATTATTCCTAAAAGTAATAAGTACCTTTTTAATAAAAAAAAAAACCTTTTTAATAAAACGAAATATTACCTTTTAATAAAATAAAATATTACCTTTTAATAAAATAAAAATTTAGTTAGTACCTTTTAATAAAAATTAGACATATAAAAATATCACTTGGCATATTTCAAATATTACGCGAGCAAAGCCGCGGGGTTTGCTAGTCTATCTATACTTATATTATAAAGAGGAAAAAATTGTTTATTTGTCGGAGGTAAGCTCAGGAACTACCGAACCGATTCCAAAAGTAATGGTATCAAAATGATGGTGTTAGTCCAACTTAGAACATAGGCTATATCTTATGCCGGTGCCACTACCACAAAGGGGGTGCAGGAGCAAATAACGTGCTAAAAATGCGATTTTTGCGTTACAGAAGGGCCTAGAAATATGAAATTTGGAATATTAGTTACTTATAATATATAAATGATGTCTAAGAACAGTTCTTAAACGATTCGAAATTTAAAAGGGGTGAAAATGCACAAAAAGCGTACTAAAAAACGTTCTAAATGGTAGTTTCTACATAATCTCAGGAAATACCGAAACTATTCCAAAAGTAATGGTATCAAAATGATGGTGTTAGTCCAACTTAGAACATAGACTATATTTTATGTCGGTGCCACTACCCCAAAGGGGGTGCAGGAGCAAAAAACGTTCTAAAAATGCGCTTTTTGCGTTACTGAAGGGCCTAGAAATATGAAATTTGGAATATTAGTTACTTATAAGATATAAATGATGTCTAAGAATAGTTCTTAAATAATTCGTAATTTAAAAGGGGTGAAAAGGCACAAAAGGTGTTCTAAAAAACGTTCTAAATGGTAGTTTCTACATAATCTCAGGAAATACCAAACCGATTTAAAAAATATTGGTGTCAAAAGGATAGTGACAACGTTTGCTCCGAGATAAGATATGTTTTATATCGGTGCCACTACCCCAAAGGGGGAGCAGGAGAAAAACATTCTAAATTGCGGTTTTTGCGTGACGGAAGGGCCTTGAATCGTGAAATTTAGAATGGTAGTAAGTTATAAGATATCAATGATCTCTAAGGACATTTCCTAAAAAAATCGAAATTTAAAAGGGGGGTCAAAATGCGCAAAAACCGTTGTAAAAAACGTTCTAAATTGCGATTTCTATGCAATATCAAGAAACCGATTCTGAACCGATTTCAAATATAATGGTGTAAAAATGACAGTGACAGATCTTGCTCCAAGATAGGCTATATTTTATATCTGTTTCCACTACCCCAGAGGAGATGCAGGAGCAAAATGAGCGAAAACCGTTCTAAAAACGTTCTAAATGCCGATTTGTCACCAATATCTCAGGAAGAATCAAACTGATTTCAAAGTTAATGGTAAGAAATAATTGATTCTGACATCCTCTGCTCTAACATAGACACTATTTTAAGTTGATATCACTATCACCTAGACGTTACAGGAGCAAAAAAGCATTCCAACTTTCGATTTTTGTGATCGGTAGGGGCTAGCAACTTAAAATTAGGCAAGGTACATATTTATTACATATAAATGATTTTTAAGAACAGTTTCGAAAAAATTGGAAATTTAAAAAGAGGTGAAAATGCGCGAAAAGCGTTCTAAAAACAATCTAAATTGCGATTTCTACTCAATCTCAGGAAATTCCAAAGCTATTTCAAAAGTAATGGTTGCAAATCAATGGTGACAGTCCCTGCTATAACATAAGTTATATTTTGTGTTTCTGTCACTACCATCTGAGGGTTGCAAAAGCAAAACATGTTCTAATTTGCGTTTTTTGCATAACTGAAGGGTCTAACACTTTGAAGTATGGCATGGCATTTACTTATAAGATGCAAGTGCTTTCTAAGAACTGTCGAAAGAAAATTTCAAATTTAAAAAGATGAAGTGAGCGAAAAGCGTTATAAATTACAATTTTTATGTAATCTTATCAAATACCAAAACGATTAAAAAAATAATGATAACAAATTGTTGGTGATAGAACCTACTCAAACATAAGCTATATTTTATGTCTGTGCCACGACCACCAGAGGGTTGCAGTAGCTAAAAACTTTCTAAATTGCGATTTCTGTGATACTGAAAAGGCTAGAAACTTTAAATATGGCATGGTAGTTACTTATAAAATATAAATGCCCTCGAAGGACTGTCGAAAATAAATTCGAATTAAAAAGGGGTGAAGTGAAGGGGAGGTGCGAAAAGCATTCTAAAAAAGTCCTAAATTACGATTTCTACGCAATTTCAGGGAATATAAACCAAATATAAAAGTAATAGTTGCGAATCAATGGTAACATTCTCTGATCCTACACAGGATATATTTTATGCCGATGATTCTATCACCTGGGATTTACAGAAACAACAAACGCTCTAAAAAAGGCCTTTAAAAGCTTTCTAAATTACGTTTCTGTGGAATATTAGGAAATAACAAACCAATTTCAAAATTAATGTTGGCAAATTAATGGTGTCAGTTCCTATTTGAATATAGCCCTTTATGTTGAGAGAGGTGGTAGGAATTGGAATTTGACATGATGGTTAATTTTAAGATGTAAGAAGATGGTTTCTAAAAAATTGAAAACTTCAAATGAATACTGAAATGAGCGTATTAATTGAGAATAAAAGTTTCAAAATATTTTCTAAATTTTTATTTGTTTAGTTTTATTAATTTAAGTCTCATTTCTGCCTTATGCAGTGTAACAATGATGTTTAATCAAACTGTGTTTTAAATAGTAATTTTTTAATTATTTCTAAAAGTAATAAGTACCTTTAATAAAATAAAATATTACCTTTTAATAAAATAAAAATTTAGTTAGTACCTTTTAATAAAAATTAGACATATAAATATCACTTGGCATATTTCAAATTTTACGCGTGCAAAGCCGCGGGGTTTGCTAGTCTATACTCCTATTACAAAGAGGAAAAAATTGTTTATTTGTCGGAGGTAAGGTCTGGAACTACCGAACCGATTCCAAAAGTAACGGTATCAAAATGATGGTGTTAATCAAACTTAGAACATAGGCTATATCTTATGTCGGTGCCACTACCCCAAAGGGGGTGTAGGAGCAAAAAACGTTCTAAAAATGCGATATTAGCGTTACTGGAGGGCCTAGAAATATGAAATTTGGAATATTAGTTACTTATAAGATATAAATGATGTCTAAGAACAGTTCTTAAACAATTCGAAATTTAAAAGGTGTGAAAATGCACAAAAAGCGTTCTAAAAAACGTTCTAAATGGTAGTTTATACACAATCTCAGGAAATACTAAACAGATTTAAAAAATATTGGTGTCATAATGATGGTGACAACGCTTGCTCGAAGATAGGCTATGTTTTATGTCGGTGTCACTACCCCAAACGGGGTGCAGGAGCAAAAAACGTTCTAAAAATGCGATTTTAGCGTTACTGAAGGGCCTAGAAATATGAAATTTTGAATATTAGTTACTTATAAGATATAAATGATGTCTAAGAACAGTTCTTAAACAATTCGAAATTTAAAAGGGGTGAAAATGCACAAAAAGCGTTCTAAAAAACGTTCTAAATGGTAGTTTCTACACAATCTAAGGAAATAATAAACCGATTTACAAAATATTGGTGTCATAATGATGGTGACAACGCTTGCTCCAAGATAGGCTATGTTTTATGTCGGTGTCACTACCCCAAAGGGTGTGTAAGAGCAAAAAATATTCTAAAAATGCGATTTTAGCGTTACTGAAGGGCCTAGAAATATGAAATTTTGAAAATTAGTTACATATAAGATATAAATGATGTCTAAGAACAGTTCTTAAGCAATTCGAAATTTGAAAGGGGTGAAAATGCGCAAAAAGCGTTCTAAAAAACGTTCTAAATGGTAGTTTCTACACAATCTCAGGAAATAACAAACCGATTTAAAAAATATTCGTGTCATAATGATGGTGACCACGCTTGCTCCAAGATAGGCTATGTTTTATGTCGGTGTGACTACCCCAAAGGGGGTGTAAGAGCAAAAAATATTCTAAAAATGCGATTTTAGCGTTACTGAAGGGCCTAGAAATATGAAATTTTGAATATAAGTTACATATAAGATATAAATGATGTCTAAGAACGGTTCTTAAACAATTCGAAATTTGAAAGGGGTGAAAATGCGCAAAAAGCGTTCTAAAAAACGTTCTAAATGGTAGTTTCTACACAATCTCAGGAAATACCAAATCGATTTAAGAAATATTGGTGTCAAAATGATGGTGACAACGCTTGCTCCAAGATAGGCTATGTTTTATGTCGGTGTCACTACCCCAAAGGGGGTGTAGGAGCAAAAAACGTTCTAAAAATGCGATTTTAGCGTTACTGAAGGGCCTAGAAATATGAAATTTTGAATATTAGTTACATATAAGATATAAATGATGTCTAAAAACAGTTCTTAAACAATTCGAAATTTGAAAGGGGTGAAAATGCGCAAAAAGCATTCTAAAAAATTTCTAAATGGTAGTTTCTACACAATCTCAGGAAATACCAAACCGATCTAAAAAATAATGCCATCAAAATGATGGTGACAACCCTTGCTCCAACATAGGTGATGTTTTATGTCGGTGCCACTGCTCCAAAGGGGGTGCAGGAGAAAAACGTTCTAAACTGCGACTTTAGCGTTACGGAAGGGCCTAGAATCGTGAAATTTGGAATGGTAGTTAGTTATAAGATATCAATGATCTCTAAGGACATTTCCTAAAAAAATCGAAATTTAAAAGGGGGTCAAAATGCGCAAAAAGCGTTGTAAAAAATTCTAAATTGCGATTTCTATGAAATCTCAGGAAGTACTGAACCGATTTCAAATATAATGGTGTAAAAGTGATGGTGACAGATCTTGCTCCAAGACAGGCTATATTTTATATCTGTTTCAACTACCCCAGAGGAGATGCAGGAGCAAAATGCGCGAAAAGCGTTCTAAAAACGTTTTAAATGCCGATTTGTCGGCAATATCTCAGGAAGAATGAATCTTATTTCAAACGTAATGGTAGGAAATTGATGCTGACAGCCTCTGCTCTGAAATAGACGCTATTTTGTGTCGGTATCACCATCACGAAGACGTTGCAGGAGCTAAAAAGCGTTCTGAATTTCGATTTTTGTGATCGGTAGGTTCTAGCAACTTAAAATTACGCAAGGTGCATATTTATTAGGTATAAATGATTTTTAAGAACAGTTTCGAAAAAATTGGAAATTTAAAAAGGGGTGAAAATGCGCGAGAAGCGACCTAAAAACGTTCTAAATTGCGATTTCTACTCAATCTAAGGAAATACCAAAGCTATTTCAAAAGTAATGGTTGCAAATCAATGGTGACAGTCCCTGCTATAACATAGATTATATTTTATGTTGCTGTCACTACCATATGAGGGTTGCAAAAGCAAAACATGTTCTAATTTGCGCTTTTTGAACAACTGAGGGGTCTAACACTTTGAAGTATGGCATGGTATTTACTTACAAGATGCAACTGCTTTCTAAGAACAGTCAAAAGAAAATTCCAAATTTAAAAAAATGAAGTGAGTAAAAAGCGTTATAAATTACAATTTTTAAGCAAACTTATAAATTACACAACCTATTAAAAAAATAATGATGGCAAATTTTGGTGATAGAACCTGCTCAAACATAAGCTATAATTTATGTCTGTTCCACTACCACCAGAGGGTCGCAGGAGCTAAAAACTTTCTAAATTGCGATACTGAAAAGGCTAGAAACTTTAAATATGACATGGTAGTTACTTATAAAATATAAATGCCCTCGAAGGACTGTCGAAAATAAATTCGAATTAAAAAGGGGTGAAGTGAAGGGGAGGTGCGAAAAGCATTCTAAAAAAGTCCTAAATTACGATTTCTACGCAATTTCAGGGAATATAAACCAAATATAAAAGTAATAGTTGCGAATCAATGGTAACATTCTCTGATCCTACACAGGGTATATTTTATGCCGATGATTCTATCACCTGGGATTTACAGAAACAACAAACGCTCTAAAAAAGGCCTTTAAAAGCTTTCTAAATTACGTTTCTGTGGAATATTAGGAAATAACAAACCAATTTCAAAATTAATGTTGGCAAATTAATGGTGTCAGTTCCTATTTGAATATAGCCCTTTATGTTGAGAGAGGTGGTAGGAATTGGAATTTGACATGATGGTTAATTTTAAGATGTAAGAAGATGGTTTCTAAAAAATTGAAAACTTCAAATGAATACTGAAATGAGCGTATTAATTGAGAATAAAAGTTTCAAAATATTTTCTAAATTTTTATTTGTTTAGTTTTATTAATTTAAGTCTCATTTCTGCCTTATGCAGTGTAACAATGATGTTTAATCAAACTGTGTTTTAAATAGTAATTTTTAATTATTCCTAAAAGTAATAAGTACCTTTAATAAAATAAAATATTACCTTTTAATAAAATAAAAATTTAGTTAGTACCTTTTAATAAAAATTAGACATATAAATATCACTTGGCATATTTCAAATATTACGCGTGCAAAGCCGCGGGGTTTGCTAGTCTATACTCCTATTACAAAGAGGAAAAAATTGTTTATTTGTCGGAGGTAAGGTCTGGAACTACCGAACCGATTCCAAAAGTAACGGTATCAAAATGATGGTGTTAATCAAACTTAGAACATAGGCTATATCTTATGTCGGTGCCACTACCCCAAAGGGGGTGTAGGAGCAAAAAACGTTCTAAAAATGCGATATTAGCGTTACGGGAGGGCCTAGAAATATGAAATTTGGAATATTAGTTACTTATAAGATATAAATGATGTCTAAGAACAGTTCTTAAACAATTCGAAATTTAAAAGGTGTGAAAATGCACAAAAAGCGTTCTAAAAAACGTTCTAAATGGTAGTTTCTACACAATCTCAGGAAATACTAAACAGATTTAAAAAATATTGGTGTCATAATGATGGTGACAACGCTTGCTCGAAGATAGGCTATGTTTTATGTCGGTGTCACTACCCCAAACGGGGTGCAGGAGCAAAAAATGTTCTAAAAATGCGATTTTAGCGTTACTGAAGGGCCTAGAAATATGAAATTTTGAATATTAGTTACTTATAAGATATAAATGATGTCTAAGAACAGTTCTTAAACAATTCGAAATTTGAAAGGGGTGAAAATGCGCAAAAAGCGTTCTAAAAAACGTTCTAAATGGTAGTTTCTACACAATCTCAGGAAATAACAAACCGATTTAAAAAATATTCGTGTCATAATGATGGTGACCACGCTTGCTCCAAGATAGGCTATGTTTTATGTCGGTGTCACTACCCCAAAGGGGGTGTAAGAGCAAAAAATATTCTAAAAATGCGATTTTAGCGTTACTGAAGGGCCTAGAAATATGAAATTTTGAATATAAGTTACATATAAGATATAAATGATGTCTAAGAACGGTTCTTAAACAATTTGAAATTTGAAAGGGGTGAAAATGCGCAAAAAGCGTTCTAAAAAACGTTCTAAATGGTAGTTTCTACACAATCTCAGGAAATACCAAATCGATTTAAAAAATATTGGTGTCAAAATGATGGTGACAACGCTTGCTCCAAGATAGGCTATGTTTTATGTCGGTGTCACTACCCCAAAGGGGGTGTAGGAGCAAAAAACGTTCTAAAAATGCGATTTTAGCGTTACTGAAGGGCCTAGAAATATGAAATTTTGAATATTAGTTACATATAAGATATAAATGATGTCTAAAAACAGTTCTTAAACAATTCGAAATTTGAAAGGGGTGAAAATGCGCAAAAAGCATTCTAAAAAATTTCTAAATGGTAGTTTCTACACAATCTCAGGAAATACCAAACCGATCTAAAAAATAATGCCATCAAAATGATGGTGACAACCCTTGCTCCAACATAGGTGATGTTTTATGTCGGTGCCACTGCTCCAAAGGGGGTGCAGGAGAAAAACGTTCTAAACTGCGACTTTAGCGTTACGGAAGGGCCTAGAATCGTGAAATTTGGAATGGTAGTTAGTTATAAGATATCAATGATCTCTAAGGACATTTCCTAAAAAAATCGAAATTTAAAAAGGGGTCAAAATGCGCAAAAAGCGTTGTAAAAAATTCTAAATTGCGATTTCTATGAAATCTCAGGAAGTACTGAACCGATTTCAAATATAATGGTGTAAAAGTGATGGTGACAGATCTTGCTCCAAGACAGGCTATATTTTATATCTGTTTCAACTACCCCAGAGGAGATGCAGGAGCAAAATGCGCGAAAAGCGTTCTAAAAACATTTTAAATGCCGATTTGTCGGCAATATCTCAGGAAGAATGAATCTTATTTCAAACGTAATGGTAGGAAATTGATGCTGACAGCCTCTGCTCTGAAATAGACGCTATTTTGTGTCGGTATCACCATCACGAAGACGTTGCAGGAGCTAAAAAGCGTTCTGAATTTCGATTTTTGTGATCGGTAGGTTCTAGCAACTTAAAATTACGCAAGGTGCATATTTATTAGGTATAAATGATTTTTAAGAACAGTTTCGAAAAAATTGGAAATTTAAAAAGGGGTGAAAATGCGCGAGAAGCGACCTAAAAACGTTCTAAATTGCGATTTCTACTCAATCTAAGGAAATACCAAAGCTATTTCAAAAGTAATGGTTGCAAATCAATGGTGACAGTCCCTGCTATAACATAGATTATATTTTATGTTGCTGTCACTACCATCTGAGGGTTGCAAAAGCAAAACATGTTCTAATTTGCGCTTTTTGAACAACTGAGGGGTCTAACACTTTGAAGTATGGCATGGTATTTACTTACAAGATGCAACTGCTTTCTAAGAACAGTCAAAAGAAAATTCCAAATTTAAAAAAATGAAGTGAGTGAAAAGCGTTATAAATTACAATTTTTAAGCAAACTTATAAATTACACAACCGATTAAAAAAATAATGATGGCAAATTTTGGTGATAGAACCTGCTCAAACATAAGCTATAATTTATGTCTGTTCCACTACCACCAGAGGGTCGCAGGAGCTAAAAACTTTCTAAATTGCGATACTGAAAAGGCTAGAAACTTTAAATATGACATGGTAGTTACTTATAAAATATAAATGCCCTCGAAGGAACGTCGAATATAAATTCAAATTAAAAAGGGGTGAAGCGGAGGGGATGTGCGAAAAGCATTCTAAAAAAGTTCTAAATTACGATTCTATGCAATTTCAGGGAATATAAACCGATTATAAAAGTAATAGTTGCGAATCAGTGGTAACAGTCTCTGATCCTACACAGGCTATATTTTATGCCGGTGATTCTACCATCTGGGGTTCACTGGAACAACAAACTTTCTAAAAAAGGGCTTTAAAACCTTTTTAAATTACGTTTCTGTGGAATATTAGGAAATAACAAACCGATTTCAAAATTAATTTTGGCAAATTAATGGTGACAGTTCCTGTTTCAACATAGCCCTTTATGTCGAGAGAGGTGGTAGGACTTGGACTCTAAAAAATTCAAAACTTCAAATGAATACTGAAATGAGCGTATAAATTGAGCATAAAAGTTTCAAAATATTTTCTAAATTATCATTTATTTAGTTTTATTTCATTTTATTAATTTAAGTCTCATTTCTGCCTAATGCAGTGTAATAATGATGTTTAATCAAACTGTGTTTTAAATAGTAATTTTTGAATTATTCCTAAAAGTAATAAGTACCTTTTAATAGAAAAAACTTAATAAAGTAAAATATTACCTTTTAATAAAATAAAAATTTAGTTAGTACCTTTTAATAAAAATTAGACATATAAATATCACTTGGCATATTTCAAATATTACGCGAGCAAAGCCGCGGGGTTTGCTAGTAATATTATAAAGAGGTAAAAATTGTTTATTTGTAGGAGGTAAGCTCTGGAACTACCTAACCGATTCCAAAAATATTGGTATCAAAACGACGGTTTTAGTCCAACTTAGAACATAGGCTATATCTTATGTCCGAGCAACAGGCAAAAAGGGGGTGCCGGAGCAAAAAACGTTCTAAAAATGCGATTTTTGTGTTACTGAAGGGCCTAGAAACATGAAACTTGGAATGGTAGTTACTTATAAGATACTAATGATCTCTAAGGACATTTCTTAAAAAAAATCGAATTTAAAAAAGGGGTGAAAATGTGTGAAAAGCGTTCTAAATGGCGATTTTTACGCAATTTCAGGAAGTACCAAACCGATTTAAAAATAATGGTGTCAAAATGATGGTGATAATCCTTGCTCCAATATAGGCTACATTTTATGTCGGTGCCACTACCCCTAAAGGGGTTGCAGGAGCAAAAAAACATTCGAAATTGTGATTCATGTGTTAATGAAGGGCCGAGATACATGGAATTAGGCATGGTAGTTCTTATTGGATATAAATTATCTCTTAGACCGTTTCTTAAAAAATTCGAAATTAAAAAGGGGTGAAAATGCGCAAAAAGCGTTCTAAAAAACGTTCTAAAACGCGATATTTAAGCAATCTCAAGAAGTATCAAACCGATTTCAAAAACAATGGTGTCAAAATGATGGTAACAACCCTTGCTCCAACATTGGCTACATTTTATGTCGGTGCCACTACCCCTAAAGGGGGTGCAGGAGGAAAAATACGTTCAAAAATGCGATTTTTGTGTTACTGTAGGGCCTAGAAACATGAAATTTGGAATGGTAGTTACTTATAAGATATAAATGATCTCTAAGAACGTTTCTTAAAAAAGTACAAAATTTAAAAGGGATGAAAATGCGCGAAAAAGTTCTAAAAAACGTTCTAAATAGCGATTTCTACGCAATCTCAGAAACTTCCAAACCAATTTCAAAAGTAATGGTTGGAAATTGATGATGATATCCCTTGCTCAAACATAGGCTACAGCTTATGTCGCTGCCATTAACCCCAAAGGGGGTGCAGGAGCAAAAAAAGTTCGAAAATGCGATTTTTGTGTTACTGAAAGGCCTAGAACATGAAATTTGCAATGGTAGTTACTTATGAGAAATAAATTATCTCTAAGAACATTTCTTAAAAAAATAGAAATTTAATAGAGGTGAAAATGCGCGAAAAGTGTTCTAAAAAACGTTCAAAATGGCGATTTCTATGCAACCTCAGAAAGTACCCAACCGATTTCAAAAGTAATGGTTGGAAATTGATGATGACAGCCCTTGCTCGAATATAGGATCTACTTCATGTCGGTGTCACTACCACCTTGCGGTTGCATTTAAAAAAAAATGTTTTAAATTGGGATTTTTGTGATACTAAAGGGGCTAAAAACTTGAAATTTGGCATGGTAATTACTTATGAGATCTAAATACTCTCTGAGAAGAGTTCCTTAAAAGTTTGAAATTTAAATGGGGTGAAAATAAACGAAAAGCGTTCTAAAAACGTTTTAAATAGCGATTTCTAAGCAATCTCAAGAAATATAAACCGATTTCAGAAGTAATTTTTTCAAATTTATGGTGACAGTCTCTGCTCCAACATAGCCTATATTTTACGTTGTTGTTCACTACCACCTGGGGTGAAATTTAAATGGGGTGAAAATAAACAAAAAGCGTTCTAAAAACGTTCTAAATAGCGATTTCTACGCAATCTCAAGAAATATAAACCGATTTCAGAAGTAATTTTTTCAAATTTATGGTGACAGTCTCCGCTCCAACATAGCCTATATTTTACGTTGTTGTTCACTACCACCTGGGGGTTACAGTAGCAAAAAATGTTCTAAATTGCGTTTTTTGTGTTAAAGAGGTGGTCTAATATTTTAAATTTGAATGGTAATTACTTCAAAGATGCAAATGCTTTCTAAGAATTGTCGAAAGAAAATTCTAAATTTAAAAGAATGAAGTGAGCGAAAAGCGTTTTATAAGCGTTCTAAATTACGATTTTTATGTAATCGTATGAAATACGAAACCGATTTCAAACATAATGATTGCAAATTGATGGTGATAGAACCTGCTCAAACATAAGCTATATTTTATGTCCGTGCCACAACCCCTAGATGGTTGCGGGAGCAAAAAGCTTTCTAAATTGCGATTTCTGCGGTACTGAAGAGGCTAGAAACTTTAAATATAGCACGGTAGTTTCTTATAAAATATAAATGTCCTCTAAGAACAGTCGAAAATAAATTCGAAATTAAAAAGGGATGAAGCGAAGGGAAGGAGCGAAAAGCATTCTAAAAGAGTCCTAAATTACGATTTCTATGGAATCTCAGGGAACAATAAACCGATTACAGAAGTTATTGATTACAAATCAAGAGTGATCGTCCCTGATCCTATACGGGCTATATTTTATGCCGGCGACACTACCACCTGGTTGGCAGGAACAAAAAGAAAGCCTTTAAAAACATCTAAATTCCGTTTTTTATATAATATTAGGAAATACCAACCGATTTCAAGGTTAATGTTGGCAAATTAATGGTGACAGTCTCTGTTTCAACATTTTTCGAGACATTCTATTTCAACTCTGTTTCGGCATTTTATGTTGGTACCACTAACACCAGAAAGATAGTAGACTGTTAGACAAGAAGCTTGGAATATGACATGATGGCTAATTTCAAGATGTAAATGTGTTAAGATGGTTTCTAAATTCAAAACTTCAAATGAATACTGAAATGCGCGTATGAAGTGAGCATAAAATTCTCAAAATACTTTCTAAATTATCATTTATATGGAATTAGTTTTAGTTCTCCTTATTAATTAAAATCTCATTTCTGTCTATTGCACTTTTATAATGAAGTTTATTCAAACTGTGGATTAATTTGTAATTTTTGAATTATTCCAAAAAGTGTTCTTCTAATAAAAAAATAGTCATGCAAATACCACTTGGCATATTTCAACTAATACGCGAGCAAAGCCTCGGGGTTTGCTAGTATATATATATGCAATATATAAAGTGTATATACATGTATTGTATATATACAATATATGTATATACATAAATATATATTGTATATACATATATACTACTGTATATATATATATATATATATATATATATATATATATATAAACACAATACATTACTTTTAATAATACAATATTGGCAATGAAATACAAACGAATTAACACATATGCAACTTTTATGGGAATGAAACTCTTTTTACACAGAAATAATAATTAATAAACAAGCAATAAATAAATGGAAAAAAATTACAATGCCCCCAAAACAACAGGCATCATTTTATGTTATTTACATCACATTAAGGTTGCTCCATACTGCTGGATTAAAAAAAAAGGCGTCTAGTTTTAGTTGTTTCCAACTTGAATGCTGTTTTTTTATTATAAGAGCTCAAAATTGTCTAAAGTGTTCATAATACGCAAACACTTCGGGATCTGAAGATGCCCCTATGTAAGTAATGACGTCATCCATATGCTCACGTACTGTAGATAATTTCGGTCGAAATGCGCCTAATTCTTCTTTCTTGTCATCCTCGACATCATCTTCATTATCATCATGCAGAATACTTTCTGCGATCTTCTCCTCATTTAGAATCTGTTAGCCTGGATCTGCTTCGTCATTCTCGAGCCACTTTTCTATATCTTTCTCAGGGATATCATCACCAGCCTCCATTATTGTACTCCTAAAATCCGAAATCTCAAACCGTGTAAAATCGTATTCAGGGTCTGCGTCGTTGAGTAGTTTTGACCAGCCGTTAGCCAGTGTGGATACCTTCATCTCCCTCCACGCAGCAGCAATGTTAAAGATAGCTGATTTTAAATTGTAGGTGCGCAAATTTTGCAGCGTTCTGGCTCCTCTCAAATCTTCTACTGCATCATTTTCATTTCCCAACACTACCATTACTTCTTCAAGGAATTTCTTCTTATAAATCCTCTTGCAGGCAACAATGACTCCTTGGTCCATCGGTTGAATTAATGAAGTTGTGTTTGGAGGAAGGAAATCACATTTTATTCGTCCATCCCTGCTAACTGACTTTTCCGCGTTAGGGTGACAGGGAGCATTATCAAGGAGTAATAGAGCTTTTACTTCGGGGGAGGTATTTTCATAACTTCTTCTTGATAGTGACGCACGGCAGGAACAAACTGGTTAAAAAACCAATCACAAAAAATATCGCCTGTGAACCAAGCATTCTTTGAACTAGAATGGATGACTGGCAGTTGTTGCATACTAATATTTTTTAGAGCACGCGGTTTCCTGGCCTTTTCGACTACCATTGGTTTAAGACGATGACTACCATCAGCATTAGCACAAAGGAGTGCATAAATACGCTCCTTGTTTAGCTTGCGGCCATGCGTCTGGGCATCATGTTTGTACGCTAAGGTATTTTCCGGCACAGACCGAAAATAAGAGTCCTGTCTCGTCAGCATTGTATAACTGACACAAATGTAGGCCCTCGGATTCTATCAGTTTCTTTATCTTTTTTCGAAAAGGTTCCACCTGCTTGATGTCGGCGCTTAAAGATTCACCGCAAGTTTTCCTGTTAGTGAAACCATGGCGTTTACGAAAGTGCCAAAGCCAACCATCACTTGCACGAAATGTCACTAAACCCATATGTTTCGCCAATTTTTCTGCGGCTGCCCGCAACTCAACACTACGGACGACGACGCCACTTGACCGCTGTTGTACAAACCATTTGTATACTGCCTCCTCCAGGTTTTTATTTTGAGCCACTTTTACATGTTTCCTGTCCGCCATTGAGAAACCGCTTTTTGAATCACCCACGCTGTATTTAAGGGAAAAATGGACTAGTTTTTCCTTATCCTTGCGAATGTCTGAAACGGTTTGTTTTTTAACTCCGTATAGTTCGCAAACACGTGCGACCGACACACCACTCTCCAACTTCTCTATCAACTCAAGTTTCTGTTTTATAGATAAACTAGCAAACTCCGCGGCTTTGCTCGCGTAATATTTGAAATATGCCAAGTGATATTTATATGTCTAATTTTTATTAAAAGGTACTAACTAAATTTTTACTTATTACTTTTAAGAATAATTCAAAAATTACTATTTAAAACACAGTTTGATTAAACATCATTATTACACTGCATTAGGCAGAAATGAGACTTAAATTAATAAAACTAAATAAATGATAATTTAGAAAATATTTTGAAACCTTTATGCTCATTTAATACGCTCATTTCAGTATTCATTTGAAGTTTTGAATTTTTTAGAAACCATCTTCTTATATCTTAAAATTAACTATCATGTCAAATTCCAAGTCCTACCATCTCTCTCAACAGAACGGGCTATGTTGAACTAGGAATTATCACCATTAATTTGCCAACATTAATTTTGAAATCTGTTTGTTATTTTTAATATTCCACAGAAACGTAATTTAGAAAGCTTTTAAAGGCCTTTTATACAGCATTTGCTGATCCTGTAAACCCCAGGTGGTAGAATCATCGGCCTGTGTAGGATCAGAGACTGTTACCATTGATTCGCAACTATTACTTTTATAATCGGTTTATATCTCCTGAAATTGCATAAAGTAATTTAGGAATTTTTTAGAATGCTTTCCACACCTCCCCTTCGCTTCACCCCTTTTTAATTCGAATTTATTTTCGACAGTCCTTCGAGCGCATTTATATTTTATAAGTAACTACCATGCCACATTTAAAGTTTCTAACATTTTCAGTATCACAGAAATCGCAATTTAGAAAGTTTTTACCTCCTGCAACCCTCTGGTGGTAGTGGCACAGATATAAAATATAGCTTATGTTTGAGCAGGTTCTAACACCAACAATTTGTTATCATTATTTTTTTAATCGGTTTAGTATTTGATAAGATTGCATACAAATTGTAATTTATAACGCTTTTCACTTACTTCATCTTTTTAAATTTGGAATTATCTTTCGACTGTTCTTAGAAAGAAGTTGCATCTTGTAAGTAAATACCATGCCATACTTCAAAGTATTAGACCCCTCACTTGTGCAAAAAGCGCAAATTAGAACATATTTTGCTTTTGCAACCCTCAGATGGTAGTGACAGCAACATAAATTATAACCTATGTTATAGCAGGGACTATCACTATTGATTTGCAACCATTACTTTTGAAATAGCTTTGGTATTTCCTGAGATTGAGTATAAATCGCAATTTAGAACGTTTTTAGAACGCTTTTCGCGCATTTCCCCCCCCCCCCCCCCCTTTTTTAAATTTCTAATTTTTTCGAAACTGTTCTTAAAGATCATTTATATCTAATAAATATGTACCTTGCCTAATTTTAAGTTACTAGCCCGTACCGATCACAAAAATCGAAATTTAGAACGCTTTTTTGCTCCTGCAACGTCTAGGTGATAGTGATACCGACATAAAATAGCGTCTATGTTAGAGCACAGTCTGTCAGCATCAATTTCCTACCATTACGTTTGAAATCAGATTCATTCTTCCTGAGATATTGCCGACAAATGGCATTTAGAACGTTTTTAGAACGCTTTTCGCGCATTTTGCTCCTGCATCTCCTCTGGAGTAGTGGAAACAGATATAAAATATAGCCTATCTTGGAGCAAGATCTGTCACCATCATTTTTACACCATTATATTTCAAATCGGTTCAGTACTTCCTGAGATTGCATAGAAATAGCAATTTAGAAAGATTTTTATAGCGCTTTTTGCGCATTTTGCAACCCTTTTAAATTTCGATTTTTTTAGGAAATGTCCTTAGAGATCATTGATATCTTATAACTAACTACCATTCCAAATTTCACGATTCTAGGCCCTTCCGTAACACAAAAGCCGCAATTTAGAACGTTTTTTGCTCCTGCACCCCCTTTGGTGTAGTGGCACCGACATAAAACATCGCCTATGTTGGAGCAAGGGTTTTCACCATCATTTGGACGCCATTAGTTTTTAGATCGGTTTAATATTTCCTGAGATTGTGTAGAAACCACCATTAGAACGATTTTTAGAACGCTTTTCGCGCGTTTTCACTCCTTTTAAATTTCGAATTGTTTAAGAACTGTTCTTAGAAATCCTTTATATCTAATAAGTAGCTAATAT
Organism: Maratus speciosus; assembly: GCA_963932465.1. Classification (NCBI taxonomy): domain Eukaryota; kingdom Metazoa; phylum Arthropoda; class Arachnida; order Araneae; family Salticidae; genus Maratus; species Maratus speciosus. The sequence goes on along the minus strand of CAWVRF010000976.1, from coordinate 375,362 downwards.
TTCAAATTTCATATTTCTAGGCCCTTCGGTAACGCAAAAATTGAATTTTTAGAACGTTTTTTGCTCCTGCACTTCCTTTGGGGTAGTGGCACCGACATAAAACATAGCCTATGTTGGAGCAAGGGTTGTCACCGTCATTTTGACACCCTTATTTTGACACCATTATTTTTTAGATCGGTTTAATATTTCCTGAGATTGTGTACAAACCACCATTAGGACGTTTTTAGAACGCTTTTCGCGCGTTTTCACTCCTTTTAAATTTCGAATTGTTTAAGAACTGTTCTTAGAATTCCTTTATATATAATAAGTAGCTAATATTTCAAATTTCATATTTCTAGGCCCTTCAGTAACACATAAATCGCATTTTCAGAACGTTTATTGCTCCTGCACCCCCTTTGGGGTAGTGACACCGACATAAAACATAGCCTATCTTAGAGCAAGCGTTGCCACACTTATTTTGACACCAATTTTTTTTAAATCGGTTTATATTTCCTGAGATTGTGTAGAAACTACCATTTAGAACGTTTTTTAGAACACTTTTTGAGCATTTTCAACCCTTTTAAATTTCGAATTGTTTAAGAACTGTTCTTAGATATCATTTATATCTTATAAGTAACTAATATTCAAAATTTCATATTTCTAGGCCCTTCAGTAACGCTAAAATCGCATTTTTAGAACGTTTTTTGCTCCTACACCCCATATGGGGTAGTGGCACCGACATAAAACATAGCCTATCTTGGAGCAAGCGTTGTCACCGTCATTTTGATACCAATACTTTTTAAATCGGTTTGGTATTTCCTGAGATTGTGTAGAAACTACCATTTAGAACGTTTTTTAGAACACTTTTTGAGCATTTTCAACCCTTTTAAATTTCGAATTGTTTAAGAACTGTTCTTAGACATCATTTATATCTTATAAGTAACTAATATTCAAAATTTCATATTTCTAGGCCCTTCAGTAACGCTAAAATCGCATTTTTAGAACGTTTTTTGCTCCTACACCCCATTTGGGGGTAGTGGCACCGACATAAAACATAGCCTATCTTGGTGCAAGTGTTGTCACCGTCATTTTGACACCAATACTTTTTAAATCGGTTTGGTATTTCCTGAGATTGTGTAGAAACTACCATTTAGAACGTTTTTTAGAACACTTTTTGAGCATTTTCAACCCTTTTAAATTTCGAATTGTTTAAGAACTGTTCTTAGACATCATTTATATCTTATAAGTAACTAATATTCAAAATTTCATATTTCTAGGCCCTTCAGTAACGCTAAAATCGCATTTTTAGAACGTTTTTTGCTCCTACACCCCATTTGGGGGTAGTGGCACCGACATAAAACATAGCCTATCTTGGTGCAAGTGTTGTCACCGTCATTTTGACACCAATACTTTTTAAATCGGTTTGGTATTTCCTGAGATTGTGTAGAAACTACCATTTAGAACGTTTTTTAGAACACTTTTTGTGCATTTTCACCCCTTTTAAATTTCGAATTGTTTAAGAACTGTTCTTATACATCATTTATATCTTATAAGTAACTAATATTCAAAATTTCATATTTCTAGGCCCTTCAGTAACGCCAAAATCGCATTTTTAGAACGTTTTTTGGTCCTACACCCCCTTTGGGGTAGTGGCACCGACATAAAACATAGCCTATCTTGGAGCAAGCGTTGTCACCGTCATTTTGACACCAATACTTTTTAAATCGGTTTGGTATTTCCTGAGATTGTGTAGAAACTACCATTTAGAACGTTTTTTAGAACACTTTTTGTGCATTTTCACCCCTTTTAAATTTCGAATTGTTTAAGAACTGTTCTTATACATCATTTATATCTTATAAGTAACTAATATTCAAAATTTCATATTTCTAGGCCCTTCAGTAACGCCAAAATCGCATTTTTAGAACGTTTTTTGGTCCTACACCCCCTTTGGGGTAGTGGCACCGACATAAAACATAGCCTATCTTGGAGCAAGCGTTGTCACCGTCATTTTGACACCAATACTTTTTAAATCGGTTTGGTATTTCCTGAGATTGTGTAGAAACTACCATTTAGAACGTTTTTTAGAACACTTTTTGTGCATTTTCAACCCTTTTAAATTTCGAATTGTTTAAGAACTGTTCTTAGACATCATTTATATCTTATAAGTAACTAATATTCAAAATTTCATATTTCTAAGCCCTTCAGTAACGCTAAAATTGCATTTTTAGAACGTTTTTTGCTCCTACACCCCCTTTGGTGTAGTGGCACCGACATAAGATATAGCCTATGTTCTAAGTTGGACTAACACCATCATTTTGATACCATTACTTTTGGAATCGGTTCGGTAGTTCCAGAGCTTATCTCCGACAAATAAACAATTTTTTCCTCTTTACAATAGGAGTATAGATTAACGCGTTTCCGTTTAATATTACAAGCCATTTCAAAAAAGCACTAGTAGCAAAATACACTTGTGAACTGAAGCAGAAATGGATCGTGGGTACGCTAGCGCATGCATAGAACGAAAAGCGTATCATGTGGCCGCATAGGTCGCCAGCATCATTGCGCATGCTTAGAACGAAAACCACGCTGCAGTGAGAATCAAAGCGCGCGCTTTCGGCGTTTTGTGTTCTTTCCTCTTTTTTAAGGTTTCGTTCATTTGGTCACGAGACATTGTGTCGCCACAGATATAATAAATATTTTTTTATTTTACCGAGAAATCGCTTTTTAAAAATAGTAAAAAGAAATGCTTTGTCGTTGATCATTGCTTGATTTTTTACATATAAAAGCTTAAAAGAGGGTTGCGTGATAATTCTCAAGTAGGGGAGGGGGAGGGGAGCAGTAATACTTTTTTTTCTTTTCGAAGCGTGTTTCATCGTTTTAGAAGCTGTTTTATCATGGAGGCTTCCAGTAAATAATATTGATAAATAAATATTTGACATTTGTCAAATATAAAAATTTGAAATACGGGCGTTGAATTTCAGGTAGGGAGAGGGGAGTAATTTTAAATTAACGATTTTGATTTGTTAATTTAAGGATAAAGTGTTTTAAAAGGGATATTAAACTAAACCCTCTATGCGATCTGCGATCACACTTACCCACTTGTTTTACTTTAATTTTTAATTTTAATTTTTTTTAATTAGTCCGTTGAATCCGAAGTCCGTTGAACCGAGGTCCGTTAAATCGAGGGTTTACTGTATTTGAAGAAATTGAGCAGTATTTAGCTAGTAATGAATATTCGTTAGAAAATTTAGAAGAATTAGTCGATAAGTTAAACGTTAAATGTAAGACTATTAAGGATCATGATAATAACATTTTAAGCCTAATAATTGCGAAAAATGTCGAAAATGAAATATTGAACATTGATGAATATACCCAGAAAATAATAAGTTACAGAAATAAATTAAACTTTAAAATTAAAAGTTTATCTTGTAATGCAGGTATTACACATAGTAATAACATTGATTCAGTGCGAACATGTCATGCTTCTACTGAACTAAAAAGAGTAAAATTACCAAAGCTACAAATAAACCGATTTTTTGCGGAACACGACAAATTTTTAGAATTTTGAAACAGTTTGAGTTAGCGATAGATAAAAACCCAAGTCTAACACAAATCGAAAAATTTACGTATTTGAAAAGTTTGGTTGCAGGAGCAACTGCAAACACGATTAATGGTTTTGAATTAACTGAAAATAATTATGCAGCGGCCGTATCGCTTTTGAAGCAAAGGTATGGTAGACATGACATGCTCGTACACGCTCACTTAAACAATTTATTAAATATGAAAGGTTTGAAAAGTTCTTCTGACACTGGTGGATTAAGAAATTTATACGATAAATGTCTAGTGCAAATTTGAAACTTAGAGTCGTTAGGTGTAAAACCTGATACATACAGTGGGTTACTTTGCCCAATTTTACTGAAGTTAATACCCCCAGATTTGACCTTGGAATTTAATAGAAATCTAAAAGACGGAGAAATGTGGGATATAGATAAACTTATGAGTTGTCTTAAAAATGAAGTTGAATGTAAAGAACGGGTATCAACTATCCATGACTTAGATGGTACGAAATCATTTTCTAATCATAATAAATTTGAATATAGACCAAAATTTACAGATAAACAATTGAAATGTAATCCGCGATATCAATATAATACGAAAGGATATAAACAAAATAGTAATCCAGCTACTGAATTAATGACTTCAGTAAATAAGAATTCGTGTTTATTTTGTAATAGTGTTGATCATAATACTGAAGTGTGTAATTATTTAACCATAGATCACAAGAAAGAAATACTAAAAAAGCAGGGAAGATGCTTTTTATGTTTACAGTGTAAGCACAGAATTAAAGACTGTGAAAATACCAAAATGTGCGATATTTTCTGTAAGAAACATAATAGGGCTATTTGTTTTCAATTTGAAAATGATTCCAAAATAAACGTTGATAAAAGTGCAGTATCTATTTCCCATTGTGGTAACTATTCCACTAGTAATGTACAGAATGAAAACACGCATTGCAACATATTTTTGCAGACTTGTTCTGTTATAATAAAAGATCCTAAAAATGATAATAATGAACCAGTTCGTGTCTTATTAGATAATGGTAGCATGAGAACATTTATAGTTCGCGACATTTCACAAAAATTACAATTGCCGGTTATTAGAAAAGAAACGTTATCGGGTCATTCCATGTCAAGTGAACCAAAGCAAATTACCTTACCATTTTCTACGTGTTTAAGATTTTCCCCAGCAATTATGGTATATGAAATAAACTTAAAATTGAAGAATAAAATTTTTTATCTTTATTTTTTTTTTTATTGATTTTTAAAATTAGGAAAAAACACAGTTTTTCACGTTGTTGACACTTACAAAAATGCTCATAACTCATGCTAGAAATGAGATACATGAATGAAAAAGGTACCATTTTATTCAGAATTACATTGGCTTTAATTTAATATGTTACAAAAATTGGTTTGTTAAAATTTAAATTTTGAAATTTTAAATTTAAAATTTCGATTTCAAAAATTCAATATGTTTTAAAATTTTCAAAAAATTCTCATATGTTCCTTAAGTTATCCTTTATATATATACAAAAAATTATCTAGGGATCTCAATGGGATCATATTTATTTTAACTTTTTCTGCAGAGGTCTATCTAGAAAATCGTTCTTTGAAAGGCATACAATATACATTACCTAATAAAGTACAAATCAAACAACATTTTCCTTAGCATATATGTTAGTGTTTTATATAGTATTGCTTCATAATAAATATTATTTTAAATTTACAAGGGCCTTACCTATTTAATAAACTTAGTAAATATAAAAATGACAAATAGTATTTAAAACACACACACACACACAAAAAAATAGTTTTATCTATTGCACAAAGTTTAGTTTTGCACATAAACTTTTTGACACTGTTGCCATTTCCTTTTGGGTTAAGGTATAAGTACGGCCTGTTACAGTGTTTGGATTCACTTTCGTCAAAATTTGATTTTTGTGTACTTTTAAAATGTCTGGATTTCTGGGGAAAACAAAAGGTGCTGGCCCAGAAGGATTAAAAAAAGTGACTTCAACTTCTTCATTTTGAGTCTTTTGAAACAACACTGGCAAATTACCAACATCGATCATATTCGCAAGTCACATATCCAAATATTTCGTCCGGTGTTAATGTTAACCCACCTTCAATCCCTTCATGAACGTCATAAGTCTCACTGAAAGAATAAATCTTAGTTTTTACTTCAGTTTCACTATGTGGGATAAAGGTGTGATATTTCTGAGTGCCTTTAATAGGTTCTGCTTCTTTAAACAGACTTCTTAAGAAATCATTTTCCTCTGCATGTTCCTTGTTTGTACAATAAAAAAACTGTATATTTGGAATGTTTTGTTCACACCAATTAAATAACTGAATTGGTGTTATTATCTGATCAGAGTATGGCCTCTGGAGACTGGCTCGAGCTGCAAGCCGCTTTACAGTACCTCCTAAGCCATCACTTACACCTTTGCCATGAGCTGTGGCAAAGAAGTGCCATTCAGTATCTACTCCAAAATCATTTTTGTGTTGACACAGATTCACAAAATTCTTCTTATTTTTGTACTGAGCAGATGATCCATCAGAGAAATAATATATTTTCTCTATAGTGGGCAAGATATGAGTTTTCAAGAACATAATGACTTTTTTCTTAAACAAGTGCACTGCTACAGTGTTGTGGTCTAAGCATTCAGAAATCAAAACAAAACTTTTGTATTTTTTTTCGCCATGTACATTATAATAGACAGCAACAGGATGGACTGTTGCCTGATCGTTGTTCCAATGAAAGGATTGAGCTTCGTCCTGCACCACAAAGGAGTAGTTTTCTGAAAAGTCCAAACTTATAACGGCTTCATTCTCTTTGATATTTTCTTTGAGGTAAGCATAATACTTTGATTGTTGCCGAGCAATAAATGCATGCCTTTTAAGTATCATCAACTGTTCACAGAAACTTTCATCGAATTCATCTGCTGCTTTTGTTATAGTTTCAAAGCTGCACCTGTCAACAGAAATCCATTGCTTATATGTAATGCTGTCTATCATAGCCTCTTCAAAATGTTTAAGGATTTTTTCTTTAATATTCTTTATACCATGACAGTTTTCACATAGATTAAGCTGACATTCGGATGATGCTTCTGAGCACATTATTTGCGAAAGACATACTTTATAATCACCAAGATTGGCTTCATCATCAATTGGAATATCTTTAAGTTTACCCCCAACTATCATTAGTGTTATGTTCTGGTGTGTGGTGCACACACAAACTGAGGGCGTACCACTACTACCTGCCTATACACAGTTTTTTGGTCTCAGTTCTGGAAACTTAGAAAATCCAATCTTGGCTGTCGGATGCTTCTCTTTGAACATTTCATATGTTTCCTTTAAATTAACAAGAACCAACCTTTTTTGAACATGAGTACGCTTACTCTTCGCATCAATTTTCATAGGCACAAAATCTTTTCTACCGGGCATTATTCTGCTTACTTCATCACTATTATGAAAGTCTAACACCTCATCAACTAGTGATTGTTCTAATGTTTTACCTGCTTTTGGTTGAGGACAAGACATAATGCCTTTTTCTTTCACTAGAACTTTTGTTTTTCTATCCATTCTATTGATTACATTAAATTCATCCTGTATTCTTTGGCATGTCCAACTTTTTGGCAGTGTAGTTAAAATAAAAAAACTGTTCACTTCTGCTTTGTGCCCTTTTAAATTTTTCTTTGAGCTGCAGTAGGATTTCTGTATCTGGATCATTCTTTGCCTGAACTTCAATTGCTGTCTCACCTACTAGTTCATGTGTTAGCTTTTTCATTGCCTTTTCCAGTTTAGTTTTACCTGGAGAGTGCATTCGCTTTTTTGTAATAGGAGACTCTTCAATATTGGAAAGGGATTTATTCAAGTAATATAATGATACGCCAGGATTTGTAAAATCCTCATTAATACTTGAAGTTCCAGGGACTTCTAAATCTTCTACATCTAAGATTTTCCTGTCTTTTGAAAGTTGCTTTCTGCAACTGTCACAAATTTTCATTTCTGAAGTAATACATGGATTTAACTTTAACATAAAATCTTGCACAAGATTTTTTATAGTTTTATGGCACTTTTTCCCAAAAGGATTACAACAGTATATACTTAAATTCATATCTTTTTTTTTAGTCTCAGCCGAACAAGTATATATTATCTAAAAAAAAAAACACACAAAATAAAGGTGGTAAAAATTATATACACTATCACATTACTGCACAATCATAGCTATTCAACTGAGAAAAAATATTTAGCCTTTATAAACATAACATTTGCACTTCAATTAAAATGATTCTGCAACTGTATACAATAAGGGATTGTGATATACTGACCAAGCTATCAATTCAAGTAGCAAGAGTGTACATGATCAGACCCTGTCAAGACATGAAAGCTGCCTCTCCACGATCAGTCTACAGAACAGCAGGGGGGCAGAAAATGTTTCTACTCCCAACATTTCCCCCAATCCACACGAAAATTTCCCCAAAATTTTACGGTATGTCATAGGTAAGTGCTGTATTACCGTAGGTATAGAAAATTTATTTTTCAAATATTTCTCAACTTATGCGCGAGTATATATGGCAGGGGTGATTCTGAGAGAAAAAAAAATTCCTAAAATTCACAGCAAATTTTCTGAAAGGTTACAGCAGGGTGGGGGAAATCCACTCCCAACACTATGTATTTTTCATCGATCTTTTGACGCAATTCGCGTTTTTTCGCGATCTTTTGACAAAATTTGCAGTTATTTCGCGATCTTTCAACGAAATTTGCGGTTATTTCTCCTTCTTTCTGACGAAATTAGCAGTTGTTTTGCCATCATTTGATGAAATTCGCGGTTGTTTGGCGATCGTTTGGCGAAACTTGCAGTTCTTTCGACGAAATTTGCAGTTTTTTGCGATCTTTTAACGAAATTTGCGATTCTTTCATGATCTTTTGACGAACTTTGCAGATTTTTTGTGATCTTTTAATGAAATTTGCAGTTATTTCACACCTTTTGCAGAAATGCGCGGTTATTTCGCAATCTTTTGACAAAATTTGCGTTTATTTCGCGATCCTTTGTGTAAATTTATGTTCATTTCGCGATCTTTTGACGAAATTTGCAGTTTTTTCGCTTTTCTTTGACGAAATAGAAGGTTATTCGCCCTGTTTTTACGAAAATCGCGGTTATTTCGCCATGTTTTGACGAAAATCGCAGTTGTTTTGCAATCTTTTGGCGAAATTCGAGGTTGTTTTGTGATCTTTTGACGAAATTTGCGATTGTTTCGCGATCTTTTGGCGAAATTCGAGGTTGTTTTGTGATCTTTTGACGAAATTTGCGATTGTTTCGCGATCTTTTGACGAAATTTGTGATTATTTCGCGATTTTTTGGCGAAATGTGCATTTATTTTGCGATCTTTTGACAAAATTTGCGTTCATTTCACGATCTTTTGACGAAACCTGCGGTTATTTTGCGATCTTTTGGAGAAACCTGCGGTTATTTCGCGATCTCCTGACGAAATGTGCCGTTATTTTGCAATCTTGTGACGAAATTCGCATTTGTTTCCGTAATTCTTCGCGAAAATTCGCAATAGTTTTATGTCCAAAATTTCAGACAACTGATTTTTTTTTTTTTTCCCGGAACCGAATATTTTAAACTTTCGGAAAATTCGGAACATAATCACCCCTGATATACTGTACATATTAATCTGATATCTATTTTGTGAAGGTCGCCATACGGATATTTTTATTTGTACTGAAATTGTTCTATCTCAGGGAATTATGGAATTCGTTGTTAAAATCGAAATCAGTTGTATATGTTTCTGAAAAATTTCCCCCGATCCTAGATCGCCGGATTGGACATATTCTGCACCCCTGCAGAACAGATCCTGTCATGATATGAACGTTATCCTCTCACCCACTACCATAAAATCAGATTATGTCTAGACAGTCTTATTTATTGTTTTGTGTTCAGATTTGTAAGCTTGGACTGTGTGAGATTTTTTCCTTTTTTTGCTAAATCAATGTTTAAAAATTGTATAAATGGTTATAATATAAACATATATTAATGAATTAATTATTTAGTTATAAAAATAAAATAAAACTACTGATAAAGATAAAACAGATGGTTATTAAAAGTAGATATATATATACTATAAAACTTACAAAACTCTCGAAAATATATTTTTTTATTATGTGACTTGAGCAGGCAAAATAATTATAAAAATATGATTCCATTGAGATCCCAAGCCAATTTTTTTTAAATATATAACTGATAACTTAAGGAACATATGAGAATTTTTTGAAAATTTTAAATCATATTGATTTTTTAAAATTTAAATTTAAAAGTTTAAATTTAAAAAATTTTAATTAAAATTTTTACAATAACAATCTATTGATATATCAAATTGAATCCTATACAATTCTGAACAAAACGGTACCTTCCACATCTCCATATCTCAATTTTACCCTGCGATATGAGCATTTTTGTAAATGTCAAAAAGCCAAAAAACTGTGTTTTTTCTAAACTTTAAATCAATAAAAAAATAACTATTCATGATAAAAAAAAATTAACGCATCTTTTTTTAATGTTCCGAAGTAGAACTTTAAGATTTCCAAATTGCATGAAAATCTGAAGATGTGAGGGGAAAATTAATATTCAATTTTCGATCACTTGAAATGGAATGAATGGAATTATGCTTTTGGAGCCGAAATGGCAACTGAGAAAACTTATAATGTAGTAAAGGTAAAACTTGTAAATAGAGAACATCCCTCTTTACACATTGAAGTTGAAGCTCTGGAAACAGATCAAATTTCCGCTGCTTGCTTACCCATTCCTGATAAATACATTAGGAAAACGTATAATAAATTAAAAGGTTTACAACTAGCTGATAGTTATGAATGTACTAGTAAACAAATTGCAGTTTTAATCGGCACTGATAATTATTATAATATTGTATCTGGCAGAATCAAAAGACTAAAGAATAATCTCGTAGCTACCGAAACCCTTTTTGGCTGGTGCTTACAGGGTTATACGGGGTCAGCCAATGAATTGTTCAGTATGAAAATTATCGTTGAAGAAAAGGATATATCCGATCAAATCAGAAATTTTTGGCAATTGGAAAGTCTAGAAATTGAATCCGAATCTCAAAATGTTAGTAATGTGGACGATGACATTATGACTGATTTTTAGTCTAATATGGTTTTTAAGGATAATCGGTATAAAGTAAAATTTCCATGGAAGGCAAATTTGAAAATGTCTCTTAATAACAATCGCGAAGTCGCATACAGAAGATTTTTAAAATTGAGAACAACCTTTAGAAATGACCCTTTGTTATTCTCAGAATATAAGGCTATTTTAGATAGTTATTTAGCAGACAATATTATCGAACCTGTTGACAATACATCTGATGTAAACTCATTTTACTTACAACATAGAGCAGTAATTCGTGAAGATAAGTCCACCACTAAAGTTCGCATTGTCTTTGACGGAAGTGCCCATGCTAAGGGTGAACTGTCACTTAATGATTGTTTATATACAGGATTTAATCTCATTCCCGAATTGTTCAGCCTTTTAATCAAATTCAGAAACTTTACCATAGCAATTACTGCAGACATTGAACAAGCTTTTTTGCAGATCGAGATTGATGAACCAGATAGGGACTTCACACGATTTTTTGGGACGATGAACCGTGGATTGATGATCCAGGTAAGGAATTTAAAATATTCAGACTAAAGAGAGTGCTCTTCGGTGTGAAATCAAGTCCCTTTCTTCTGGCTGCTACCATCAAGCATCATCTACAAAGGTATGTAGAAACATTTCCTGAATCTTTTGAAATTTTAAGTTCATCGTTGTACGTTGACGATTTAATTACAAGTCAACCAAATCTTGATTACGCATTTAAAATTAGTAAGGAAGCCTATGAAATATTTCAAGAAGCTAGTATGACTTTTAGAAAATGGAAAACCAACTCGCATGAATTATGTGAGAAATGGAAAGAATACGGTTTACATGTTGATGAAATTTCTGATAACTTAAATCTCACTAATCAGAATTTGATACCTTCCAAGGTTTTAGGGGTTGCTTGGGACCCAAATAATGACATGTTTTCTTTTACGACTAAAAATCTAGAAAATTTCCTTTCGAATAAACTTAGTATTAAACGTTATTTATTGCAAACTATTGGCCGAATTTTTGACCCAATTGGATTTATAACTCCTTATACTATTAGAATTAAATGTTTAGTTCAAGAAATTTGGTGTTTAGGACTTGATTGGGATGAAAACCTACCCAAACATCTAGACAATTTATGGAATGAATGGTTTGAAGAAATAAAAGAACTAAATTGTATTAGCATTCCCAGGTATTATTTGACTGATATTGCCCTTGATGAAGTTGATTATTTTGAATTACATAGTTTTTCGGATGCTTCAAAGAAGGCATATGGTACGGTAGTGTACCTTAGAGCAGTGTTAAAGAATAAGAACATTGTTACTAGTTTTGTGGCAGCAAAAAGTCGAGTCGCCCCTTTAAAAACTGTCTCTATACCTCGTCTGGAACTTTTAGGAACCCTTTTGTCTGCTAGACTTTGTAATAAAATTGCTAAAGAATTAGCTTTTCCTGCAACTTGCTACTTTTGGACCGACTCTACTATTACTTTCTTTTGGATTAGAGGTGAGCTAGAAAGATTTAAAATGTTTGTCAGAAACCGGATAAAGGAAATCAGAAATCTTAGTGATCCATTAAATTGGTTCCACTGTCCTGGAAAAGATAATCCTGCCGATCTAGTTACTAGGGGTTTGAAAGTTTCAGAGTTGAAAAATAACCATCTTTGGTGGGAAGGCCCCCAGTGGTTAAAGCAAAACAGATCTCTTTGGCCAAAATTGGATAATACATTCGATAAATTAGATATTTCTGAAGTTAAAGATCAGTTAGAACTAAAGAAAAAAACTGTTTTAAAATCAACTATTGTAAATGAAAATCAGTTAAACATTGATTTGATTAATCGATATTGTTCTGTTATGAAGTTAATAAGAATTGCTGCATGGTGTTTAAGATTTCTGAAAAACTGTAAATTGAAATCAGGAATTAGAAAATATGATTATTTAGATACTTCTGAGTTACAGAATACGACCAAGAAGCTAATAAAGATTGTTCGGTTAAGAGTCGGTGGAAGACTGAAATTTTCTTAATTTATCATAATCGCAGAAACATCAAATACTTTTACCAAAGTCTCACTATTTTACTGAACTTTTAATTGATTATTACCATAAAAAATTCCTACATTCAGGTACTCAGACAACTCTATCTTTATTAAGACAATTTTATTGGATACCATCTGGTCAAAGTCAAGTAAAGAAAATTATAAATAGGTGTGTGACTTGTCTTCGAACAAAACACCAAACTCTTCAACAATTGATGGGTGACTTGCCCCGTGATAGAATTGTAACATCTAGACCTTTGAGAAAACAGGCGTTGATCTAGCAGGTCCTATTATAACAAAACCTAATTTAAAACCTTCAAAGATAACCCTAAAATCATATATTGCTATAGTCATTTGTTTTTATATCAAAGTCGTTCATCTAGAAGTTGTTTCGGACTTGACCACAGAAGCATTTTTAGCCTGTTTGAGAAGATTCATTGCTCGGAGATCTGAACACTGTGTCATATGGAGTGATAATGCCACAAATTTTAAGGGTACTTGTGCTCTTTTGAAATCCTTCTATCAAATCTGTTCTTCGGAAGAAATTCAGCGATTTAGTGCTGAAGAACGAATTCAATGTAATTTCATGCATCACCACATTTCGGCGGATTATGGGAATCAAATATAAAAACCATGAAGCGAATCCTCTTGAAGATAACTAAATCCTCTATCTTAAATTTTGAAGAGCTGTCAACACTTGTGACGCAAATTGAGGCAGTTATGAATTCACGTCCGTTGACCCCCTTGTCTGCAGATGTTAATGATCTACAACCACTAACACCTGGTTATTTTCTCATTGGAGGTCCTCTTTTGAATGTTCCTGAAAATAATGCCATTTTAGACTCTTTACCTTTTTCTTCTAGATAGACACTAGTTCAAAAATTAAAAGTGCAATTCTGGAACCGCTGGAGCCGAGAATACTTAAATGAGCTGCAAGTCCGCTGTAAATGGAAAAAGTCCTCGCAAAATGTTAAAGTTGGACAGCTTGTGTTATTGAAGGAAGGAAATGATAAGTTTATAGGCTGGAAACTAGCCAGAATTGTGAAAACTTATAAAGGTGATAATGCACATGTCCGTGTAATTGATCTCAAGACCTCCACAGGTATGTTACGTCGAAATATCACCTTTACCATTTTATGATGACGTTGGACAACCGTCCAACGCCGGGCGGTATGTTCCGGCTAATTCTCAAAACAGCTAATTAGCCAGCGCATGCTCTCTTTGAACTGTCTACTTTTGAACTGAAACGAATTAATCTTTTTGTTGATGTTAGAATTCTTTAGATGTGATGTGTCGAATGTAACTTCATATATTTTTATGTTCCGTTTTGTAATTAAATGTTTGTTTTGTGCGTTAAAGAATGTTGATTATTCGTAGAAATAATTTACACTGAACCACCTTGATGCTAGATTTAATTTTAAAATGAATGTTTAGATTAAGTAGAAAAGAAATCGAAGAACACCTTTAACTAGTGTCACGAGAGTTTTCGCTGGCTTTTGACCAACATTAGCGATTTGGCGAATAAGAAATAAGCAGTAGCCAAATGAAAAAAAAAAATTTTAGCAAAATAGATTCGCCGTGAAACACTGAAAAATCTATCTTTAACCCCTTATTGTATCCCTTGTTTTCAATATGTTCTAAAATAACTTAATTTTTTGTAATTGCTTATACAATAGAAATTCGACTATCCGCTCAGAAACTATTAAAAATAAGTACATTCTAAATGTCTCCTAAATGTATAAATGTTTCAGACATTCTTTTAGCAGTCTAAATAAAAATTCAAAACAGCTATATATCTGACTTATCGTTTTGAAAATATACACTAAAAATTGCTATGAGATTTCGTCTCTAACAGATAGAAAAGATTGACCGGCCAATGATACTTTGCGTAAAACTAATAAATAGTATGCTAATAGGCTAATTCCAACGCCGCATTCCAGCAAACTTTTCTCAATTTGGCACTTGATGCCAGTAATTTTGTTTGTGTTTTTACCGTTGCATAGATAGTGATCAACTCACAATAGAGAAATTACCTTTCGGATAATCCTTTATGTGTCTTTGGCTGTTGCTAAACTGAATTGGTATTGACTCAGTGTCTCTATAGATATAGTAGTGTAAAAGGCACGGTGCGGTTGATCACGAAAAGCGACATCAAATCGTTCAATAACGCAAATAAGAATCTGGACTGTACTGGCACACACACACAAAAAAAAAAAGGCAGAAACTGAGCATTTGCAATTTGGCGAGTATGATTGTTCATTTGCTCGCCAAATGAAGCATTTTGTCGCGATTTGCCGCAATGGTGAGCAGCAGTGAGAACACTGAGTGTCAGTAGTGACAAGGGGATCAACTAATAAGTTTCCGAAACTTACCTATGTATGTGAAATTTCTTTATGCTGTATTCTGTACTTTTAACATCTATTCTTTGATTTGATTGTATTCTTTTTGAGGCAGACGATTCTCTTGAAATCGATCGTTGGAATTTAAGTATCTTTATATTATTAAGGAAATATAATAGCAATTTTTTTCAAAACTTTTTAAAATCTTAAATATCTCCGACACAATTTTATCTGTGTATGAAATCGAAACATTCGTTTTTCACTTTTACTACAGGCTGTAACACAAAACTGTGTGTACTTCGTTAATTTTTATCGCCGAATATTACTTGCATGTTTTATATTAATGCAATATTATAATATATGTAGCATTTGATTTGAGTTTTATGCGTTTATTTATGGATTTGACATGTAAAATTTAAATATCCATGATACTTTTGCGTGCTACTATAATAATATACGCAATCAAGGTAAATTTACATTCATCATGGTAATACAATTCAAATTTGGCAATGAAAATTAGCAAAGATGGTATAATGTATAAGTTTAAAAAAGGGGGAGGGGATGTAAAGATAACCATAAATACCGCTTATTCATCGAGATAATTTGATAAATATATATATTTTTTAACTCAACATGAATATAGCTATTTTCCCTTTAAAATCTTCTTCAAACATTTGCATTAAAAACAAGCGTTTTATTACTTTTGTAAAAAAAAAAAATTCATACTAACATTGCAAACACATTATTTACACACACACTATAAAAGAAAAACGTTTTGTTGAAAATGTAAGCATTTTATTACAGAAAGATCATCTGAAGATAGAAGCTAAATAGCAACCGACCCCCTGTGGTCGGAGGGATCCAACTTTGAAATCTTGAATGATAACCCCATTGTTTATTGCAGATTCGAGTTCTGCGGGCAAAAATACGCAACTTTTATATTTATTAAAGTGCTATTACACGAGGGGTCAAAGTCGCTTCAAATTTGAAGCGTCTCCATGTTATCCTATGGCTCCATGGGAGTCGCTTCGAAAGCAAGCAACTTTCTTCTGTCGGCGCGTCTTTGACGCCTGAAACAAAGCGAGTCACTAGTAACAGCCAATCAAATGCTTGGAAATCTGACGATGGAAAAGCCTTTTTCCGAACAGCCAATGAAATGCTAGGAAAATACGTAAGTTTCAGGAAGTCTGACGAGTCTCAGGCAATTTTTGTCGCTTGCAATTTTTACGTGTTTACACTATTAATTTTTTCGGCTCCTCGTTGATCACGGTGTAATCGGGCAAATTCGGCAGATACATATTTTGGTTTTCCCAATGAGGTTTTGTCACCTCAAAATCTGATTGGCCAGAACTTATGTCGTCAAAGTGGCCATCTTTTGCAGGAATAGTGTTTCTTGAAAACTGTCAGTGGTGGTTGTTTCGATGGTACTTTATATGCTTTTGCCATAAAAATTAATAGAAATATATTAAATTAGTTTTCTGTTTGCATATTTTTTTATCCAGTCAATCATTTCTAAATAATATAGGGGTGATTCTGTTCCGAAAATTTAACGCATTCATTTCCGAAAATTAAAAAAAATCGGTCACGAATCCGAAAATTCCGACATAAAAAATCGCCAAAGAATCGCGGAGAAAACGGCAAATTTCGTCGAAAGATCGCGAATTTCGTTAAAAGTCGCGGAAAAAAATGCATAGTTAGTGCCGGGAGTGGATTTCCCCCTTCCCCCCTCTGCTGTAAATTTTCAGAAAATTTGAGGTGAATTTTAGAATTTTTTTTTAGTCACCCCTGAAATTGGCCACCCCTGCGTATTTTAATCTTTTAACGTGTAAATATGCACCACTCCCATCCCCCTAACAGAAAAAAATAATCTTCATTGCTTGGGGGCGGAGTGTGTGGATCTTCTGCGTTTTCATGGTTTCTGCTGTTTTTAAAAAATCATCCACGCTGATGCAGCTGTATGTTCTTTTTTATATTATTACTATAGAATAAGTTATAAGACAAAATATTAAATAAAAACATATGTTCTGGCTGAGCAAAGGATGGGGAAGTAGCGTAAATTTCAGGAGGGGGTGGGATTATAAGTTTTGATGATTGATTAGTTAAAAGCAACTGCAAGTAAACAAGTACGGCAGAAATTTTTTCAATAATTCTAATAAATGTAATATTTAAAAAAATAATTTTTTTTCAATTTTACATTTTTCTTCATAATTTTAAACAATAGAAAAATGTCGATATTTTAAAATTTTAATTTAAAAACTAATTTAATTCTTTAACCCTTTCGGGACTTGGGATGCATTGATACATCGTGAAAAGGTGCATGTGGAATTTGCTTTTGGCACCATCAATAAATAAATAAT
This sequence comes from Maratus speciosus, assembly GCA_963932465.1. Lineage (NCBI taxonomy): Eukaryota > Metazoa > Arthropoda > Arachnida > Araneae > Salticidae > Maratus > Maratus speciosus. The sequence continues at coordinate 357,954 of CAWVRF010000976.1, read as the reverse complement.
AATAATTGACTTTTTTAATTAGAGCTCTTTTTTTTTTATTTCACAAGTAAAGGGAACTGTTTAAAAGCGCGGTGCATTCCAAATAAAATTAGTGTAAGCGATTCGGTCTGGAAAGTGTTAAGCGGTAATTATTATTTACTGGGGGAGATGACGTTTTAATTTTCATTAAAAAGAAACTAAACTAAAACTTTGGCTGTACAATCTATGAAGGATCAGGGCCTACACTGCTTAGCTCTGTTTACTTGACCCTGAGCCCCGAGGTGCTATACAGCATGTACTCCGGCCGTGTTGTCAGCCCAACACGGGACCCTGGGTGTTTAGTTCCCAAGCAAGCTTGGTACTCATTTTATCGACCCCGAAGGGATGAAAGGTTGAGTGCACCTTGCCCAACCAGGAGCCGAACTTGCGACCTGTAGCGTGGCACACAGGTTTAATTTTCACAACGGAAAGATAATGTAGAAAATTGTTTATTTATTTATTTATTATTACAATAGAATAACATATGTGACAAAGTATATAAATAGAAACATAATTGGCAGGACAAATTTAAAATAAATCAATTTATTTACTACATATTTTAAGTGTTTCCTCCGTTTATCGTAATTGTTAGAGAGAGGGCGCTGCAAGCGCTTTAGACTGAAAGGGGCGCGGGCGAGAATTCCCCGCCAGATGATGATGATGTGGTCTTAGACGTAAGCGAAGTGCATCAACCGCTGCCAGTCCCTTTTGAATATTTTTGTAAATAAACGTTTTTGTTAAGTTTTGGAAATCTGGACAATCCGTCGAGTACGAGATCCAATTCATTTAGTATTTTTAAGTATTTTCTACAGTCCATATTGTAGCTATCGCGGACAAAGTTTTTGGTCCGTCGAGCCGGAGCGCTCATTTAGAACACTCTTTATAGAATCAACGCCTAGGATATTTTGGAATTATCTAGTTATAGAATTTATAGAGATAATGTCTGTTACTACTCCAGTGATTTCAGGAACTGTGGTCCTGAATCGAAAACGAGGAAATATACGCGGCCAGGTTACGAGAATATCAAACGCATTGAAATCGAAACTCGGCCCTAAAGGACTGGATCTGAAATTAAATTCTCTTCAAATTTTAAAAAAGAAGACTGACGAATTACGGAATGAAGCATATTCTATTATAGCCGATGAGGATTTACAGGAGTTTGAAAATTCCTTGACCGAAATCGAAGAACAGTTAGAAGCTATCGAAGTAAGTCTTCTTGATTTAATAAAGCCTGGTATTTCTAATGTTGAAAGTCAAAATAATAGTAAAGATAGAGGCAGTTCTAATGAGGCAAAAATCAAATTGCCGTCAATTAATCTACCCAATTTTCGGGTCGTTACACAGAGTGGATGAATTTTAAGTTACAATTCACCACATTAATTAATAATAACGTTGAGCTAAATGATGCGCAAAAGCTTTATTATTTACAATCAGCCTTAACTGGCCCTGTGAAACAATTACAAAATATTGATGATTCTTATACTTCCTTATTCGAAGCTTTAACAAAAGATTATTGGTAAATAGTCATATTTCAGAATTATTGAGTAATAACAAAATAAAAATTGAAAACGCGAAAGAAATACGCAATCTGGTAGATAATTTATTGAGCCATTTAAGAGCTTTGAAGCAGTTAGGACTGGAACATAACAATTTATCGGATTCTAATGTATTTTTTTTACAAAGAATTGATGATGAGTCAAGAAAGGCCTTTGAAATGTCTCTTAATTGTAATGAATTGCCTGAATGGAATATTTTTATTGATTTTTTATTGAAAAGAGATCAAGCTTTAGAAAATGTGCAAAAAAACAACATCGTTACGAAACCTAGGTTTGAAATTACCCATAAGCAAAAAAGTTTTGTTTTACAGAAAGACAAACTTAACTGTGCATTTTGTAAACAACCGCATTTCATTTTTCAATGTCAAAAATATTTAGATTTATCGGTTCAAGAGAGATTGAATCAAATACGAAAGTTACAGTTATGTTATAATTGTTTATCTTATCACAACGTTAACCGATGTAATAAATTAAATAATAAATGCAAAATTTATTTCCCTAATCACCATAGCACACTTCATGGAGCTAATTTTTCAAAATCTTATTATGAAAATAAACAAAGTAATTATATTATGAATCAACCTGAGATCAAAAATGAAGAAAACGTAAATACTAATTCAGTGGAAATTATTTCAAATGCGAAGACCTTGAGCTGTCAGAATAATTACGATCAGAATCTGTCTGTGATGTCTGGCGCCAGCTATAACGCCTTAATTTCGAAAGCTGTGGTTTATTTGAAGGGAAGTAATGATTCTTTTTTTCCTTTTGTTGCAATACTAGATACAGCCAGTGACATATCTTTAACTACTGTTTCCGCAGCAGACATGCTGGGACTCGAGAAATACAAAGTAAAGTCAGTGATTTCCGGATTTAATGATGCAATCTGTAAAATTAAAAACAGAATACATATCGAAATTTCAAACAAAGAGAGAACATTTAAAAAAGTCTCTAACATGTTTTTGGTTCCTAAAATAACAGATTTAACCCCTACGTGTACCGCAGAGATTTCAAATCTGCACCCTCCACAGAATTTAACGTATGCTAACCCAAGATGTTTTGAACCTCAGCGAATTCAGGTGTTATTGGGGGCAGATGTATATTATGAATTCTTATTAGCTGGTCAAATAAAAGTTCCTGACACTTGTATAATTTTACAAAACTCTCATTTAGGATAGATTGCAGGTGAAGTTATACATGATAAAAATGAAACTAAATATAATTCCCATTTATTAGAAAATTAAGATGAATTAAATTTGAAGGCCTTTTGGGATTTAGAGACATTAGGAATAAGGGGTGATCCAGATAATGTAAACAAGTTGGAAATTGCTCGTCAAACGTGGCAAATGAGGTGCGTTCGTACTATAACTAGTTTTAAAATTTTTTTTTGCACCCCATATTGTACTGAATGTATAATTTTTTGCACTTCATAACGTGCATAGTCTGATACATCATTAAAATGCACTTCCAATAATTTTTTCGGAACACTTTTGACTGTCCCTGTAATTAAACTATACATCCGATTTTCCTAAAATTTGAAATAGCTCAACAAAATTTTGCAACAATTATATCTTTAAAATTTCAGACCATTCGGAAGGCTGTAATATCATTAAAATGCACTTGCAATATTTTTTTCCCATTGGCCGTAATGTAAAAAAAACTTTTGGCTGTCCCTGTAATTAAACTATACATCCGATTTTCTTAAAATTTGAAATGGCTCGACAAAATTTTGCAACAATTATATCTTTAAAATTTCAGATCATTCGGAAGGCTCTAATACCATTAAAATCCACTTGCAATAATTTTTCCCATTGGCCGTAATGTAAAGAAAAACTTTTGACTGTCCCTGTAATTAAACTATACGTCCGATTTTCCTAAAATTTGAAATGGCTCGACAAAATTTTGCAACAATTATATCTTTAAAATTTCAGATCATTCGGAAGGCTCTAATATCATTAAAATCCACTTGCAATAATTTTTCCCATTGGCCGTAATGTAAAGAAAAACTTTTGACTGTCCCTGTAATTAAACTATACATCCGATTTTCATAAAATTTGAAATGGCACGACAAAATTTTGCAACAATCACATATTTGAAATTTCAGACTATTCGGTTGGGTAGTTTTTGCTCTGTTACATGCGGACAGACGGACAGACGGACAGACGGACGGACTGAACGACGACTATAGGTGCTACGTATTTATATAATTACGAACGCACCTAAAAATGAAGATATCCTAGAGGGATTTCGGGAAAAAGTGCGGTTTACAAATAACAGATATGAAATCTGTCTCCCATGAAACGGAAGTGGGAACAATTAGACAATAATTACAAGATAGCTGAAACACGGCTCGCTACTCTCGTAAAAAGAATGAAACGCGATACAAGTTTATATGAAAATTATCGTAAAATTTTTGATGAATACTTAGAGATGAAAATTATTGAAATTGTTCCTGAGTCAGAAAAAAATTCTAACAACCCGATTTTTTATTTACCCCACCATTCGGTATTCAAACAAGACAGTATATACACGAAATGTCGCATTGCTTTTTATGCGAGTTCCCATGAAGCGGGACAGTTATCACTAAATGACTGTTTGGACGCAGGCAGTAACCTAAATCCGAACATTTTCCATTTATTGATTTTTTTAGATTAAATAAAATTGCTGTTTTGGCCGACATAGAGAAGGCATTTTTACAAATTTCGATCAACAAAAAAGACAGGGACGTTTTAAGATTCCTGTTTATAGATGACAATCCTGTCAACGGTGATGAGTTTAAAGTTATTATGTACAGATTCTTACGCCTAACATTTGGTTTGAACTCAAGCCCATTTTTATTATCAGCCACCATCAAACAACATCTTAGTAAATTTAAGAAGGAATATCCGGTAGCAACCGAAATACTCAATAACTATTTTTCAGGCTGAACAATACGAATTTTTTTTACAAATTCGCGCTATCATATTTCATATCACACAATTTTCATATCACACATTAAAAAAAAAATAATTTTACAGGCAACTACTTAAGTTATTTGGAGTCGAATGTCATTTTGCAATAAAAGCATTACACTTTGAGTTGTAATTGATGTCTATCTTATGATGGTCTTTATCAGGTTGTCGCCTTGAAAAAATTGGCTTATAAAGGCAACTTTGACGACTACTTTGAAAACTGATTTGCTTTTTAGAAAAAGTGCAAAACACCATTCAGTTTCTTCGTTTCTTAATAAAAGCACCTGTAATATTTTTCAATTTAAGAATAAAAGTGACTTTATGAATGTGTCAGTAAGTAATAAATTTGGATTTGGAAAATCGTAAGTAACCTAACGTATTGTTAAAATTTGAAATAATGATTGGTTTATTTTAGAAGCGCCAACTTTTTAAAATTTCAGTGAAGTGGGAGACAATCGATGAGATGAAGGGACAGACATTCCATTATCAATTTTATATTTTCACATGGGAGGTGGGTGCCCCTTCTGAAAAATTCTAGAGTGATTTGAAGAGGACTTCCGTGTCTCTGTACCCCAACTCAATGGAGACAGTGTTTATATATATACTAGAAAGGTAGCCCGTCAAAAATGACGGAAATTTAGATATAAAGATATATACAACTCATGTGCAAGAATATGAGTTTTTCTCGCTTGTTCCGCAGTGATAGATGAAAATAACACATTTTAAGAACGAAACATATTTGTGAAAAACTGTGTACAGTAGACCACTAATCTGCACAGTTTGGTTCCAAGTAGTGTGCGGATTTGAGGCTTTTTGCGGTCAGGTCTATTCAATCTTTGTTTACATTTTTTTAAAAATTCATATATTGGATAATTTAGATTGGTAATTCTTAAAAATAAATAAATTACATACTTGAAGTAAGGCAAAAACTATTAAACTATAGTATATGATTTAATAAAATGGTATTATGTGGTATTATACGCGTGTGCTTCACGATCTTGGTTAGTACGTTGGCGAAATTGGCTGCAACTTGTCATAATCATAATTGTGTGGGCCGCTATAGCAAAGAAGTAACCAGTTTTTAATAAAATTTCTGATATAAAGTAGTTTTAAAAAACTTGTATAAAATTGCCGGCCATTCTTATGTTATGTCAGTCATAGGAATAATATTTGTAACACTGAGGAGTTTCCATGTATATGTGGAATTTAGAAAAGCCTCTCCAAAATAAAGGTCCTGAAATGACATTGCAATTCCTCTAACTTCAAAGTTTAATCGGGCCCTGATGTTTACTGATCAGTTATTTTGAATATTACAACAGAATTAAACAGTTAAACTTATTTAACATAAACCCGCTGTTACATCAATGCTATTTTTTAGTATTAAGAAAGAAAATTATTTAAATTTTTCAAATCATGCATTTATAATACTTTTTATTATTTAATAACTATAAAATGAAAAAATATGCTTTTGTTCTGAGTTCATAAATATGACAATAAAGTAATGTAATTAAGAGATATTGTAAAATACAATCTTTGTGAATTGAAACCATAAACAAGCGATACCGCCACCATTTTACCTACTATGACGTCATAAGAATATTGTACAATGATTGTTGGAGAACCTACTTTGTGAATGATTGCCTCAATGGTTTAATATTTTTTATGGTTCACGATGAATGAATCACTTGTGTTTGTTTAGGTTTATGGAATGAGGTATTAAACTGTCAACCTAATTTCAACTGAAGTTATCCTAGGATATATGTACTTTTTAATTGAAATTAAAAACAATGCTTTGATATTGAAATAAAATGTTTTAGTTTATATAATTGGTTATTTCTATTAATTATTTATTTAGGTACTTTTCCATTACAGCGCATTTTTAAAAAAAGCTTGGCGCAATTCGGGCTCCAGAAAGTGAGGTATGCTGCCAAAATATATAAACAGCTATGAAAACAAACCTGATGAATTTTTATTTTTGTTTATACATGTATTTATTAGTTATACATTTAGGTACTTTTCCACTATAGGGCATTTCGCATTTTTAGAAAAAGCTTGGCACAATTCGGGAGTCAGAAAGTGAGATATGTTGCCAAAATATAGGGAAGAGTTCCATATCCTATGCTGGTTTTTGTGGCGAGCTTTTTTTTTTTTTTTTTTTTTTTTTTTGGCATTAATTGAATAGGTGTGGTTGCGATCTTCAGCCATTGGGGTTGCTTTTTTTCTGGAATGGACATTATTCATATTTTTGTGAATTTTTTGCATTTATAGCATATTTTTTTCGGAAAAATTTATAACTTTTGTTTTAATTTGACATACATAATAAATATATAAAATAATACATAAGCACATAATATTTATATTTAAGTATATATATATATATTATGTATGCATAAGGTATATCTTTATATGTAATATATATATTCATAAAAATAAAACTATCTGTATAAACATCGTATTTTTTTTAACATGTGACACATATAACATTTATTATATATATATATGTTTATAAATATTTAAAGAAAATGTTTTTCAGCCATCTTGAAAATTTTTTATAAGATGTTAAAATGGCTTTTTGGTGCCATTTTGGATTCCTTCGCCAATTGCGTCAACCAGCACAGGGCCAATTAGGGGCTCACTTAGAAAGAATTGTTTAAAATACACAAGTGGGAGTCCAAAGGGTTAAATGTACGGCTTTTTCAAAATTTTATGGTTTGTCATTTGATGTGAGGTGTTCAGCTATAAGTATGCAAAATTTCACGCTTCCAACCTAATTAGGGGCTCACTTAGAAAGAATTGTTTAAAATACACATGTGGGAGCCCAAAGGGTTAAATATACGACTTGTTAAATATTTTATGGTTTGTCATTTGATGTGAAGTGTTCAGCTATAAGTATGCAAAATTTCACTCCTCCAACCTAATTAGGGGCTCTCTTAGAAAGAATTGTTTAAAATACACATGTGGGAGCCCAAAGGATTAAATATACGGCTTTTTAAATATTTTATGGTTTGTCATTTGATGTGAGGTGTTCAGCTATAAGTATGCCAAATTTCACGCCTCCAACCTAATTAGGGGCTCACTTAGAAAGAATTGTTTAAAATACACATGTGGGAACCCAAAGGGTTAAATGTACCAATTTTTTTAAATTTTATGATTTGTCATTTGATGTGAAGTGTTCAGCTATAAGAGTGCAGAATTTCACGCCTCCAACCAAATTAGGGGATCACTTAGAAAGAATTGTTTAAAATACAGATGTCGGAGCCCAAAGGGTTAAATTTACGGCTTTTTCAATATTTTATGGTTTGTCGTTTGATGTGAGGTGTAAGGTGTTCAGCTATAAGTATGCCAAATTTCACGCCCCCAACCCAATTAGGGGCTATCTTAGAAAGAATTGTTTAAAATACACACGTGAAAGCCCAAAGGGTTAAATGTACGGCTTTTTCAATATTTTATGGTTTGTCATTTGATGCGAGGTGTTCAGCTATAAGTATGCCAATTTTCACGCCTCCAACCTAATTACGGACTCACTTAGAAAGAATTGTTTAAACTACACATATGAGAGCCCAAAGGTTTAAATGTACCAATTTTTCGAAATTTTATGGTTTGTCATTTGATGTGAAGTGTTCAGCTATAAGTATGCAAAATTTCACTCCTCCAACCTAATTAGGGGCTCTCTTAGAAAGAATTGTTTAAAATACACATGTGGGAGCCCAAAGGATAAAATGTACGGCTTTTTAAATATTTTATGGTTTGTCCTTTGATGTGAGGTGTTCAGCTATAAGTATGCCAATTTTCACGCCTCCAACCTAATTACGGACTCACTTAGAAAGAATTGTTTAAACTACACATATGGGAGCCCAAAGGGTTAAATGTACCAATTTTTCGAAATTTTATGATTTGTCGTTTGATGTGAGGTTTTCAGCTATACGTATGTCAAATTTCACGCCTCCAATCTAATTACGGACTCACTTAGAAAGAATTGTTTAAAATACACATGTGGGAGCCCAAAAGGTTAAATGTATGACTTTTTTGAAATTTTATTATTTGTCGTTTCATGTGAGGTGTTCAGCTATAAGTATTCCAATTTTCACGCCTCCAACATAATTAGGGGCTCACTTAGAAAGAATTGTTTAAAATATACATGTGAGAGCACAAAGGGTTAAATGTACGACTTTTTCAAACTTTTAAGGTTTATCATTTGATGTGAGGTGTTCAGCTATAAGTATGCCAATTTTCACGCCTCCAACCTAATTAGGGGGTCACTTAGAAAGAATTGTTTAAAATACACATGTGGGAGCCCAAAGGGTTAAATGTACGGCTTTTTAAATATTTTATGGTTTGTCATTTGATGTGAGCTGTTCAGCCATAAGTATGCCAAATTTCACGCCTCCACCCTAATTAGGGGCTCACTTAGAAAGAATTGTTTAAAATACACATGTGGGAACCCAAAGGGTTAAATATACCAATTTTTTTAAATTTTATGATTTGTCATTTGATGTGAAGTGTTCAGCTATAAGAGTGCAAAATTTCACGCCTCCAACCTAATTAGAGGCTCACTTAGAAAGAATTGTTTAAAATACAGATGTGGGAGCCCAAAGGGTTAAATGTACGGCTTTTTCAATATTTTATGGTTTGTCGTTTGATGTGAGGTGTGAGGTGTTCAGCTATAAGTATGCCAAATTTCACGCCCCCAAGCTAATTAGGGGCTATCTTAGAAAGAATTGTTTAAAATACACATGTGAAAGCCCAAAAGGTTAAATGTACGGCTTTTAAAATATTTTATGTTTTGTCATTTGATGTGAGGTGTTCAGCTATAAGTATGCCAATTTTCACGCCTCCAATCTAATTACGGACTCACTTAGAAAAAATTGTTTAAAATACACATGTGGGGGACCAACGGGTTAAATGTATGACTTTTCTAAAATTTTAAGGTTTGTCATTTGATGTGAAGAATTCTGCTATAAGTATGCCAAATTTCACGCCCCCAACCTAATTACGGGCTATCTTAGAAAGAATTGTTTAAAATACACATGTGAAAGCCCAAAAGGTTAAATGTACGGCTTTTAAAATATTTTATGGTTTGTCATTTGATGTGAAGAATTCTGCTATAAGTATGCCAAATTTCACGCCTCCAACCTAATTACGGACTCATTTAGAAAAAATTGTTTAAAATACACATGTGGGAGCCCAAATGGTTAAATGTACGACTTTTCAATATTTTATTGTTTATCATTTGATGTGAGGTGCTCAGCTATATGTACAAAATTTCACGCCTCCTACCTAAATAAGGGCTCACTTTGAAAGAATTGTTTAAAATACTCATGTGAAAGCCCAAAGGGTTAAATGTACGGCTTTTTAAATATTTTATGGTTTGCCATTTGATGTGAGGTGGTCAGCTATAAGTATGCCAAATTTCACGCCTCCAACCTAAATAGGGGCTCACTTAGAAAGAATTGTTTAAAATACACATGTGGAAGCCCAAAGGGTTAAATTCACCAATTTTTCGAAATTTTATGATTTGTCGTTTGATGTGAGGTATTCAGCTATACGTATGTCAAATTTCACGCCTCCAACCTGATTACGGACTCACTTAGAAAAAATTGTTAAAAATACACATATGGGAGCCGAAAGGGTTAAATTTACGACTTTTTCAAAATTTTGTGCTTTTTCATTTGATGTGAAGTGTACAGCTATAAGTATGCAAAATTTCACGCCTCCAACCTAATTAAGGACTCAATTAGAAATAATTGTTTAAAATACACATGTGGGAGCCCAAAGGGTTAAATGTATGACTTTTTCAAAATTTTAAGTTTTGTCATTTGATGTGAAGTGTTCAGCTATGAGTATGCAAAATTTCACGCCTCCAACCTAATTAGGGGCTCACTTAGAAAGAATTATTTAAAATACACATGTGGGTGTCCAAAGGATTAAATTTACTGCTTTTTCAATATTTTATGGTTTGTGGTTTGATGTGAGGTGTGAGGTGTTCCGCTGTAAGTATGCCAAATTTCACGCCTCCGATCTAATTCGGGACTCACTTAGAAAGAATTGTTTAAAATACACATGTGAGAGCCCAAAGGGTTAAATTTACGACTTTTTCAAAATTTTATGCTTTTTCGTTTGATGTGTGGTGTTCAGCTATAAGTATGCAAAATTTCACGCTTCCAACCTAATTAGGGGCTCACTTAGAAAGAATTGTTTAAAATACACATGTGGGAGCCCAAAGAGTTAAATGTACGGCTTTTTCAAAATTTTATGATTTGTCGTATGATGTGTGGTGTTCAGCTATAAGAATACAAAATTTCAAGCCTCCAACATGCATAGTTTCTGAGAACGGGCTCTCTGACAGACGGACAGAGGAGCGAGACGAATAGGGTTTCGTCAGATGAACGAAACCCTAAAAAAAAAAAATAAATAAATAAAAATAAATAAAAGAGCGTAATTTAAATTAAATTGTGGCGACGTCCTTTATGAAAGAATAATGGTTTTAAATGGGAATTTCGCCAAATTAGCCAGCTATCACCAAGTTGGCTTCATATATGAGAATTTATTTTTGTAGCCATTTGGCGATATTTCCCCAAGTTGGCCAACATTTGGCACTACTGTGGTAACCCTGCATTTGTATTTTTCAACAATTACTCATTTCAATGAGGCGGCCCTACCGGAATCGTGAGGGACACACAGACTTGGATTTTATATAAATAGATTATAAAATGATGCGATATGCTATATATATGATGGACTTAATTTGTTATGCTGTTCGTTAGTTGAAAAGCTTTTTAAAATGTAGGAAAAAGCACGAAAATTTTTAACCTTCCTGCGTCATACTGTATTGATATCTGAAAATAAATCCCTTTAATGAAAATTATAAAATAATATTTTATGAAAGAGAAAACATTTTATTATGATATAAAAAACTGGTGGAACCAGAGAGAAAAGTAAAGCTCGATCTAAAAAAGTTACAGTAAAAATTTGTCAAATAGTTTCAGTTTAAAAAAGTAAGTAGTGCGTAGAAAAGTAATGGAATCAGATTATCTGTAATGCTCATGAAATTACCCAAATTTTTGTTGATAGCTGAAAATGTGGACTGAGCTTTACTGGTGCCTTAAAATCAATCAGAGAAGTAAAGGCATTTTTAAATCATTCTGAATTCCAATCATTCATAAACAGTTTAAAAATTTGGGTTCATAAGAATAGGTTAGCGGTTGATTTGAAAATGAGTGAGAACACGAGAGGTATCGAGAACAGGAGAGATCGTTCAGTACGAAGTATGGACCATATTCCATTCCAGGGTTAACTGATAAGCCTGGAAGATCAAAGCCCGAAGTTAGCCCAAAACCCTAAGCATGTACGATTCAACCATATGCTAACTACTTGTCTGGCTTAAGTCCATAGACATAAGGCTTCTTTTTCACAGTAATTACATGAAATAAAAATTATTACGCTAGATGTGCTATGTCAGAAATGTTAATAATAACAATTCCTCAACAACTTGACTATATTAATGTTATACTTAAAATATTACTTCGTGGTTTACATTCTTTTAGCTTTGTGGTGTTTAGTTTGACTTGATGCAATCATGTCCACAGTTCTGTGCCTGACAGAAATTTTTTAGCACATAACTACGCATTCTGTTTACTATACCCAGTACTCATTTTGAGTGGATAATATGATTTTGAAGGTAAGGCACCAGTAAAGCTCAGTCCACATTTTCAGCTATCAACAAAAATTTGTGTAATTTCACGAGCTTTACAGATAATCTGATTCCATTACTTTTCTACGCACTACTTACTTTTTTAAACTGAAACTATTTGACAAATTTTTACTGTAACTTTTTTAGATCGAGCTTTACTTTTCTCTCTGGTTCCACCAGTTTTTTGTATCATTTCACATCTTTTTCAGATCCTTTCAGGAACTTAATAAACCAAGTTCAACTAACTAAACAACCGCCCCAACTAACCAGCCAATGATCCCAATTAACCGGCCCAATCAATTGTCCCAATCAAAAACTAACAGAAACATTGATTCACCAGTGTATTTCAAGAGCTTTGATGACCCCATACTTATTGCTAAACCCCGTATTGGGATATTTACCTATACATTACTCAGGACTGGCTGCCAGACTAATCCTTAGACTAAGTTTTATACATAGTGTGATCTCTTGAATTTTTCTGCTATGTACCGACGGTCCTCTGGTTTAAGGGACTATGCAGTATCCTAGGCAAACCCCTCAAACACACAAAAAGCTAGGGTAAGAAACAGTCATAAGAAATGAATTAAAACTACGAAAAAATCTATAAAAAGGGAAAATTTCTATTTTGGGGACATAATGGGAATTTAAATTTAAAAAAAGTCTGAAAACGACTGAATGCAGAAAAATGATCAAAAGTGATTGAAAATATTATACAATACACCTGTAAATAAAATCAGAAATATTACTAATATTGGATATTTGCAATAATATTTCGGAAGTCAAACTAAAATATCGCGATAATGACTAACATATTTACATCTAACTATAACCATTGATCAAAAAATCAGGAAAATTGGAAAGTAGGTGTCCTTTGTAAAGTATGCATTAAGGAGATAAATTACGTAAACGAGTCTATTGACAATTGGCGTATTTGGTACGGATAAATTATAAAATTGAGCCTACAGACAATTGGCGCATGTTACCGGGCGTCGTTTAGGGCATAATTGACTGAACCGTAAGCGCACGCACCTATTTTTGTAACGTTAACACACGCGTGGGGTAAATCACACCTCATTTTGCCTCCCATTATATTTTTGGCCAAATGCGTTTTTAAAACAAGCCTACTACTCTATATTGTAAAATGCATCAGTACTACTTCTTTTTAGAGATAAATCAAGCGTTTCATATTTATCTTCCGATTTTATAACAGTTTCTGTAAAAATGGCGGGTTTCTTTTCCTTAGAAAATATGCAACGATTTGTTTTACCTCTTAAAACATGAGTTATTTTATAAAATTTACAGTAATTTCATCAACATATGCAGGTAGCTTTTATTTTACTCTTTCAGTAAAATTATTTTAGTGTGTGTTATCTCGTAACGAATGAACGTATCGAAATGTAACGTTTGTACTCGCGCTGGATTATTCAATCCCAAAAGCCATATTTCTACTTTTCTAGCGAGCAAAATAAAGATATTCCTTCATACAACATTTCTCAAGCTTGGCCTTGAAAGGTACAAGGAAGGTCAGAAGTGTTTCATGACGTAATTTTGAAGTTTTTAGACCTGCATAACCCCTTCTCCCGCAGGTAAACGCAACGTCTCCCACCAGCCAGATTGTCCGCATACATACTACACCATTAAACGAAGAGCATATAGAAAAATGAATTTTGCTAAAATGACGAATTTTTGAAGTTTTTTCACCTGCATAACACCTTCTCCCGCAGGTAAACGCAATGTCTTCCGCCAGCCAGACCGTCCGCATACGTACTACACCATAAAACGGAACAGCATATAGAAAAATGAGCCTTGCTAAAATCAGGTGGCGAAAACGTTTGTAGCTCTTAGACTATAGATCACTTTCAACCGCGTGATCACAAACCTGCCAATACCCGTGACAACCAGTTTTGGTGGGCAAGCAAATAATAATACAGAACTCCGTACTCCTACGTCAATTCTACTGCGGTCTCAAGACAAACCACTTTGTTTTTCTGGCACAGATGTCATATACGCACCATATTGGCGCAATTTTTTTCTGACGCCAATGGGATATATGCAACTGGCACTTAAGGCTGTTCTTAACTCCTCTGCTAAACAAGCGCAAAAAGTTTTGACACATTTACAAATTCATTTTTTAATGGATAGGTATAAAATTGGAAAGCCTGGCCGTGGAAGCGATTTGGAATTGAACAGTTTTTTCCATTTTTTGATCAATAAATTACCCATTGAGTTGTAAGCAGATTTGATCACGTGACAAATACGTTTTTCGCCCGCTCTTGAGTGCTCTTTCTTTCTTCGCGCGGAAATTAGGTTCAAAACGCCCATTTTGACACTATTTTCTGAAAGATCTATTGAGTTTTCAAAAAAATGGAAAAAACAGCTCAATTACACAGTTTCTGAACAACAACACCAGCTAGTTTCATGCATTTTCGAACAAAAATAAATTAAAACTTATGTCAGAAAGTTGCCCTTTTGGATTTGAGAACACCCTTAACTGGCGTCAAAGTGTCGATATTTTGCTTGATATGGTAACCCGGATATTGTTGTTTATGCTGTTGATGTTATCGCCAAATTGGCGTCAGAAAAAAATCGCGGCAATATGACCGTATATGACACCTGTGCCAAGAAGTGAATGATACTAAAGTAAAGAAACAATATGCTTCCAAAGTTAGTGTTATTTCCGGTGTAGATCCATAGAGTTTGAAAAAAATGATTTGAAGAAATGTGTAGCGGATTTACCCGATGTTAGTTATTTTGACATCGTAAACTATTTAGTTTATGGGCAAAGTTTTTATACTGAGAAAGACTTCAGGTGATATAAAAGCCTTGAATCTTATAAACAATTTGCCTGCAACTGAGTAAGAGAAGCGCATTCTTTGAAAATCGGAGATTTTCATTTTGTTATTGGAAAAGTAAGTTTAGATTTCTGTGCATGAATTAATAACAAATTCCAAGTGATTGTGATTTAATTCATAATACAAATCGTAAAATTAATTCACACAATATTGCGATGACAACCATCTCTGTCACCTTTCTTCGCACAACTTTTTTCTCATAATATTATCTGTCTTTGGAATGCCTGGTAATCTATAATAGGATTTATTATGTTCCCTGTTCGAACGATTATCGCACAATTTTACAGAACAAGTCGCTGGCATGGTGATGCGAATAAATGTGATAATTTACGTGACAACACCTGCAATAAGGTATCACAATAATGTAAATAATCGCTCGCAAAAACTTTGAAATGAGGGTCAGATTTAGAAAGTGAAATATTTTACAACAAATGTAACAGCAATGTGATTCACGACGACCGATGTGAAATTACAGTAAAAAAAAACTACCAATGTTATTTGTTTGCCCACCAAGTTTTTCGTTAGAGGTCACTGTGAGAATACTTCTCACAGTATTTAAATTTGGTTTATTTTTATTTCCTTTCAGCTATTTTTTTGCATCGATGTCTATTTGAACTCGATCTTTACGCCGCGATTTTGACGTTTTTACCTCTCCGTAATGCAAGTTCATTTTTCACCGCCGATATTCATAGCTGCTTTGGGAGCGAACCGGCAGCTTGCGCATGCGCACTCCGCTATTTTAGGAGCACGTCTTGGAGCTCTCGTTTTGTCGGAGTTGATTTGCCTTATGATGACGTCATTGAAATTATGCGCCGCCCTCTTTTGACGCCGATCGCTGACAGGAGAATCGTTTGGTTTCGTTTTCCAATCAGTGAAAACATTTTTAATTCTGTAGCTTGTAATTCGATTCTCATTAATTTCCCGTAAATGTTAATTTAGCTAATCAATTTAAAGTCTGCCTTTTAATTACTTTGTCAACCCCGTATTCATCATTTAAATACTAAAACTTGTTAATTTTTAGTTCAGAATTTGGTTTGACGTTGTCTGAAAAAGATGTAGTCTTTTAACGTAGTTTTAGCGGAGCGCCAGCCCACCGGCCGGCCGTTCGAATGCCGTGCCGCTTTTTTTTGGCCGAATAAGTTTGCCGTGCTATGGGTCATATTTTGGTTATGTGGATATGTTCTTTCTCAAGATTTAATTTTTAACGATGTGCTGCACTCATCTAAAGCAATCCCACGGAAGAATTCTAATTAAGAGATTCCGTTCTTTCAGTTCTTTTATTTTAAAAATGGTGACTAGAAGCAAGTATTTTCATAACCTTCTACTGCTACTAACGACGAAATAAAAAATATTGTTTGTTTCATCAGTTTGTCTCTTCACTGTCTCCTGTAAAGTAAGAAGTCTCCAGTTTTTATTATTTCTTTAACGATCAATAGTAATTTATTAAAAGAATTTCACAACGTGTACTTTAACCCCTTTACGATCACAACACATTTATTATCGCCACATTTGGCGCCGTAGTACCTTTCGAATTGCAACAGTGGTTGCTTTGGGATTATTGCAATCTTAAAAATAATGATTCTTGAAGATAATTTTTTTTAGAACTTTTTGTTCTTTTTTTAGGAATTATGAGAGTTTGGGTTGAAATATTTTAATAGAAGCTACATTTTCATGAATCTTGTTCTAATTTTTGAAGAAAATTAAGATTGTTATGCAAGAAAGTCAAGTAAATTCTTTCTGAGGAATTGTTCTCATTAGTTAAAAAAAAGGAAAATGGTTTATTTAATTCAAGATTTATTGGATATAATTTATGAAAATATTTTAGAATATTTGATGTTCTTGTTCTTATAGATTCTTGAGTTATGCCATTTTTATGTTAAATAGTTGCATTTTTTTTTCTTACAATATTCTAAAGAATTCATATTTAAATTTTACTATATTTTGAAGAATATATTATTATTCTAATCAAGAAATGAATTTATATAATTACAATATTGAAAATGAATTTTATGTTGGTGCAAATAATAGCAATATTCTATTCTAAGAATAAAAGTCTGAGGCAGTTACATTTTTTTAATTGATTGAAAATTTTGGAATTAAAAATAATTTTGAAGAATAATTGTTGAAATTGAAATATTTTTACAAATGAATTTATGTTCTCAAATAATTTGTATGAATTTGAAGTTTGGCAAAAATTGTTCTCAAGAACATAATATGATATTTTAGGAGGCATGGCTTTTGGGTTATTTTTTTATTTTCTACTTATTAATGGCACTTTAAATGAATTATAAATTTGAATTTCAATATATATATATTTTAAAAAATGATTGAAATTTTATTGAAGTACTATTTTTAATTCTTGTTGCTGAGAAATTTTGTTATTCACTTAAAGTTGTTGTCATCTCATCAATTATGCCTATTTTCTCCAACTGAAGTTTGGTATTCTTCAAGTAATTTATAGTAGTAATTATCCTGTATGATTATTTTGAAGTATTGCCTGCTTCTCTTAATAACAAAAATATAATATGAAAATTTATAAACAGTTATCCCCTTCGAAAAGTTCTTAGACTTGCTCCTTAGATGATTTGTGAAATATGCTGTATGTGTAGTTAGCATGTTGTCTTGTGGACTAGTCTGATTTCATCTCTAATATTTAAAGAAGTGTTTCTAATATTTAAAGAACTGTTCCTGTTTTTAAATTTACCTATTGATGTTGTTATAGAACTCTCAGCTAACAAATTGAAAATATTCAAAATTTTCATTGCTTCAATTCTCTTTGGCAAATTCAATTCTTTCACAAATTTATAAGTCTATGCATGACACATCCACATCGACATCATCATACCTTATTTTCATGGTGCTTTATAAAAATGAAAAGAGCAACATTATTTTTTTCATTTAAAATGAAATGGGGCTTCTTCAATCCTGTAACAGTTCTACTTAAAAATTCCATTCACCATAAGAAAAATATTTTTTCCTTGCCAATAGTGAAGATTACTTTTATATATTAACTATCAATAGTTCTTAAGTGATGTGCTTTTTGCCATATTTGATGATGACTGTTCCTGTATATTAGGGTGGGTCGAAAAAACCGAAATATTTATAATCGAAACGTAATAGTGCGGAAAAGTTGTCTTTTCTAAAAAGGATAAAATACGTAAAATATTACACCGACTGGTTAATATCTTTTACCGCCGCAAAGGGTCCAAATTTCGAAAAAATCGCAAAAAACATACTTTTTGCAATTTTTTTTAAATTGTTCAAACATACCTATTCAATTTCAAATAGAACGTAATAGCCACGCCAAGGTATTAGTAATGTAACATTAACATTTAATTTTTGTGACATCGTTGCTTTTACCGCCGCAACAGGGCCAAAATTTCTAAAAAATGTTAAAAATTAAAGTTTTTCATTTTTTTCAATTTTCATAACTTTTTAATGTTTTCCGATTTTTTACATTTCTTATAGGCTGGGAAAGGCATTTTATGTTGTTAATTTCATGCACATTGTTAACCATGATCACAGTAATTCTGTTAAAAAAAATTTGCACAATGATAGAAACACCTGCAGCTGCCTGCGCGTAAAATTAATTTCTCGCTGCTAGAGGGCCACGTTACACTTTGTTCGTTTTTTTTTTTTTTTTTTTTTTTTTGTAATGTACTCATTTTACTCTATACTTTGATGGCCCTAAAGATAGAAATATCTACCAGGTTAAAGAGGTGGCAAAGTTCCATCTTTGCGAAGTCAAGGAGGAACATATCTCTTTGATACTAGAACCAGGTCTCAATTATTTTCGTCGTTTGACCCCATCGTCTGGCAAGGCGACTTCTATATGCAATGACATTATAGATTTTTTGAAGAAAAATGTAATCCAAACTGTAATTATAATTGCAGTCGAATTTCACGGAACTGTTTTCAAAACAGGATGCAAAGATGGTGTTATATTAGGATTACTTGAGAACAACTTTAAAAAAAAACAATTTATTGGCTTCCTTGACCTCACTTCAATGAACTTCCACTGAGACATCTTTTCAAACTCTCTCTTTGATCTCTTGTGATTGGCGAATTATTGCCAATTGCAAAATTTAAGCCAGTTTAATCTGATCACCTAGCTGTTGATAAAGATGATTTGTCTACTGACCAGAAGTATATGTCTGAAATATTGCAAGCTCTTTCAACACGCATGTATACAATTGACCTTTTTTGCTGAGTCCCTGGACAAATATTTCACGCAAGGTGGATCATTACTGCTATCCGAATTTTGAGACTCTACGTTGGAACAAAGAAACCCTCTTCTTAACTTGTCATACTCTTTGAGTACATCCTGAAAGTGTACTGCATCAGTTAGTTCACAATTAAAATGAATCACTCATGTTTTCCAGAATCTGTGCGCTATAGTTAGTAACTTACGTTACTTGACAGATAATCTACGAAAGATTATAGTTCCTGTATTTTCACGAAATGACTATTTCGCAAATCATACAAATAGCCTCTTTGGGATGATAGAATATGAAGAGGCCCCAGCCATGAAGAAAATTGCAAAAGCACGAAGTTCTGTGGACTAGAATAGTGCCATCTGTCACTTTATCATAGCAGACTTCAACATTGAATCTTAAAATTGTATGGCTTTAGTCTACTGCCAAAACTGAAAACTAACGGAACAACCTGTCATGGTTTCTCTATCGTCTAACAACGCTGGTGAGTTTAAAATGTTCGATTAAAGATACCAGCAAGGAAAGTTATAAAACTTTCCTTGTCCCACTCAGTCACTAGAAAGATGCGCGAAATTAGTCACTGAAGTGCTGATAAAGTTTGTTTACTAGAATAGAGGGAGGATCACATCTGATCAATTTTGGCCTCTCGAGGAATAATGACTTCATCTGAAAGCAACTTATATTATAAAATTCATTTACATTAAATACTTCTTCATTTTAAGTTTATTTAACCTTTTTCGGTTAAACATCTCTATATTTTAATTAATAAAATACTAAAACATTTTGTTCATTTTATATAATTTTTGTGGCATGAATTGGCTGTTATGAAGTAAAACATCAGTAGATGAAGCGATCGTCAAGAAAAATGAATGATTAACTTTATTTTCAAGTCTATTACAAATAGTTATAAAAAATTATGATATATTAATAGATATAAAGTAAAATTATTTATTTTTGACATATTATAGAATGTAGAAAAATTTTGAAAAAAAAATGAAAAACAGAAAATTTTGAAATTTTTACAAAAAATATGGTCTTTTTGCGGCAAATAAAGATATGATTTCATCATAATGAACATTTACCGGGGCATTCCTCATATCTTCATGTAGCTATTGCGTTCTGTTAGGAATTATATTGGTATGTTTGGATAATTAAAAAAAAAAGAAAAAAAAACATGTTTTTTGCGATTTTTTGAAACTTTGGCCCCCTTGCGGCGGTAAAAGATATTAACCGATCGATGTAATATTTTAGGAATTTATTCTGTATTACAAAAGGCAACTTTTCCGTGCTATTACATTTCGATTATAAAAATTTCGTTTTTTTCGACCCACCCTACTGTATATGCTGCTAGAAATTTTTTTAATTACCTGTAATGACATTCTTCAGACTTTTCTTCCATTCATCTGTTGCTTACCTGATGAAGGTGGTCAGTGGTTTTGTGTGACATCCATTTCTTCTGGTCTCTTCTCTGTTGTTGCACATGTTATCATGGAAGCTAAAAATTATAAAATTACCTACCTACTTCTTCAAAAGTTTCCTACATCTACAATAGTTTATTTTTTTGTGTGTATGTTTCGTATCCAGCCATAAGATGCCTGGTGAAGATGTTGTTCATTTATAGGCAAATATCCATTTATGAAATCACTTCATTAGAGTTCTTCGGTTTGTGAAGCTACAAATAGTGTTTACTACTTAGTTCTCTTCAAAAAATAAATAAATAAATGACTTTCATTACTGATTATAATACTGTGTCAGTTAACGTTTCTCATGTGAGAGTAAATATCCTCATCAAGTGAAATTGTTGACTTGTATGCTGCTAGAACTCAGTTACTCACACCATATCATTATTCTAAGTCTTCTCAAAACAAGGAAGTTTAAAATTATATTACTTGAAAATTACTGATGCATTTCACCTTCATTAACTTTATTTTATTATGCCGCATTTTCTCCAAATATTTTAGCAGGTGCAATTAAAAGTATCCAGAGTTAATTTTTGCTTGTGTGTAGCAATTCATCCTCACATTGCAAAATTTTGGCTCATTGATAATCAAGTGTAAATTCTTAATCATATAAGAAGTTTGTGGATATTTGTTACAGTGTTTATGCAAGATCAAGTTATTTTGAAAAGTTCCCATATTTATTTATTTATTATGTGCATAGTGCCTTTTACTTTAATCTTATTTCATACCCAAAGCCTCTAAGTTTTTATTTTGCCATTTGCCTCATTGATTAAAAAAAAAAAAAAAAAAAAAATGATTATATTCATTTTCAAGATTTTTTGTTTTATGAAGAATTGAATAGTAAAAACGATCTTCATTTTGAAGTTTTCAATGTTTTATGAAGAAAGTGAAATTTATTAATGTCTTCTCTTCATACCTACAAATAATACAAGAAGATTACAGAAAAGCACAACTCTAGATGGAAATTTTTACCAACGCATTTATATATATATAGAATTATTTTCTATAAATCATCTAGTGAAATTTTTTTTTACAAAAAAAAGTGCTTCTTGACTTCAAATACCGATTATGTCCTATCATACTACATTTCATCATAAGTGCACCGCAGACTTCTCACCCTTCTTCTGCAAAAGTGATTCATGTATGTGTCGCAGGAGTTATGATTGCTCTGCAGTGATGAGTACGATGTTGTCAGTTAGTGCTTCAAAAAGAATGCAATGCATTCTCATATTGTGTCATCATGTTCAAATTTTCTGTGTCATCATCCAAAAATGATCATCTATTTTGATGATTATTATGTGAATGTTCCAGTTTTTTTCGACATCATCTATTCACATCTACAAATGTTTTGGTGTATGCATTTGTCTATTTAGTGCTTGTGTACAACCTTAGGATGTAATGCTAGTACCAGTGTACCACCTCATATTGTGTTACTAAACTTTCAGTGACATCAATTAATCTTTAACCCCTTCGCGGCGGGAGCCTTTTATTACTTTGCTACCGGTTTTAAAAAACAGAAGTTTGTGCCTATTCAAATCAGGAAAATGCTCGGATTAAATAAGGCAAATTTTACAGTAAAATTTTACTGGTGAGGATAAACGAGGATCCTTAGGCCTATTTCCGGCACGTATACGTGTCGCTCGTCCCCAAGGGGTTAATAGCCTTGTTCCATATGGCTCTGGACTCAATGAACATCATTTTGAATCCAAAAACATTGCCTTTACCCACCTGCAGTTACACAGTGTTATTATATTTAAAATTTTCTTTTACCTAAGATGTTAGGAGCCTTGTTAGGAGATCCAAGCCACCTAAAATTTTACGTAGGAGTTCTTATATGTGTTAATTTTTGTTCATGGACATGCTGATGGCTAGGGCATGATGGTCGTCGACAAGGTTGTGGACTTTGATATTTACATATATATATCTAATTTTTTTTGTTTGTTTACAGTGTTGCTGATGATTTCATCTTCGTCATTATCATCATTGTGAGCTTAACATTGAATTGTAATAATTTTATTTCTATATTATATTTTAAATGATTATTTAAAAATTATATTCCTGGTACATGATATTTTAGTTTTATAAACTCATGATTTTGTCATTTTTTTTTCTTTCATTCTATATGGAAGTACTTAAAGTTCTTTTTTTGGTGATCACCAGTCTATCATATTTTGAAGAAAAACCATGGTATATGTGTATTTACCTAATCTTTTGAGTCTCATATATATATATACAGGGTTAGCGAAATTAAACTTCCGCTACTCAAAGGGCCCTGTAGGCCGTTCTACTACTCCGAAGAGAAAAATATTTCGACAACAGACACTTCGGAGGATGCGCTCGAGATTTCCGAAATAAAAAAAATTAGTTTAAAAAATCGCTACCAGGTGGCGCAGCGGGGCACCACATTGCAGCAACACATGCAAATTCCACGCACGAAAAAAGAAAGAAGTTCGTCCCCCAATCATATGAGCATTTCAAAATGCCAACGTTGCCGGAGAGAGCAATGCTAGTCAAACTGTACTACCGCAACAGTGAGAATGCAGAGGCAGTTGTGAGAGAGTTCCGCCGTCTCAAGAAACAACGACGTAAACTGATATCGGAGCATGCTCTTAAAGACATGAAGATGAAATTCGAGCGAACAGGACAGTTAGGCGATTTGCGGGGAGTGGAAGTAAAAGTGTACCACCGCCGTCGTAGAGGATTTTGCTATGGCGGTCGTGGAAGCAAGCACTCATTCGCCTCATGGAACTGTCAGCGTACAGACGATTTCACGTACCCTTGATATGACCTACTCCAGTGTTCGACAGTGTTTAGAATTCTGATCTGCTACCCGTATAAGATTCAAGCGATTCAGCAATTGGAACGACAAGATCCGGACACTGGCAAAATTCTCGCGAGAATGGCGGTTGATGGTTCCTGCCTATGGAAATTCTGTGCTTACTTATTGCCCTTATTGTGTTCCTTTTGTGTAAGACCACTGGTCCTTCAGTGTTTCGCGATCTCAGATTTTCCTCTATTCACACGTTAACTAGTAGCGCCATCTAGTGGCGATTTTTTAAACTATTTTTTTTTATTTCGAAAATCTCGAGCGCATCCTCCGAAGTGTCTGTTGTCAAAATATTTTTCTCTTCGGACTAGTAGAA
This sequence comes from Maratus speciosus, assembly GCA_963932465.1. Lineage (NCBI taxonomy): Eukaryota > Metazoa > Arthropoda > Arachnida > Araneae > Salticidae > Maratus > Maratus speciosus. The sequence continues at coordinate 334,073 of CAWVRF010000976.1, read as the reverse complement.
CGGCCTCCAGGGCCCTTTGAGTAGCGGAAGTTTAATTTCGCTAACCCTGTATATTAAGAATTCTTATGACTAATACATTGAAATTTTTATTTAGTAAAGTATAAAGTTCAAAGAAATTGTGTCTATGATGGGTATTTATGACACTTAATTATGACATGTCTTTTGATTGAAATAGCAACTTGTTTCTATGGGATACTTTGTTTGGGTGATTGAGTAGTGCACAACTCAATTACACAATTGGTATCACATACAATTGGTTGTCTGTTTTAATTTAAATGAAATAAAGTTTGATACACTAAAATGATATCATTATGTTTTATGAAAGTTTATTTATATATGGCCATTTCATTTCCTTTCATGTTAAGAGTAATAAAGAAAACTCTTTATTTTTTTAGATATAATTCTAAAATTAAAAAGTCCTAGGTATGTTGTAAAAGTCAAATTACAAAATATTTTTTCTTGACTATTTTGTTGCTTTTGTATTTGCAACTTTTATCAGAAGTTAATTCTGTTTTTATTTGGTACCAAGATAGCAAAATTTGTTTTGACTAGTCAATGATCTCAATTTTGTTTGTTAACTTAAAATATGTTAACACTTTTATCATGATAATTTTATGAGATCAAATGGAAGGTTTTGCCGATGTTACTGTATTTTTGGCATTTTTATTGTATACTTGATGTATTGTATACTTTTTGGATTATGAATGTACTTTATGCAATGTATATTCTTTTTCTCTCTCTTACTTTTGGTCACCAATTTTTTTTCAACTCTTAAATCACCAATTTTTTTTTCAACTCTTAAATCACCAATTTTTTTTCCAGCACCTTAACTTTAAATTTTATTGTTCGACTTTAATGATTTTTTTCGCTTTGGCAGTTCAAAATTTTGTCATCCCATTTACTGTAAAAGGTTTTTGATCGATTTTGCCTTTTACATCTCCTGGTCTTACAAAATTTTCTCGGTGAAGGGAGGTAATGTGAGAATACTTCTCACAGTATTTAAATTTGGTTTATTTTTATTTCCTTTCAGCTATTTTTTTGCATCGATGTCTATTTGAACTCGATCTTTACGCCGCGATTTTGACGTTTTTACCTCTCCGTAATGCAAGTTCATTTTTCACCGCCGATATTCATAGCTGCTTTGGGAGCGGACCGGCAGCTTGCGCATGCGCACTCCGCTATTTTAGGAGCACGTCTTGGAGCTCTCGTTTTGTCGGAGTTGATTTGCCTTATGATGACGTCATTGAAATTATGCGCCGCCCTCTTTTGACGCCGATCGCTGACAGGAGAATCGTTTGGTTTCGTTTTCCAATCAGTGAAAACATTTTTAATTCTGTAGCTTTTAATTCGATTCTCATTAATTTCCCATAAATGTTAATTTAGCTAATCAATTTAAAGTCTGCCTTTTAATTACTTTGTCAACCCCGTATTCATCATTTAAATACTAAAACTCGTTAATTTTTAGTTCAGAATTTGGTTTGACGTTGTCTGAAAAAGATGTAGTCTTTTAACGTAGTTTTAGCGGAGCGCCAGCCCGCCGGCCGGCCGTTCGAATGCCGTGCCGCTTTTTTTTTTGGCCGAATAAGTTTGCCGTACTATGGGTCATATTTTGGTTATGTGGATATGTTCTTTCTCAAGATTTAATTTTTAACGATGTGCTGCACTCATCTAAAGCAATCCCACGGAAGAATTCTAATTAAGAGATTCCGTTCTTTCAGTTCTTTTATTTTAAAAATGGTGACTAGAAGCAAGTATTTTCATAACCTTCTACTGCTACTAACGACCGAAATAAAGAATATTGTTTGTTTCATCAGTTTGTCTCTTCACTGTCTCCTGTAAAGTAAGAGGTCTCCAGTTTTTATTATTTCTTTAACGATCAATAGTAATTTATTAAAAGAACTTCACAACGTGTACTTTAACCCTTTTACGATCACAACACATTTATTATCGCCACAGTCACGTGCTTAGAGCTGTGACGTCAGTTGAAACTGATCTATTACTTTCGGTCCAACAATACATTTTTTTTTTAAACTCGCGAAATTGAATTTCATTTGGCGTTATAATGACGTAATTACAGTAAAGTGTTTCAGCTTTTAAAATTAAAATGCATGTTTTCTTTGGCTCGTGCAATAGGAGTATACGATTTCCTTGACAATACGCAGGAAAATACAATAAATACAACCAAATGAACTAGCATAACCGAAAATTTCTTTCGTATGACTTAAAAGTAAATCTTTAAAAACTTTGAAATAAGGGCCAGATTTAGAAAGTGAAATATTTTACAATAAAAGTAACAGCAATGTGATTCACGACGACCGATGTGAAAGTACCAGTCAAAGAAAACTACCAATGTTATTTGCTTGCCCACCAAGCTTTTCGCTAGAGGTCACGTGCTTAGAGCTGTGACGTCAATTGAAACTGATCTATTACTTTCAGCCCAAGAATATTATTTTTTTTTAAACTCGCGAAATTGAATTTCATTTGGCATTATAATGACGTAATTTCAGTAAAGTGTTTCAGCTTTTAAAACTCAAATGCATGTTTTCATTGGCGCGTGGAATAGGAGTATACGATTTCCTTGACAATACGCAGGAAAATACAATAAATACAACCAAATGAACTAGCATTTACCGAAAATTTCTTTCGTATGACTTAAAAATAAATCTTTAAAAACTTTGAAATGAGGGTCAGATTTAGAAAGTGAAATATTTCACAACAAAAGTAACAGCAATGTGATTCACGACGACCGATGTGAAAGTACCAGTCAAAGAAAACTACCAATGTTATTTGTTTGTCCACCAAGCTTTTCACTAGAGGTCACGTGCTTAGAGCTGTGACGTCAGTTGAAACTGATCTATTACTTTCGGTCCAACAATATTATTTTTTTTAAAACTCGCGAAATTAAATTTAATTTTGCGTTACAATGACGTAATTACAGTAAATTGTTTCAGCTTTTAAAATTAAAATGCATGTTTTCTTTGGTACGTGCAATAGGAGTACACGATTTCCTTGACAATACGCAGGAAAATACAATAAATACAACCAAATGAACTAGCACTTACCGAATTATTTTTTCGTATGACTTAAAAATAAATCTTTTACTTTATGGATGATAATAATAAGGATTAATTTCAGAATATCAGGAGTCTCTTTTCAGAATCAAACATCATTACAAAGTTATGTCAGTTAAACAGAAATTGACGTCATACCTAGCAAACGACTTTTTTTATTATTATCTTTTCCTAAATTGTTTTCTTGAAATTAAAATTCCTGTATAAATAGACTTTTAAACTTTAAAAACATTTAAATGAAGATACTACGTCATTTTAACACGTGTTTAGTTAAAGTTTTTACATATACATAGGTAAAATGTTTATTTTCTGATTAGAATGACGTCGATTTGAAAAATGCGAAAATATAGCAAGAAGAACTGATTTTTATTTAAAACAAAATACGCGTGTTATCACTTTTTTTAGATTATTGTGCCGCTTCTTAGGATGTGGCAACAGGAAAGAAACTATTGAAGGAGATATTTCTATATTGTTAAATTAGGGAACGCCAAGTAAAGTTTAAATGGGTGCCATTCCCTTAATATTGGATATTTTTTGACTCTACCTTCGAAAGGCGCATCGCTAAATTAAGACCTTTCCAACAAGCCATTATTCATCACTGAATGTTTTCCGGTTTGGATTGTAATTGAGTTGTTGTTTTTTCATCATGTTTCAAAACGTAAAAGATGCGGCTGAGCTCTACTATACAGCACTATTGTGCTGTATGATAAAATCGAAGTATAGTTAATCAAATCATATCATTACATTTTCCCTTTTATCCCTTAATTTATTATTGATTGCTATTATTTCATTCATTGAAATTTTTTTTTTTTTACTTTAAGATGAAAATTTATTTATGTTACGTCAGGTAAAATTCATTTAAAGCGAATTACACGCAAAAGTATAACACGGTAATAAGTTCCTCTACTAATCGCTACTTGTAAAATCACAGAAAAGAATGAAAACATAAGACATACATGTATATTAAAAACAATTAAGTTAATTCTGCACATTTCTTATTTATAATTTAAATTTATGTCATTTAATAAATACAAAATTGTATATTATATTGTTTAATGATGATTTTTCATTGCAGTTACATTTCTTTACGCTGAAAAACTCCTATAATTTGTGTGTGTGTGTTATTGGTTACACATATTTTATTATTCATTAATATGTAATAAATGGTGAGAAGAATGGAAGATAGCAAAGAGCGTATTGGGTTTTTAGTACCCTCTTCCCAAAGCAAACAAGTAAACATAACAAAAGAGAGAGAAAAATCCTAATGCGTGACATTTGCTGTTTATCATATTCGGAGCAAGTTTCAATGAAACAAGCAACTAACTGATATGTACAGCAAATTCAAGTTAAGGAAACAATATTGTAGGTTGGTTCACTGTAATTTCAGAAGCCTTTGGTTTCAACCCCTCCTTCTAATGATAAAATTCGCATGGTGGCAATTGCACAAAGAAAGCAAGCTTTAGGAATATAAGCTAATAAAGATTTGTTGCTGAAACGGTATGGGATAATTTCTACAAAGCGAAAAAGCGAGGAATGCACAATACCACAATCTCCGACAAGTCTGTTAAAGAGAGACAGAGTGAGAAAAGCTTTATAGATGAAATTTTTGTTTATTTTTGTTTCCAGTCTAAAAACGAAATTTAAGGGTAGAGGGGGAGGTCTGACATGAAGAAAGAACTAGTTGGATGTGCCAATCCTAAAACTTTCTTCTATCTAATACATCTTACTATTTCAAAATGTAGTTACAAATGTCAGTACTTTAATATTATTAGTTCAATACTATACCAACTTTGACTTTCATCTTAAATTTCTGCTTCTTTCAATTAATCGGAGTAAAAACGAGTTAATCTCGATCATGATATTTATTAAAATCAACAGTTTTCCGTTACATCAGCTTTCCGCTAATAGCTGGCTTATCATGATGAAAAGTTCCCGTCGGTTTGCGAGTCGTCGGTGTACAACTGACCTACGAAAATTCAAGAAAATTATACAAAAATCGATATTACAGTTCTCCCTTTCAGCGGAATATTTCCAAATTCAAGGAGGATCAGCTTGGCATAGCCAAAAACATACACAAAAATTTTGGTTCAATTCTATGCGTAACTTCATACACTTTTCGATGATACAAAAATGATAATGGTACAAAATCGCTATTACAGCGCTCCCTTCCATGGGAATATTTCCAAATTAAGGATTAAGGGAGGCCTTGTTTGCAATAGCCAAAAACTTAACAAAAAATGGTTCAATTCTATTCATAACTTCATACACTTTTTAAAGGTACAATGGCGACACACGGACAGGCAGACATTTTCTATAAACATGCCTTTTGGAATCTCTGACCCCTAAAACGTGTAAATCCGTCGAAAACTAGAAGTCGAAAAAAATTCGATTAAAATACTTTCTTCTACTGAAGATAGCAGAAAGTAAAGATGGAAATTTGAAGCTGCATGATGGTGTCGGGCTTTGCCCGACCTGGCCCCCACATGGTTACGGGCCTGGCTCAAATTCGGTGGAGGAGGAATGGGAGGTGCATAATATGAAAGAGTGGTCAAAGACTTGTCCTATGATATATTACCCGGGCGCCATGGGGACCAGTGTCTTAACTGAAATGTAGAAATGAGGGATAAAACAAATGGAGGAAGGGCGCCCAAAACAAAGACGATCGGATTAAAAGAGGTAAGTTATTAATAATTTACTGGTTACAGATATTCAGTTTTCTTTATTAATTCGATCCATTGTCAATATGCCTACCTCCTTTCCTCTCCCGTTCTCACCATTTAGTTATACATACACATATTTTTAACGATTTTCAAATCTGTATCTTATAATTATTTACCCTTGTTTGTTCGCACTTATTTCGTTTCATTTTCGGAAAGTGAGTGAAGAGGTCGACCGGAAGCCGATCTCGTTTTAGTTCAACTTTTAATGAATATGCCGATCCCTGTCTAGATTATTAGCCCCCGGTATGCTATTTCTTTCTCCCAGCTTATTTTGTGTCGTCTCCAAAAAATAACGTTACGTTACAGACGCCAGCCGTAAAACAAAGCAGATGTATCATTGTATGATTGATTGAATACTCTATAGCAATTTTTTAAACTTTTAAGCATCGCGCATTTTCAATTTTTATACCGTCGTGTTGGGAGAAAAATGCACTTTTTAATAAAATTTGTTTGAAAACTGCATTTCAATTTATTTTTGAAATATTAATTTATTTTGTAGTTTTTAGAGCCATTTGCTTAATATTGGCAACGGAAGTACTCCATTTCTGTAGAAAGTAAAGGAAAAATAGTTGTAAAATAGTAATTATATATTTTTGTTGCCATTTTCTCAAAACAACCGAAAGAAAATGTAATTAAAATACGTGCTATTTTGAAAAAAATATATAAACGAATGATTTCTGTTAAAACATGGTGCTATTATAAACTATATTTAATTTTAAGTATCTATACTAATGTTACAAACAAATGGAGGCCTATGAAACATTAGATAGCCTTTTTTTATCGAGTTTCTTTAATGACAGCATCTTTTTGCTGAATTTGTGTATTATTTCGCGATAGTGACGTCCGATGCATACTTTACTGTAGATTTTTAAAAGTGGATCGTAAATGTGGAATTCTTAAGCGGATGCGAATGACGACATTTTACATAAAATAAAAGCGCGTGCTTTAAGTCTTAAAATTGAAATATGTTTTGTACTATTTATATATACACTAGGGGGCTCTGCCCCCTGCAAGCTACGCTCGCCAACCCCCGTTCAGACACCGCAGAATCTAAAAACACGCTAATTTGATGGGTTTTGAAGATTGAATTATACTGAAAAAAGCTGTGCAGATCTCCTGTAAATGGGTTTCCATTCAATTCCCTTTGATTGCAAAAATGTAAGGGTGAATCAGTTGCTGTTAAGACATCCAATGTTTATTTTCGTTTTTGATTAAAGAGGATCAGTTAAACATTTAAAATGTAGCTAAAATAAAATGAATTAATTATACAGAGTCTTTCGCTCCCAGTATTTTAAAACAATCTCTATAACAATAACCTAAGTCATGTGACTATTATCAACGGTTCCGGGCTGCCCACTTCGCTTTTTATACTTTAGGTGCCATTTTGGTACTTTAATGTTAACCATGCACAGGTGATAAGTTGCCAAATATTATTTTATCGCCATCATTTCATCTATATTATAATAGTTCAAGTCATCAACTGTCATAAACAAATGCGGTCTGATCCCTTCGCCTTTCAAATGAAAGTTAGGCACAGATGTCATATACGATATTGGCGCAATTTTTTTCCGACGCCTATTCGGGGAACGCATCAACAGCATAAGCAACTACATCCGGCTTACCATATCAAGCAAAATAACAATACTTTGGTGCCAGTTAAGTACCCGTTGTGTATATGACATTGGCGTCAGAAAAAAAATCGCGCCAATATGGGGTCGTATATAACATCTGTGCCAAAAGTTTTCCATTTTGATTAAAAAATCAATTTTTTTTCGAATAAAACTATATAAAAGATGTCATGGTCGCAAAGAATTCTTCGTACTGTTATGCTAGCCGGGTACAAATCACGCCAATAGCTTTTTTTTCAAATTGCCAGTTAGCATTTTTTTTTCGAGTGGTAAATTAAAACATTGATTTGAAGTTGAAATTAAATGTCATGGTTTGATGCATTATTGCGAAGAATTCCATATTGTGTGGTGGTTGGCGCGATTGGCAAAGGAATCCAAAATGGCGCCAAAAAGCCAATTTAGCGTCTTAAAAATTTTTTCAGGATGACGGAAAAACATGCTCTTTAAATATTTGTAAACATATATATATATATTTAATAAATGTTATATATGTCACATGTTAAAAAAAGTACGATGTTTATACAGATAGTTTTATATATATTACGTATAGAGATATACCTTATACATACATAATATATATCTACCCTATATATATAAAATCCTAATGAATCGAATTGAAACGAATTTATGTAACGATTCTATGAAACGACTGATTAAACAGCTGATTACGTTTCACGACGATTTCTCCTAAAATATGGAATACTTTGCGATGAAATTAACACCAAAAATTCGTATTGATCCACAGATCTCAAAACTGGTATTAGAATTTTAAAGTTAGAATTAGTTTTCGAAATATTATTTTTTTTCTAATTTTAAATACTTTTTTTCTAATGATGGCAACTCAAATTTTAATCATAACAGATATTTTTTTTCATATTTTAGAAAAGGTTATTTTAAATTAATTTGGCGACGAGTTTGGTCTCACTTAAATGTATGCTAAGAAATGCGTCATGTTACTTTTATTCAGAATTCAATTTGTATTTCATTATCATTTTATTTAATACAAAACTTTCATTTAAAATTTAAACCTTTAAAATAAATGGCTTTTACTTCATTCTTTTTTTTTAAACGAAACAAAAAGAAAAATATTAGACACAGATGTCATATGGGTGGATTTTTTATAATGGGCCAAAATGGATATTGACTATTTCAAAAATTAAAATTTAACTTAGAGCATATTCAAAGTTATTTTTAGTATCACCTATGATGACAAATTGTGTAGTATGAATATTTGAGTTACATTTTCTAAATAAGTTTGTCTATTTAGCGTATGTTGAGAGAAAAAAAGGAGATAATGTCAATTGGGTGACTTTTAAAAACCAGTTGTTTACAAAAGTATTAGATGGAGAATGATACATTTTTTTAAATATATAAAATGGGCTGAATAGTGTATTAAGAAAAAAGTCTTGAAACAATCTACATGAATATATTTTTTCATAAAAAAGGGGGCAAAAAGTTGCAAAAAAGTAATATTTTGTAATTCCACATATAAAAATTTCAAAAAAAAAAAAAAAAAAAAAAAAAAATATACTGAAGAGAAAGCTTTAAACATATCCATCTCCTTAAACAGTACATACTGATAAGTTTTTAAGACAAATTAAATATATATATATTGTTTTAATTTAGAAATTATTAATGTGTCACCCCATTGACGCTAGTGTCACCCCAATGACGAAGTGTCATCCTATTGAAGAATTTGCTTTGGGATGACACTTGAGGTTGATCATTCCATACTTGACGTACTATTATTATAAATATGAATTTTATGTGTATATAAAGAATATAACACATTGAAATAAAAACAAATACATATACTGCCCCAAAATTTTATAGTTTGAAAATGATGAAAAACAAAACTTATTTATTGAAGACATAATGGCCTCGTTTGTTAAAGAAGTCGTTTAGAATTTCAAGTATCTGTTTCTGATCAATAAAGTCTGTGTCATCATTATCTGGGAAAATGTAAAACTCCCCAATCTTTGATGAGAGTTGCTTGAAACAGATTGTGGAAGTACTAATTATGAGAGTGAAGGAAAAAACGAATGTTTAAGTGGTAATTTTTTAACATTGATAATCAAAAATATAATGCAATTAGAAATAAATAACTTAAAAAAAGGATACATAAAGTTGGTTCTACAGGCACCAACCACATTGAAGTCAAAGGTAGGCTTGTCCGATGGGAAGTGATTACAAACAGAGTCGAGGGAGCAAACAAAACAGCTGAGACTTCGGAGAAAGATTCTTGGCCTTTGCTCTTTTGAATACGTAATTTGATGAGTTTTCATAATATTTGGGATTGCTGGTAATTTGCTTGGTAAGGATGACCTCATAGCTTCAATTTCTTCTTCTTTACTAAGAAGAACTTCCACCTTACTTTCCTGAAAAACTTTAACAAAATCTTCTGCTGATGATATATCATTGCCATGCATTACAAAAGCATCTGCGCTTCTTTTCAAAAAACCTCCTACCCCATCCATAGGTCCTTTACCATGTCCGCTTTCGGAATAGTTCCAGGAGAAAAATTTTATGTTTGAAAGAAAGGCGGTATTCTGTGTGATCATGAAAAATATGTTTGACCTATTTCGATATTGTGATGTAGGCCCATCTGAGAAGAAATGAATGGTGTCGATATCTGGTAATTTTATTTATAAGCTTCTTTAATATGGGATCTAAATGTGCCCAAACAGCATGAGCAGCATGATCTATGTTATTAGATACTATTGCAAATGGCAAGCATGAAACTGAATCTTTTTCTAAATAATAGGCTACACCCGTGTGGATGGATATTTGTCGCTTTGATGCACCAAAGTGCATGGATTGAGCTTCATCAAAGATTTTAGTAACATAATTTTCTGAAAAATCAATCTGAAGAATAATTTCATTGCATTTTAAGTTTTTTCGTTTACTTTGCAAAATAGTTATTTGATGATATGCTGAAAAAATATGTTTCTTGAAAGATGGAATTTCTCGGTTGACATTTTCAATAATTTCTGATGGTTTTTTATCAAGGGACACTTTTTTTGTAACCTTTATTTTTCTCATGGAACCTTTGATGCTCTTCTCAACAGTCTCTGTAACGTATTTAAAATGACTGATGATGTCTTCATTGTGTTGGTCAGCTTCATAAGCAATAACATTATCCTTACACTCTTTACACTTGCCCAGCATACAATCAGCATTTTCATTATTACACGTCAAGCTGTCCACTAATATTTCAGGATCAGCAAAATTGATTATTCCTACACTGTTCAATATCTTTGTCAGAAACTTCATATTTTTGTGCTTCACACAAAGGCAGGTGTTTCTATCGGATAGTCTTGGAAGAACAACTCAGAATGGTTTGTATTTCCAAAATGTTGTGTATGAAATGTTTCCATTTTCCTTAATGAACTTTCTATGCAACCGTTTTATGTTTCCCAACCGTTTTATGTATCCTTTTCTGTTTCCTATTTTTTCCTCGCACAATGAAATCCTTCTTCCCAGGGCACATCCGGGAAACATAATCTCTTTCAAAATAGGATCGAATGGCTTGTACATTAATAGTGACATTGCTTTTTCTTTCATACTGCGCAACATTTAAATTTCGGGTAAACTTCTTATTTTGTTTTGGGGTCAGAATATCTTGTGCAAGGTGTTGCACTTTATATTTTTTTAATGTACTTCCACTAATGCATTTATTAAAAATTTGCCTCACACAAGAACGAGCAGGTAGGGTTTCAGCATTAGATTTTAATTGAGAATGCAAACTTATTCCACATAAAAGTTGTTTGCGAACTGTTTTTGGTACAGTGTACCCCCGAGTCAGAATTTTGACTTTTTTATTAGGTGAAGGTGAAGCTACTGAATTCTTACTAGATGATAGTTTTCGCTGAAGAGATTTTTGTAGAGTTTTCACCTTGCGTTGCAATATAGCAATTGATCTATTTCTTTTTTCTATCTCCCTTAACATCCGAGCACGGTTTTGTGTTCGAACTTTCTGCCCCACACCCTTTGAGAACTGAGAGGCGTATGTGAAAGTGCAACATGTGGTTCTGGTTCAGAATTCATTTGACTTGTGTCGACATTTTCCAACTGTTTCTTTCTCTTTCTACATTTTTCTGAAGCTTTCCTCCAGTACTTTCTCTTATTTCTTTGCTCTCTGGGTTTTAGATGATTAATTTCTTTAATTAAATTTAAATCCTTTTTTTGGTAAGCTTCTCTTTTCTTCCTATTTCTTTCTTCTCTTTGTGCTTCATTTAATTTTGCTAAATATTTCCTATTCCTTACATTTGCCTTCTCCCTGTACTTTTTATACTCAGTTGACTTACTTTTTACTTCAGAAATTCTTTTACGATTTTTTCTTTTTCTTTTTCTTTTTTTTTGGTACCAAATTGATAAATTGATAATAAATTGATTTATCATTGGTAAATAGTTGGTAAATAGTTTTTTGGTCATATTATCCATTTGCATACATTTAACTTAGTTTGGATACAATGACGCAAAAAACTATTTACATAAATTTTACTTTTGATTTTTGTATAGCGTGGCACAAAAGATAAATCAATTTATTCAAATGAATACAATTCAGTGCATTATATAGATTCAGTGAAAGTAATATATTCAACAGTACATTTGAAAATGAAAAGTATTGTTTAGATGTGTAAATGTATTTAGCCAAAAGAAAATTTAAATTGAATTTTAAAACTAATCGTTTTAAGCAACATCAAGGCGTCACTTAAATTTTCATATCATATCTTTTAAAATTCATAATTCGAATTTATGAGATGTAAATGATAAAGCATCAATGAATAAATTTTGATATATATATGTATAGGTAAATTAATAGCATTGCGACACTCAAAATTTGATATCATTATTTTTAAGTTCCAAATTTAAAATTCTTACAGCTAAAGATAAAGTGCTGTGTCACAAACTTTTAACCCGTTAAGGGTTTTTGTATTGATATCATTATTTTTTTAGGTTCGTTATAAAAAGATAAAACCACACGCACACAAAAAAATTAAAGACCAATGCAATAAATACATAGTCGTGATTTCCATTGACCTTTACAATCCTCCATCTAAAACGAATCAAAGTGTCACAAGAATTTATGAAAACAATTTGTGTGTGCATATTCCAAAATCGAGTTAAAGAAATCTTTTAAAATTTGAACTTTTTAACACTATAGATTACTCATAAATAGGATTCAAATAGAAATAATTTATCTAACTGAAACTGTTTTAGCCAACATTTCAATTATCAAGTGTAAAATAAGCGATATTTGGAAATTTAAGCGTTCCATGTTGTTAAGATTTTACGTTTCCTTTTCATATGTTTCTATGAAAACGCAGACAGTTATTATAAAAGAATTTCATTTTTACTTTATATTTTTAATGTTTTGAACTCTTGCACTGTAATACACCAAAAGTGTTAACATTTTTCAACATGGTATGAAATATGCTAAAATTGACGACATATATATATATATTTTATATATAAATACATGTAAAATAAAACTTTTTCACATTATGATCCACCTTAGGTTTATTATACAGCTATAAATAAATAAAACGAATCAAAATGTCCAAGAATTTATGAAAACAATGTGTGTGCATTATTCCAAGATTTCATTAACTAAAATCGAGTTAAAGAAATCTTTTAAAATTTGAACTTTTTAACACTATAGATTACTCATAAATATGATACAAATAGAAATAATTTATCTAACTGAAACTGTTTTAGCCAACATTTCAATTATCAACTGTAAAATAAGCGATATTTTGAAATTTAAGCGTTCCATGTTGTTAAGATTTTACGTTTCCTTTTCACATGTTTCTATGAATAAGCAGACAGTTATTATAAAAGAATTTCATTTTTACTTTATATTTTTAATGTTTTGAACTCTTGCACTGTAATACACCAAAAGTGTTAACATTTTTCAACATGGTATGAAATATGCTAAAATTGACGACATATATATATATATATTTTATATATAAATACATGTAAAATAAAACTTTTTCACATTATGATCCACCTTAGGTTTATTATACAGCTATAAATAAATAAAACGAATCAAAGTGTCCAAGAATTTATGAAAACAATGTGTGTGCATTATTCCAAGATTTTATTAACTAAAATCAAGTTAAAGAAATCTTTTAAAATTTGAACTATTTAACACTATAGGTTACTCATAAACATGATTCAAATAGAAATAAGTTATCTAACTGAAACTGTTTTAGCCAACATTTCAATAATTAAGTGTAAAACAATCAATATTTGGAAATTTAAGCGTTCCATATTTTTAAGAATATATATTTCCTTTTTACATGTTTCTATGAAAAAGCAGACAGTTTTTATAAAGATATTTCATTTTTGCTTTATATTGTTAATGTTTTGAACTCTTGCGCTGTAATACACCAAAAGTCTTAAAATTTTTCAACATTGTATGAAATATGTTGAAATTGATAGGAAAAATTCTTATTTTTTTAAAAATACATGTAAAAACTTTTTCACATTAAGATCCACCTTTGGTTTATTAAACAACCATAAATAAATAAAACAAATCAAAGTGTCACAAGAATTTATGAAAACAATTTGTGTGTGCATATTCCAAGATTTCATTAACTAAAATAGAGTTAAAGAAATCTTTTAAAATTTGAACTTTTTAAACCGTGAAAATGGAAAAATAATTTATCTAACTGAAACCGTTTTAGCCAAAATTTCAATCAGTATGTGTAAAACAAGCGATATTTGTAAATTTAAGCGTTCCATGTTTTTAAGATTTTACGTTTCCTTTTAACATGTTTCTATGAAAAGCACACAGTTACTATAAAGATATTTCATTTCTGCTTTATATTGTTAATTGCTTGAACTCTTGCATTGCAATACACAAAAAGTCTTAAATTTTTTCAACATTGTATGAAATATATTGAAATTGATAAGTTTTGTACCGCGCATTTGAAAATAATAATTTCAGCTAAGCATTGACGTTTGTTTGGTTATGCTTAATGCAAACCTATGCTTTGCTGAAGCACCAATGAAACTTTAACAATAACTTATTTTATCTCAATAAAGTTTTTGTTTATTTTACAATACACAGGAATATTTCTTTCAGTAAAATTATTGCTAATGTATTTATACCTACTTCTGCATGCTATATGTGATTATTCCAAGAAATTATGTCTGGAATAAAAAAAATCATGATCCATGTAGCGCTTTCAACTGTTCAAATGGTAAAAATTATCAAAAAATTGGATGCTAGACAGCCAGTAAATTTTCTTGTGAAATAATTTGACATAAATCTGAGCAGTGTGTTTATGACATGAAAATAAAATAACACAATATCATGCTGAAAGTGATTCAAATGCAGAAATAAACATAAATGGGATATAAATGTTTAAATTTTCTTGAGCAACAATGTAATAATGGACTAGAAATCACAATGAATGCTTATAATAAAGTGAAATACAGTAAACTCTGTGAACTCCGCAAAATGCATAATCTGCAAACATCTATTATCTGCACTACGTGGAACGTAAGTAATGAAACTCATTTTAACATTTAAGTTCATAGATGAATTTAAATAATGTGTTAATTTTCACTAAATAACAATTTTTCATTGAAATAAACTGTGATTTAAGAAAATTCATACATTTTGTACCCAGCACTCGAAAATAACAATTTGAGCTTGACCTTTGTTTCTTTGGTTAGGCTTAATGCAAACCTATGCTTTGTTCAAGCTCCGATGAAACTTTAACAATAACTGATTATATCTCAACAAAGTTCTAGTTTCTTTTAAAATACACATGAATATTTCCTTTAGTAAAATTTCTGCTAATGTACCTATACCTACTTTCGAATGCCATATATGTGATTATTCTAAGGCATTATGTCTGGACTAACAAGAATCACGATTCATGTAGTGGTTTTACATAGTTCAATAGGTACAAGTGATCAAAAAATTGGTTGCTAGATCATCAGTGAATTATCTTGTGAAATAATTTGCCATAAGTCTGAGAAGTGTGTTTATGACATCAAAATAAAATAACAATATCATGCTCAGGGGTAGGAAAATGCATCATTTTACTAGCCACTGGCGAGTGAATTTTCTGACAGGATGAGTGAATTTTTAGGTAGTTATTGAAAACTGCAAACTATACAGGTATGCCAAAAACTTTTTTTAATATGTAGTTAGCTATATTTTTCAACTTTCCTAATTACTGCGATGTAAACATGGTACAAAATTCTATTTTATATTAAACTTTCATCTCTTGTTTATATTTCTCAATTTTATAGGAAAGAAATATATGAAAATGCATTACAGTAATCAGTGACCTGGAGCCTGAAAATTTTTGATGCTCCAGCTCCGCTCCAAGATAAAATACTGTGGCTCCGGCTCCGGGAACTGCTCCAACTCGGCGCCGACTTCGCATTTCTGAGTTGCAGTGTTTGATTTACACATTTAATTTTTTGCTTACAAATTCTTTCTTTCTTTACCTTCATTAAAGATGTGACAAAATGCATTTTTCTTCTCAACAAACTTGAAATGCTTGTTCAGAAAATATGACACCTTTTAGCTTTTGCTTTTAAAATAGAAAGTTTGGTGGAATTTTAAACACAAAATCCTTAAATTTCTTCTACGCTTTTCAAACAACCAAAATTGTACGTGTAAACAACAGGCAGTCATATTTGTTTTCAAATAGTGTTGCCATTTAACTCAAGTAGAAGGGAAGTAGTGTTACCATATTTTTGTGAGAAGTTTTACATCTTTAATTTAAAAAAAAATCCTTAAAAAATGATATAATTAAAATACTGAATAATGATGTAATTAAAATATTTTAAACCTGGACATTTAAAAGACTGAAAAAAAAATATTAAAAAAAATAATAATAAACTAATGGAGCCCTGGAGCAGAGTAAATTTTAGAGCTCTAGCTCCAGGGAAAATACAGCTCCGGAGCGCTCCGGCTCCGGTTCCAGCACCAGGTCTCTGACAGTAATAGTAACCAACTATTTTGAGTTGCGTAATTTTGTCAAAAAATTTTTTAACTGTACATTGCATTTTACTGGCTGTTGAAATAAATCCTTGGCTGGTAAGATTTTCTAGAAATTCTCCATCCCTGGTCATAAACATAATAGAAATAACTTATCTAACAGACACTTTTTTATCCAACATTTCAGGTGTCTGACTATGTACAGAGCAATTGAGCTATTTAATTATTTTTTAAACATATTTTTTTTAAGATTATGACTAGAAAATGTGAAAAAAGGCAAAAAATATTTCCTTCATTGATAAAATTTTGGTTAATGGAGGAATTTATAGTAAAATTTAGTGAAATTTGGCCCAAAATGCTCTAAAGAAAATTTGGTACTTTTCGGTTAGCCGGGCGCCAGTGTTATATATACATGGATATGTATATATATACATCTATATACATATACAAATATGTGCATACACATGCATATATGTGTATATATACAATATATGTATATATACATATATATGTATGTATATCCATGTATTTATAACACTGGCGCCCGGCTAACCGAAAAGTACCGAAAATTTTACTGTATGTTAGTTTCCTTTGTACATTTCATATTTATGACATTGGTGAAGGCAATGAACTAAAATCTAAGAAACGTTTTAAATGTTTCAAAACTTATAGCATATTGCACTTGTTTACATGTTAATTTTCATAAAATTCATCAATGTCATTCCACAAAAACATCCATAAAACAAAAAATATTTATTTTAAATTTAAATCCTTAGTTCATTGCCTTCACAATAGTGTAAACAACATATTTTAAATTTCATAGTGATATTCCGATAATTTTCTGAGGAATAATGTTTTGCGTATGGAATTTTCACCGAAAATTACATTATCCAAAAAATGCATTTAAAGTTTAGATTTTTGTTTTACTACAAGAGTTTCAGTAATTATACATCTAAACTTCACTGTTTTTATAAGTCACTCATTTCTTTAAAAGT
This sequence comes from Maratus speciosus, assembly GCA_963932465.1. Lineage (NCBI taxonomy): Eukaryota > Metazoa > Arthropoda > Arachnida > Araneae > Salticidae > Maratus > Maratus speciosus. The sequence goes on along the minus strand of CAWVRF010000976.1, from coordinate 316,685 downwards.
ACTGACCCTTTTTTAATCTCTAGAAGGCCATATTTTGCCCGCCCCCCCAGTTTTTTAACAAAGCAAAGCATGACATTTCACATCAAAGATTCGACCGTTATCACAAACACCATATTCTTCAGTTTTAAGTGACTTGGATTGTTTGTGGCTTATTCAATACCTTTTAATTTCATATAAAATTCAATATTATACAATTTTACAGGTAAATAATAAAAAAACAGAGCTCGTCTTCTGTATCTAGGCTAGTCAGTGATGATTTGGCACCCAGAAGCAGAATTTTCAGTATCAATCTGCAGCAAACCAAAATTTATCTGCGACCCAACAATACTGAACCAAGCTACTATAATAAATACTCACTGTAACCCATAAAATAAGCAAAATTTACATTTTACAGAGAAAATTAATAACAAACGCAATAACTCCTAAAACAAAGTAAATTTGTGATTTTTTTTTAAGCTCAATATTTATTTTTAAGCTGGTAGATTGATCTGCAAGGTCTAAAATAATCTGCAGCGCTGCTGCCGTGCTGCACAGTTTCCGCTATGGAGATTTGGTACACGATCACTTTCTACGCCATGTCATTCATATCATTCCACAAAAACACCCATAAGACAAAAAAAATTTCTTCTAAATTTATACCTACTTTAAATTTCATAATGATATTCCAATAACATTTTGAGAAATCATGTTTTGCGTATGGCATTTTTACCAAAAATAACTTTTTCAAAAAATGCATTTAAAGTTTAGATTTATGCTTTACTACAAGAATTTACAGTACTATACATCCAAACTTCACTGTTTTTACAAGTCATACTCATTTTTTTTAAGTACTGACCCTTTCTTTATCTTTAGAAGGTCATATCCCCCCACCCCCTCGCACCTCCCGGTTCTTCAACAAAGCAAAAGATGACGTTTCTCATCGATGTAACCGTTATCGAAAACACAATGTTCTTCAGTTTTAAGAGACTTGGATTGTTTATGGTTTATTCAATACTTTTTAATTTCATGTATAATCCAATATTATGTAATTTTACAGGTAAATAATGAAAAAAAATAGAATTCGTCTTTTGTATCTAGGCCAGTCGGTGCCGATTTGACATGCAATCACTTGCTACGCCAAGGTTGTCAATCCAAAATTCAGACATGGTACAGGCTCAGCAAAAAAAAAAGCTGAACTTTCACGGCCTAATGGAATTTTGACGAAATTCACATTTTTTCGCAGCGTTCAGATGAAATTTGCGCTTTTTCTGCGATACATTGACGAAATTAGTGTTTTTCCCCGACCACTTGACGGAAATCGCTTTTTCTGCAATCTTTCGAAGAAATTCGTGTTTTTTCTACAATATTTCGACGAAATTCACGCATTTACCACGATCTTTCGTCAAAAATAGCACGTTTTCCACGATCTTTTGCCCCAAATCGCGCATTTTCCATGATCTTTCACCAAAGATCCATTTTTTTATCATCCGACAAAAATCGCATTTTTTTGCGATTCTTTGACGAAATTCACATTCTTTTTTCGCGATCCTTCGACGAATTTCGCGTTTTTTCTACGACCTTTCAAAGAAATTCGCTATTACACGATCTTTCGCCAAAATTCGCGTTTTTTGCACGATCTTTCGCCGAAATTCGCATATTTTACAAGATCCTTTGGCAAAATACGCTTTTTTCTGCAATCCCTTGATGAAAATCGCGTTTTTCCAGCGATCTTTTGGTGTAAGTCGCATTTTTTCCCGCGATCCTTTGAAGAAATTTGCACTTTTCCTGCGATTCTTTGAAGAAATTTGCATTTTCCCCCGATCGGTTGCAGAAATTTGCTCAATTTGGCACGGTTCATACTCGCGTTTTTGTTGTATTACATCCATTCCCACTAATCCCTCCCCCCCTCTATTAAAAATGTCAACAAATTTTAATGCATATTTGCATCGATCGCAGAGATAATAAAATTCACTGCCGAAAAAGCGGAATTCCGCGTTTTAGCGGAAAAGTAACATGTCTGAAAATTATATTTGTTTGCCAAATTACTTATACATTTATCGACAAGCTTGACAGAGCAGTCCAGAAGTAGAATTACACCCCAAAATAGAATGTTCATGAAATTTCAAGCAAAATTTATATTATTATGTAAAAGTGAATAAAACATACCCTATAAAAAAAACAATGCTAACCAGTACATACTTCAGGGGGAGGGGTGGGGGGTTGGTGCCAAATAAAGATATTGATTGTTTATAGTTTCATACAAAAATGTATGTATATATATGAAGTAACAAGATACTCGCAAGCTCATGTTAAACTTATGGGAGCGTTCTTTTCAAATTTGTGAAATTGAAAGTAACTTAAAAAAAAAAAAAATCTGCAACCAAAATCGAAAAAGTAAACACTAACCTAGTTAGAATTCAATCTCAGCCATTCTAAGCAAGAAAAATAATCATTTAAAACTATTAATATGCAAGGGAGAAATTTTTAAATGTACGCTCCCATAGGTTTAACGTCAGCAATTCCAGTTTCTTCTCATGACTAGTGCAGATTCCTAACTTTCAAGTTAATGTTAATCCTATGAGAGCGTTGTTTACATATTCCTTGCTAGCAAAAATACATTTTGACAACATGATTGTAAAAAACGAAATTTGAAGCAGGATATGAAAAAAAAATCAAAAGAAAATTATTTAAAGCTTTCTTTTAAGAATATTAACTTTAGAATTAAATAAAAACAAGTATCTTACCTTTGCAAAAGAAGCTATTATATCTCTTATTTACCTATAACCTTTAGTTACTAAATAAACGAAAAGAACATGAAAAAATTTTTACTTTTAGAAGTTCAAAACAACTAGTCGGGATAATATGATTCATTTTAAGCTAATCGTGTGCTCTGAACAAATTATTCACGTGTCTTCCGATTGGCGTTATAGCGATAGATCTTTTCCTGCCAGACATAATCTGCAAATATCACAAATTTTCTTTTAAAATAGCATTCTATTCTAATACTACAAAAGAAAAACACGATGTCTCTTTCCCCTTCATTTTGATCTCAAATAGCAATCAAGTAAGTTGAACATCCATTGCACATAGCATCGGAGTTGAAAATTAGTTTGTTTCAAGTTGGGAAATTTTTTAATCCTTCTCCCCCCCCCCCCCCAATAAATATCTGTCGCTACGCACCGACGAATCGATAAGGAAACGACGAATTTAATCACAAAATCTATCATTATAGCGAATTTCTGCCCGTTAACAAGTAAACAAACAAACGTGGTTTAGGATTCAGTTCAACAAGATTCAATCTTATGGATTCAATAAACGATTCAAGACGCGAGCTACGCTCATAAACAAGAAATTGAAAATAATTTTTTTGAAAAGTGAAAAAAAAATTATAAATAACAATTATATTGAATACATATAATTAAAAAAATTTCCCCTTTTTTAAAAATGAATCTAAATATTTTTTCGGCAAAAAGCAGTAATATGGAATAATAATTTCTTCATAACAAAAGAGAAAGATAATATCAATCGAAATTTCATTTAATATATTTAATATTTTAAAACATATAATAATTAACATTTAAAATTTTAATATTAAAAAAAAAGATTTACTGCCTACATTCAGATTGTTAACTCAACTTAGAATACCTAAAATGACTTTGCAAATTTTGTTTCTGATTTTATACCCACAGCAGATGGATTAAGACTCCTCCTACATACGAAGTGACGTCAAACCTATTCACCAATCACAGACGAGAAAAGTAAAAAAAAGCGATTTTTTTAAAATAACGATTTTTAAAATAAAAAGGGGTTTTCCCAGAAAAAAGAAAAGTGTTATTCACCTCGTATTAATCAGATTTATATTATATATCAATTTAAAGAAAATCATTAGAACCGTTTTCGAGATTTTCAAATTAAGATCTTCTTCCATACCATACCAACGTATACGATTAGACTGCAGATATAAGACTGTTCTAGAAAATTCAGAACAATAGGAGCTATATCTGCTGAGTTATTAAAAGTCGGCTTTTCGCGTTTTCTTTGATGTCGAGTTAGCTGTATATATGAGTTCCGCTATTTACGAATTCTACGATACAATACGATACGATTTTAGGCTTAAGGCTGCGTCACTCGGAATACTACTGTCTTCCATGATAAAGATTGATGGTAAATTGAATGCGAAAGTGCAGATGGGGCCATATTTTGTTTAATGTAGGAATCCGAAAAGAGTGTCATCCAATTGACTGAAAATTCGGCGACATGTTGAAATCGTGCATTTAAAAAAAGGAAGGGTTAAACAGTTGTAAAGGACATAAAAGATGGGTTTTAAAGAGTTGGCAGAAATAAAATTTTAGTATTTTGAAGATATAAACATTGTGGTAATATTTAATACAGCCGTATAAAAATAATTTTTCCGTACGGCGACACGTCATCCGATTGACTATTTATCATTTCTACATTTAAAAGCTATACTAAAATGATTAGTTTTCAGATTTTTTCTTTCAAAAAAATGAAATTCACTGCTAAAATTTAAATTTTAGAGACATTTTTAAATCTTTAAAGATATATAAAACACGAAAAATATGCCGACGACGCTAAATCTCCCATTATAAAAAATCGACCCATATACGTAACGGGTTACCTAATTGGCGCCAAAATGGCGTTATTTTGCCTGACATGGTAACCCGGCTATTGTTGCTTATTTATTAATAAATGTTTATTTGAATTTATTTTCTTTTTATTTAAAAAAATGTTATAAATTGTTTTGTTCTATAGTTATTAATTAATTTTTTTTAATTTATTGTTATTTCATTTTAAAAATAACAGAAAATAATTTAAAAATACATATGTAACAGGTATTTGAAAACGAGGTTTTCGCCAAATTGTCGTAAAAAAAGAATCACACCAAAACGTATGTGACAATGCAACAAATCATGAGATTTAATTTCCACTTCAAAGCAACGTTTTAATGTTATTACTTCTCCCGTCGACCAATTTCGCCAAATTATATAAATAGCCAAATTATACAAAATGACATATTTTTTTATTTTAAATAACAAAAGAATAAATAAATTAGTATAACATTAATAAAAATACAAATAAAACGTCGAAATAAAAATCACTTGATGGCGTGGACATGTGTAACTTCCTTAAAGTCAATTGAATGTGACATTTACAATTAACCATTATTGGCATTTAATCTTATAGTTTGGCGACAGATTTTTGTTCGATGGGATAACCAAGTAGCATCGTTTTAATTTACCACTCGAAAAATAAAAAAATGCTAACTGGCGAGTTAAAAAAAAAAAGCTATTGGCGAGATTTTCACCCAGCTAACATAAAAGTACCAGGAATTTTTTGTGATCATGGCAACTTTTATGTAGTTTTATTCGAAAAAATAATTTTGATTCTTTAATCAAAATGGAAACCTTTCTTATGAAAAACGAAGGAATCAGCCTGTTGTTTATGGCAGTTACATGACTTGGACTATTATAATATAAACGAAATAATGGGGATAGAATAATATTTGGCGACTTATCACACCTGTGGCTGGCTAACATTAAAGTACCAAAATGGCCGCCTGGAATATAAAAAGCGAAGGGATCCGCTTGGAGCTGTTGATGATAGTCACATGACGTAGGCTATTATTATAGAGATTGTTTTCAATTTTAAAAACAGCTCAAAGAATAATATTTCCTAACGATTAAAAATGTATTTTCACGTGACTATTAAAAACAGGAAAAAAAACTTCAAAATTACTATTAAATGAGTACGTGTTAAAGGCAGGAAAATATTGAAAATTATGTCCTGAAAATTGTATTTACATGTGAATATTAAAAGGGAAAGGAAACTTTACAATAATAAATACATTAATATGCGTTTAACCCTTTCACGGACAAGGCACTTCTATTCGCAAATTCTTGAAATCAGTGAATGGTACTAAAATTTACAAACAAATTTCGAAATACAAAAATGCTTTTGTTCACTTACTTAATAGAAGGGAAATTTTCATCCCAATATTCTGGTGCTAATGTGGCATTTAAGAATTAAAATTAAGTGGTCCAAAAATGAACCACCGCCCTTGAAGGGGTTAAAGCAGCAAATTTTAGTAATTGTATTATGTCAATCGTTTTATAACGCTGTTAAAAAATACCGAGAGACAAAGACTCTGTTTACTTAATTCATTTTATTTTAGCTTCTTTTCAAATGTTTAACTGATCTTCTTTAACCAAACACGAAAACAACCATTGGTTGTCTTAACAGCAAATGATTCTATCTTAAATTTTTCCAATCAAAGGGAACTAAATGGAAACACGTTTACAGGGAGATCGCTACAGGTTTTTTCAGTATAATTCAATCTTCTCTAATCTTTTTAAAACCGGTCAGATTAGCGTGCTTTCAGATTCTACAGTGTCTGAACGGGGGTTGGCGAGCGTAGCTTGCAGGGAGCAGAGCCCCCTAGTACACCTATAAATAAATATTATGTACTTATATATAATTTTATATATTTAGTATAATTATTATAGATGTCAAATTAAAACAAAAGTTATATATTTTCCGAAAAATATAGGCTAAATTTAAAAAAAAAAAAAACCATATGAATAAAGTCCATTCCAGAAAAGACAACCCCAAAGGCTGAAGATCACAACCACATCGATTCATTTAATGCCAAAAAAGCTCGCCAAAAAAACCAGCGCAAAATATGGAACTCTTCCCGCATTATTTAACATTTGGTCAGATGTCATATATGCACCGCAGGTTTGGCGTGATTTTTTTTTTTTACGAAAATTTGGCGAAAACCTCGTTTTCGAATAATAGTTACATACGCATTTTGGGTATTACTTAGTTATTCCGTTGACCAAAAATCTATCGCCAAACTATAAGATTAAATGTCAATAATGCTTGATCGTAAATGTCACATTCACTGGATTTTAAGTAAGCTACACATGTTTACGTCATCAAGTGATTTTTATTTCGACGTTTTATTCCTATATTTATTAATGTGATACTAATTTATTTGTTTTTTCGTTACTTAAAATAAAAATTATGTCAATTTGTATAATTTGGCGATTTATATAATTTGGCGAAATTGGTCGATGGAATAACTAAGTACAGTACAGGACCCATTATCCGGAATTCCGAAATCCGGAAGGACCCGAAATCCAGAAAAAATAATTTTGAAAATTTTCTAAATATGTAAATTTTTACTAAAATTTTGCAATTTCTGAAATTTTTCGAAAATTTTACAGATTTCTAATCTTTTTTTGGTGTATTGTGTTGCAATGTGTAACCACTAAAATATGTTACATCAGTGAGGGGGGAACACGTTCCCCCCCCCCCAGAAATTAGAAAAAAAGTCCTTTTTCTGTCAAATTTTAGTTTAAAATTAATCTATATTACGATTCGTTTTTAAAAAAAATCGTCAGATATTTCACACCCTCCCTCTCACTTCGACAAAATATTATGGCTACACAATTGTGTTACAAGAATCAGGGGTGATTCTGAGTAAAAAAAATTCTGAAATTCACAGTAAATTTTTTGAAAGTTTACAGAAGAGGGTGGGAGGGGGACCCTATCGGCACTAATTATGAATTTCTTCTGGGATACTTTAACGAAATTCGTGTTTTTACGAGATCTTTTGACGAAATTAAGGGTTCTTTTGCAATCCTTTGAAGAATTTTTTTTCCACTATATTTTGACGAAATTTGAGTTTTTTTCGTGAGATTTTGGCAAATTTTGCTTTTTTTCCTGCAATCCTTTGACTAAATTTGCGTGTTTTTCGCGATTTCTTTTACGAAATTTCGTTTTTTCGCGATATTTTGACGAAATGTGTGGTTTTTTTTCGATCTTTTGACGAAATTTCGGGGATCTTTTTCGATCCTTTGACGATTTTTTTTTTGCTATATTTTGACGCAATTTGCGTTTTTTGAGGTCTTGGAAAAAGTTTGTTTTTTCGCGAGTCTTTGACGAAATTTGCGTTTTTTCCCACGATCCTTTGACTAAATTTGCTTGTTTTTCGCGATCCTTTTACGAAATTTCGTTATTTCGCGATCTTCTGACGAAATTTGCATTTTTTTTCGGGATCTTTTGACGAAACTGCCGGGCAGCTTTTTCGATCCTTTGAAGAAATTTGTGTTTTTTTTTGCGATTTTTTGACGAAATTTGCGTTTTTCACGCGAATTTTTTGACGGAATTCAGGAGGATCCGAAATCCGGAAAATTCCAAAATCCGGAAAGCCTTCGGTCCCGAGGATTCCGGATAGTAGGTCCTGCACTGTAGTACCGTATCATAATATTAAAATATTTATTTGCTTAAAAGACGTTATAAAAGCACATTAAAAATAAATTAAAAATCTATATTGCAACTATTTTTATCTATATTTACAAAATATAGATTTTTAATTTAATTTTAATGTGTTTTTATAACGTCTTTTAAGCAAATAAATATTTTAATATTATGATATGATTTGTAATGGACGTAATTTTGATTTACTACTCGCACTTATTTACGTAAGTAGTACCGTATTTTTTAATTATTTTCTATTATTTTCAAAAGGAAATAACAACAAAAAAAAATTAATAACTATAGAACAAAATAATTTATATAATTTAAAAAAAGAAATAAATGTAAATAAACATTTATTATTAAATAAACAACAATAGCCGGGTTACCATGTCAATCAAAATAATGCTATTTTGGCGCCAATCAGAATCTTTCGATTTGGCGAAAGATTGATTAAGTAAATTGAATTATAAATAAAAGTAGCACGATACATTTTTTAGCATATATTTGAGGGAGGCCAAACTGATCGCCAAATTAATTTGAAATAACTTTTTCTGAAATCTGAAAAAAAATATCTCTTCTGATTAAAATTTGAATTACCATCATTAGAAAAATGTACTTAAAATTAGAAAAAAAAATAATATTTCAAAAATTAATTCGAATTTAAAAATTCTAATACCAGTTTTGAGATCTGCAGATCAATACGGATTTTTGGTGTTAATTTCATCGCAAAGTATTCAATATTTTAGGAGAAATCGCCGTGAAACATAATCAGTTGTTTAATCAGTCGTTTCAAAGGATCGTTTCATAAATTCGTTTCATTAGGATTTCATATATACTAGGGGATGGACCCGGGCTTCCCGGATTACAGGTGAAACTTTTTTTTTTATTATTATTGAAAACTAATAATTTTTTTATATGCAACAAATTTTTTAGATTGCCCACTTACATTAAATAAGTATTTTTCATATGAAAAATTCGAATTATACAATCAAATTAATTTTTGAAATTTATCAAAAGAAATATTTTCTTATTAGTCGCATGCTAAGAGTTATTTGACCAAGATTTTGTTACTTAAGGCATCCTTTTATATTCTGATAATTTCAGAGCTTATACATGTCTGTTAAATTTGTGTTTTATTTATCTTATCTTATTAGCCCCCGGTACGGTATGCTATTTCTTTCTCCCAGCTTATTTTGTGCCGTCTCCAAAAAATAACGTTACCTTACAGAAGCCAGTCGTAAAACAAAGCAGTACGATTAAATACTCTATAGCAATTTTTTAAACTTCTAAGCATTTTCAATTATTATACCGTCGTATTCGGAAAAAAGTGCTTTTAAATGCAATTTGTTTGAAAACTGTATCTCCATTTAATTTTGAAATATTAATTGTTTTGTAGTTTTTGGAGCCATTTGCTTAAAATTGGCAACGGAAATACTCCATTTCTGTAGAAAGTAATGGAAAAATAGTTGTAAAATATTAATTATATATTTTGTTACCCTTTTTTCATAACAACCGAAAGAAAATGTAATTAAAATACGTGCTATTTTGAAAAATATAAACGAATGATATCTGTTAAAACACGGAGCTATTATAAACTATATTTAATTTTAAATATCTATATTAATGTTACAAACAAATGAAGGCCTATAAATCTATAGATAGGCGTTTTCTTTTGTTTTTTTTGGTCGAGTTTCTTTAATGACGGCATCTTTTTGCTGCATTTATGTAGTATTTCGCGATAGTGAACACCTATGCCTACTTTACTGTAGGTGTTTAAGAGTGGATCGTAAATGCGGAATTCTTAAGCGGATGCGATTGACGTCATATTACATCATGTAAAAGCATGTGTTGTAAATCTTGAAATTGAAATATGTTTTGTACTATTTATATATACACATATTTTTTTTTTCATTGGGGGCGATACTAAATTCTGAAAAAGCAGAATTCCTGTTTTCTTGTTTATTTATTCATAGGGAAGTTTTTTTAATGGATATTAGCCATAAGAAAATGATGAACTCTTTATTTTGTTTTAAGGGCAAACGGATTAATCTTTCGTAATCGAGTTCCGCGCGATATAGATTAAATTAAAAATATTTCATGCTTTAAAATTGTTTTTAAAACCATAGACAATCATTAAACTGAGAGAACTTTGCAAATAAATTCCATTTGAAAGAAAAAATTCCTATTTGGTGATCTAAAAATTTAAATTGTATGATTACAAATATGTTAGATGTGTTTTTTTTTTAAATATTATTCTTTCATTTGTTTTTAAAAGAAGTCTTAATTTCGTTAATTTGTCTTTCACAATATGTTAGATTGGTGTTTTTTTAATATTATTCTTTTATTTGTTTATAAAGGAAGTATTAATTTCGTTATGCAAAAATAGTCAAAAACAAATACTGAACAATGTTTGTTGCTTTATGCGCAAAATGTTTATTATTATTATGCATTGAAACCGGCACGTGATAAGATAAACTTTTAAGAAAGATCATGCATAAAAATTATTTTTAAAAACATAATACATCAGTCAATTAAGATACAGTTACAAATTGCATTTGAAAGTAAATGTTTTCCCTATGCGACAAAAATTGAAAATATACGATGGTCAGAAGATTAAAAAATTGTCGTAGCGAAAATTTTAAGAACGAAATTTGATCGTGAAGTGTTGCCATTCGCAAAATGACGTCAGCGTTACGCTCAGATACGTTTTTTCTTTATAATATAGATAGATACATAATCAGTAAAATATAATAAAGCTCAGTTAAAAGGATGTGGTTATCAATTGAGGTTCTTATGCTTGGTATTCTGGAATGAAAAACAGCAATTTTCACCTTTTCAAAATTTGCATACGCACTTCTCATTTCCATATTCACCATTTTTAAAAAAATTGTAGTTTGTTTGATCAATTTAAAATCACTTTAACTCAAAACTTGAAGTCACGATTGTCAGCAACATCTTTTATGTGAACAGACGCACTCTTTCTCTAATCTCAATTCCTGATTGGAAAATTTTCTGTAATTTCTGTTTTTTAGACGCATTTTCTTTAAAATGTTTAGCTTTATCTAAGAAAATGATCGTTTTCTTTTAAATATGACTTCATTTTCACTTAAATAAGCATCTCGCCTAGTGTCTCAAACTTAGTATCAGTACACATGCAGAAGGAAAAACAATATAGAAAATTTATGAGGAAAAATGCGTGTTTTCAAAAGCAGTATGTCATTTTCCGTTATTCCCCTAATATAATATTACTAGAAAGGTAGCCCGTCAAAAATGACGGAAATTTAGATATAAAGATATATACAACTCATGTGCAAGAATATGAGTTTTCTCATTTGTTCCGCAGTGATAGATGAAAATAACACATTTTAAGAACGAAACACATTTATGAAAAACTGTGTACAGTAGAAGACCTCTAATCTGCACAATTCCAAGTTTTCTGCAGATTTTTGCGGTCATGTCTATTCAGTCTTTGTTTACATTTTTTTTAAATTCATATATTGGACAATTTAGATTATTAAGCCTTAAAAATAAATAAATTACACACTTGAAGTAAGGTAAAAACTATTAAATTATCGTATACGATTTCATAAAATGGTATTATATGGTATTATGTGTGTGTGCTTCACGATCTTGGTTACGACTTTGGCGAAATTGGCTGCAACTTGTCATAATTCTAATAGTGTGGGCCTCTATAACAAAAAAGTAACCAGTTTTTAGTAAAATTTCTGATATAAAGTAGTTTTCAAAAAATTGTGTAAAATTGCAGGCCGTTCTCATGTTATGCCAGTCCTGGGAATAATATTTCTAACACTGAGGAGTTTCCATGTATATGTGGAATTTAGAAAAGCTTCTCCAAAAGAAAGGTCCTGAAATGACATTGTAATTCCTCTAACTTCAAAGTTTAATCTAGCCCTGATGTTGTTTACTGAAATCTAATAAATACAGTTATTTTGAATATTACAACAGCATTAAACAGCTAAACTTATTTAACTTAACCTCGCTGTTACTTCCCGATGTTATTTTTTAGTATTAAGAAAGAAAATTATTTAAATTTTTCCAATCATGCACATTTATAATTTTTTTTTTCGTCTTTAGTAACTAAATAATGAAAAAATATGCTTTTGTTCTGATCTCATAAATACGACAATAAAATAATGTAACTAAGAGACATAGCAAAATTAAATCTTTGTGATTTCAAACCATAAACAAATAATACCGCCACCATTTTACATACTATGACATCATTAGAATATTGTCCATTGATTGTTGGAGAACTTACTTTGTGAATGATTACCTCAATGATTTAATATTTTTTACGGTTCACGATGAATGAATCACTTGTGTTTGTTTAGGTTTATGGAATGAGATATTAAGCCGTGAACCCATTTTCAATTAAAGTTATCCAAAGATATATGTATTTTTAATCGAAATTAAAAACAATGCTTCAATCTCGAAATAAAATGTTTTAGTTTGTAGAATTGGTTATTTCTGTTAATTATTTATTTAGGTACTTTTCCATTATAGCGCATTTAAAAAAAAAAAAAAAAGCTTGGCGTAATTCGGGCATCAGAAAGTGAGATATGTTGCCAAAATATACAGCTATGAAAACAAATCTAATGAACTTTTATTTTTGTTTATATATGCACTTATATACATAAAAAAATCGTTTCTAAATATATATAATATTTTTTTATATACAAATTACGGCACAGATTTCAGATATGAACCGGGATACCTATGTCGCTAAAATGGTGGGCACAGATGTCATATTCGCCCCATATTGGCGCGATTTTTTTCTGACGCCAGTGTCATATACGCAATGTATACTTAACCGGCGCCAAAGTGTCGTTATTTTGCTTGATATGGTAACCCGGATGTTGTTGATTATGCTGTTGATGTTTCCGCAAATCGGCGTCGGAAAAAAATCGCGCCAATATGGGGCGAATATGACATCTGTGCCTAAACAATTTATTAATAAATAAAAAACAATAGCCTGCAAAATAACACCATTTGGAACAGATGTCATATTCGCCCCATATTGGCGCGATTTTTTTCTGTCGCCAATATCATATAGGCAATAGGTACTTAACTTGCGTCAAAGTGTCGTTATTTTGTTTGATGTGGTAACCCGGATTATGTTGTTTATGCTGTTGATGTTTTCGCCAAATTGGCAACCGATAAAAATCGCGCCAATATGGGGCGAATATGACATCTGTACCATTTTTTAATTATTTGCTATCATTTTGAAAAGGAAATAACTATAAATAAATAAAAGTTTGAATAATAACTATAGAACAAAACAGTTTATATAATTTAAAAACAGAAAATAAAAGTAAATAAACAATGGCACAGATGTCATATTCGCCCCATATTGGCGCGATTTTTTTCGGTTGCCAATTTGGCGAAAACATCAACAGCATAAACAACATAATTCGGGTTACCACATCAAACAAAATAACGACACTTTGACGCAAGTTAAGTACCTATTGCCTATATGATATTGGCGACAGAAAAAAATCGCGCCAATATGGGGCGAATATGACATCTGTTCCTTAAAAATACATAAGTAACTGGTATTCGAAAGCGAGATTTCTGCCGAATTGGCGTCAGAGAAAAATCACGCCAACCCCGATGCGTATATGACATCTGTGCAAAAAGTACTTTTGTTTCTTTATAAAAATGGATAAATAGTTTTTTTAGATTAAATAAATTGTATACATATGCAAAAAATTGCTTGTGAGTATGAAGCAGTAAATAGGTTGTCAGGAAATACGTTGGCAAACTTCTTTCTCGCCAAGAAACTTTTCTCCGAAGTATTGTACGTACATAAGTAATGATTGCTAGAAATGCATTTTTAATTATGATATGCGCTTTTATGTTTCACTACATTTATGCATACTATACCGTGTGTATAAATGCTACAGTTCATATGCAGGGCTACACAAAAGAATTCGTAAGGGTTCCTGAGTATGAGAATAAATTGCTTAAAGGTGGTTTTTAAAGGAGTTATGCAGTTTTACACTGAACTGCATTTAGATTACTAAGAAATGTTTGTAGAATATAGATAAAATGATATACAGGGTCACGCAAAGAATTGGATACATAACCGTCTATGAATGATAATATCTGGAAATATGATTTCAGTAGCTTTAAGAGTAGCTTAAATTAAATTTTAGCTAAATAGTGGCATGTAATGACGGTACTATTGCTATGGACGGTAACTGCTGAAATTAATTTTTTAAAAAAATTATGCGTTTTCTAAAATGTTTACTTAGTTATCTTATTTACCTTATTTCCCTAAATAACGAAGTTTTGTTAAAGCATTCAGGATGTGTTGGAAAGTGTTTCATATTCTATGCTTGACGCATGATTTTTTTTCTTCTTTAGTCTTATTATGCATTTATTTTGTTCTTAATTTTTAGTCTTATACTGCTTTATAGAAGCTTTGGCACAGTTGTCATATATACCCCATATTGGTGCGATTTTTTCCGACGCCAATTTGGCGAAAACATCAACAGCATAAACAACATCCGGGTTACCATATCAAGCAAAATAACGACACTTTGATGACAGTTAAGTACCCGTTGTGTATAGGACATCTGTGCCGAAACTTTAATATTTAATGTTTAAACTCTTCGCTCCACTCACCTTGCATATAGTATAAACTATAACACAGATAGCGCAAAATAATAGACAGTTTGATACTTTTCCACTGTAGGGACTTTGGCATTTTTAAAAAAAAGTTTGGTGTAATTTGGGCATCAGAAAGTGAGATTTGGGTACTTTTCCGTTATGCGGATACCATTGTCGCCAAGCAAAATGGCGCAAAATACCATTGGCGCAAAATGAAAGTCACGTGAATTAAGGCATTTGAAAAATTAAAGAAAAAATATTGTCGTACTAAAGTGAGCATTTAAAAAATATAACATTTGAAAATTCCAGACTTTTACGAACTATTTCATTAAATCACAAATATATACTTAAAATAATTGAACAAATAACTGTTATAAAATAAAGCAATAAAATAAAACTCATATTAAACTGCTGGCATAAAATTACAAATATCTTTTAGCATTTTGAAATAATTGGCGCATTAGCATACATGGTACTTTTCCTTTATACGGACAGCATGCTAAAATGTATGCTAATGCGCCAATTATTTCAACCTTGATCGTAGATTTTTATTGTAAACCATGCGAAACATTGTGATTTGTTATTTATGAAACGTGAATCACGTGAATGATTATTGTTTAACCTTAACCTTGGAAAGCTTTTTAATCTGCTATTAATCGAATTAAAAATGCTTTTTTTTTTTTTTATAAAGTTGTAGTTTACTTTTACTGCTGATGCTGAGATGGATTTTATCATTTGGCAATTACCAGATGATGAGAAAGTTGTGATAAAACTGTTTCAGGAATTTGGAATTCTGCATAATAAAAGATTGTGTTCAAAAAATCATGAAATGAAATTATGGATGAGTTCTGGAAATCCGAAATTGAGTTGTAGCTTACGATCATGCGAAGTAAGCGTAGAAATACGACAAAAAACTTGGTTTAAAGGATCGCGGGTGACTTTTCTTAATGCTTTGAGGTTTATATATTTATCGTGCAAAGAGTTGACATCGATTGAGTTTTGTGAGCTGCAACTTGATATGAACCACAGCACAACAGTGGAATGGAATAGTTATTCGAGAGAAGTTTGTGCAAATGCTTTATGTTCTCGACCAAATAGAAAAATCGGTGGACCTAATAAAATTATAGAAGTAGATGAAAGTCATGTATTATTTATACAGATTGTTGGAAAGGATATAAAACAGATGAACTGCTAAGTGCTGGTTATGATCATTTCACAGTAAATCACAAATACAATTTTGTCGATCCTAATACTGGATGCCATACTCCAAATGTTGAAAGATTATGGGGCATCGCAAAATGGCGCAACAAAAGACATCGGGAAGCTGTTCGTCATCATTTAGAGTCGTATCTCATGGATTTTATGTGGCTACGCCTTCATTCAAAAAAATGAAATGTTTACTGCAATGCTGAAAGATATTTATAATTTTATGGCAGCAGTTTAATATGATTTTTTATTTTATTACTTTATAGTATAACAGTTATTTGTTCATTTATTTTAAGTATATATTTGTGATTTAATAAAATAGTTCGTAAAAGTTTGTAATTTTCAAATGTTATATTTTTTAAATGCCCACTTTACTATCGAGAATATTTTTTCTTTTATTTTTCAAATGTTTCAATTCACCTTATTTTCATTTTGCGCCAACTATTGCGCTTGGCGACAATGCTGTCCGTATAATGGAAAAGTACCGCATACATTTTGGCATGGTGTCCGTATAACGGAAAAATATTGAGAATTGTTGTCAAATCATATAAACAGCTATGAAAACAAACTTGATGAGTGTTTTTTTTATATGTTTATTTTATATGTATATTATTCATGTTTTTATGTACAAATTACATCTGTTTCTGTATAAAATTAGAGAAACTGCTTTTTTAATCGTATAAATAAATCGTATAAGTATCGAAAAAAAAATGCATGTGTATATAAAATGAAACAGTGGATATGTTCCAGGAAAATGTTGCCAAATTTCTTTTTTCGCCAAGGCACTTATACTGCAAAAGTACCTAAAGCACATTAAAATCGCGCAGTTAGGAGCTCATACAGTACAGCGTCGTCTATTGGCGGTTATTTTATTAGTAGCACCGGGAGGAAGATGTAAAGATGTAGTTTAAATTCTCACCCATAGATTTTGAAAAAATATCTTAAAAGAGCGGAGTTTAAATTAAATTTTGGTGACCTCCTTTATGAAAGATTAATAGTTATAAATGGGAATTTCACCAAATCAGCCAGCTATCCAAGTTGGCCAACATTTGGCGCTACTGTGGTAACCCTGCATTAGTATTTTTCAACAATTACTCATTTCAATGAGGTGGTCCAACCGGAATCGTGAGGGACACACAGAGACTTGGATTTTATATAAATAGATGCTCCTAATGGAATTTTGCGCCACTAAACCCTAGACGACAATTTTTATCAATAATTTTGAATTTTTATCAGAAAATGGCATGAGTAAAGATAAAAATACCTCATTATTTCTCTCTTGTCTGCAGTAATGAAAGCTATATAATTTTCACTATTTTGAAGAAATTTCGGTACTACTTAGTTATCCCGTCGACCAATTTCGCCAAATTATATAAATAGCCAAACCACTCGTCAAATTATACAAATTGACGTAATTTTTATTTTAAATAACGAAAGAACAAATGAATTAGTATAAAATTAATAAAAAATACAAATAAAACGTCGAAATAAAACTCACCTGATGACGTAAACACGTGTAACTTGCTTAAAGTCAAGTGAATGTGACATTTACCATCAATCATTATTGGCATTTAATCTTATACTTTGGTGATAAATTTTTGGTCGACGGGATAAGCAAGTAGTACCGAAATTTCATAAAATGCTTTTAAAATTAAAATATAAAAGTGGGGATATTAAAAAAAAAAAACAGATAGTGCGATCACATCTACAAATGAACAGCTTTCAGTAAAATATATATATATATATATATTAGTAAAATTTGGTCAGCAGAAAAATCAGGGTAGATGTCTAAAAAACACACTTGTGTTTTAAATATATAGATTACATAAACTTATAAAAAATTAAATTAAGCAAATTATGTTATTTTGATAAAATTATAGTAGAATGTCCTAAAGAATAGCATTAAAATTTTGTTGTTCGAGAGAATTTTGGACAAAAATTTCAGGAACATGATATTATTTTAAACCTCGAATTTTTTGTTTGCTTGTCTAACTCGGCGAAGCAAATCCATCCAGGCGAGAATCATGAATTTCTGTAATATAAATCGCTATTATTTGCATGTCACGTCTCTTTTATAAAGTCACTCTAAATTTTTTTAAAACATTGGGTTTTATCAGTGTTTGATTTCGATTACATTATTTTCAAAAGTGAATCATTTTCACCTATGAAGAACTTTAAAATCAGCTGGGCAGTGAAAATGACGCACTCCTACAAACCATGATTCAGTTCTGAGACATAAAATACACGCTTTTTTATAAAATGACGTCATTTACATCCGTTAAAGCAATCCACTATTACAATTCTTAAGCTTCGTCGATAGAAAGTATGCATATGACGTCATTATCGCGGGATAACAGACAATATTCTTGACATAGCCAGTATTTTAATTTCAACATTTTTTTTCAGGTTTTATGAGAAAATGGCAACAAAAAGATATAGTAATTTCCTATTTTGATAACTTTCCCTTTACTTTCAATAGAAATGGGGTACTTTTGTTGCCACGATTAGAAAAATGGTATTAAAAACTACAAAAAAATTAATATCTCAAAAATAAATTGAGATACAGCTTTCAAACAAATTGCATTTAAAAGAGCATTTTTTTTTCCTCATACGATGGTGTAAAAATTTGAAATGTGCGATGTTTAGAAGTTTAAATTTGCAGTAGAGAAAATTGCAAAACCGAAATTTTATTTCAAATTTCAAGGTGTTGCCATTCGCAAAATGACGTATGCGTTACGCACAGATATGTTTGTCCTTTATAATATAGATAGGGTAGGTATATTTTTTTTTCATCGGGGGCGACACTAAATTCTGAAAAAGCAGAATTCCTGTTTTCTAGTTTTTAGGTGCGTTCGTAATTATATAAATACGTAGCACCTATAGTTGCCGTTCAGTCCGTCCGTCTGTCCGTCTGTCCGCATATAACAGAGCAAAAAGTACCCAACCGAATCGTTTGAAATTTAAAATATATAATTGTTGCATAATTTTGTCGAGTCATTTCAAATTTTATGAAAATCGGATGTATAGTTTAATTACAGGGACAGTCAAAAGTTTTCCGTTACATTACGGCCAATGGGAAAAATTATTGCAAGTGCATTTTAATGATGTTACAGCCTTCCGAATGGTCTGAAATTTTAAATATATAATTGCTTCAAGATTTTGTCGAATCATTTCAAATTTTATGAAAATCGGATGTACAGTTTAATTACAGGGACCGTCAAAAATTTTCCGTTATATTACGGCCAATGCGAAAAAATTATTTCAAGTGCAAATTAATGATGTTATAGCCTTTCGAACAGAATGAAATGGATAGGCACTTATGAAGTGCACTAAAATATACATTCAGTACAATATGCGGTGCAAAAAATATTTATAAAACTTGTTATAGTACGAACGCACCTCATTTGCCACGTTTGACGAGCAATTTCCAACTTGTTGAATTGTCTCATCAGTTTTCGGCAAACAGAAAAAAAGAAAAAAAAATTACAGAATTTTTTTTTTTTTTTTTTTTTTTAAGTTGGGTATTCGGATGCAGAGAATTTTTCTACATATCTATACATAATTTCAAATTAATATCTCAAATATTTTTCTTAATTTTCTCAAATTAGTGAAAATTGGAAAATTTCGCGATTTCATTAATTTTTATTTTCGCTTGGAAGTCATGTCCAGTTCATGCTCCATTTTGCGCCATTTAGGTTAAAAAAATATTTTTAGATGAGTCCTTTAGTTAGCTTTTAAATAATATCTGAATTAATTACGGGCGGATTTTCATGAAATAAAGATTATTGAAAATAGAATAAAATTTATTATATTGGGATAAAAAATTGAAACTGAGTTATTTTTTATTAATGTAGAAAAATCACCTCAAACGTGAAAAAGCGCATAAGAAATTAAGAAAAATATAATAAAAAAAATCCAAAATCGGGCTTCGAAGTGCGAAACTTCATGTACCTTCCCTCCAAATTTTCCAGCTCTATGTACAGCGGTCTCTCCAAAACATCGTCGGTACACTAACACTCACACGCACAAATTTCTTCTCTTATTATTATAGGTTATTGCTTATTATTATCTTATTACAAATTTTATTACTGTCACTTCTATTTACATACTACATGTAAATTGATGTAAAACAGCGGCGAAAGGCCTGCCTATTAAAGCGATTTGAAATCAAACAGTGTTTCCTGTATTTCGATAAATCAATTTAAAAACCCTTAACGGGTAAAAAGTTTGTGACACAGCACTTTATCTTATTGCTATAAGAATTTTAAATATGGAACTTAAAAATAATGATATCAAATTTTATGTGACGCTATATTATTTATTTCATCATTTTATTTTTGTTTTATTTATAATTACATGTGTAATAATTATGTTAAATTTAAAAGGATGTATAAAAATTTATTCATTGATGCTTTATCATTCACATCTTTCATAAATTCAAACTACGAGTTTTAAAAGATATGATATCAAAATTTAAGTGACGCCTTGATGCAGCTTTAAACACTTTGTTTTAAAATTCAGTTGTAATTGTTTTCGATTTGGCTAAATATACTTACACATCTAACCAAATCTTTTAATTTTCCAATACACTGTTAAAAATATCACTCTCACTGAACCTATGCAATGCACTGTAATGTACGTATATGAATAAATTGATTTATCTTTTGTGCCACGCTATCCAAAATCAAAACTAAAATTTATGTAAATGATTTTTTTGCGTCATAATATCCATTTGCATACATTTTACTTAGTTTGGATACAATGACGCAAATAAATCATTTACATAAATTTTACTTTTGATTTTGGATAGCGTGGCACAAAAGATAAATCAATTTATTCATATAAATACATTACAGAGCATTGTATAGGTTCAGTGAGAGTTATATTTTTAACAATGTATTGGAAAATTAAAAGTTTTGGTTAGATATGTAAATATATTTAGCCAAACCGAAAACAATTACAATTGAATTTTAAAACAAATTGTTTAAGGCTACATCAAGGCGTCACTTAAATTTTGATATCATATCTTTTAAAACTCGTTGTCTGAATTTATGAAAGATGTGAATGATAAAGCATCAATGAATAAATTTGTATACATCCTTTTAAATTTAACTTAATTCTTACCCATGCAATTATAAATAAAACAAAAATAAAATGATGAAATAAATAATATAGCGTCACTTAAAATTTGATATCATTATTTTTAAGTTCCATATTTAAAATTCTTATAGCAATAAGATAAAGTGCTGCGTCACAAACTTTTAACCCGTTAAGGGTGTTTTTTAATTGATATCATTACTTTTTTTTAAGTTAACTAGGGGATCGTAACCCGGCTTCCCGGGTTACAGAATATAGGTGAAAACATTTTTTTTTTAAATTGAAAACTAATAATTTTTTATATGCAATAAATTTTTTAGATTACCCACTAACAATAAAAAAGCATTTTTCATATGAAAAATATGAATTATACAATCAAATAAAGTTTTGAAATTTATTAAAAGCGATATTTACGTATTAGCCGAGCGCTAAGAGTTATTAACGCAAGATTTCGCTACTTAGGGCATCCTTTTATATTCTGATAATTTCAGAGCTTTAGGCACTACATGTCTTTTAAATTTGTGTCTTATTTATATTATTTTATTTATTTATTCATAGAGGAAGTTTTCTTCTATGGAATATTAGCCATAAGAAAATGATGAACGCTTTGGGTTGTTTTAAAAGCAAACGGATTAATCTTTCGTAATCGAGCTCCACGCGATAGAGATAAATTAAAAATATTTCATGCTTGAAAATCGTTTTTAAAATCATAGACAATCAGTAAACTGAGATGCACTTTGCAAACAATTTCCATTTCCTTTCAGTTTGGGCTTATTTGAAAGTCCCCCCCCCCCCTATTTTGCTATCTAACAATTTAAATTGTTCGATTACAAAGTGTTAAATTTGTATTTTTGTACTATTATTCTTTCAATTATTTATAAAGGAAGTATTAATTTCGTTATGGAAAATTAGTCAGAAATAAATGCTGAACAATTTTTGCTGCTTTATGTGCAACATATTTATTATTATTATGTATTGTAGGCGGCACGTGATAAGATAAATTACAAAAAATCATGCTTGAAAATTATAAAAAAATAATAATAATAAATCAGTTAATTAAGATAGTTTTTAAACAAATTGCATTTGAAAGTAGATTTTTTCCCTATACGACGTTCTAAAAATTGAAAATGTACTATGGTCAGAAGATTAAAATTTGCAGTTTCGAAAATTTCAAAACCGAAATTTGATAGTGAAGTTTTACCAATCGCAAAATGACGCCAGCGCTATGCACAAATACGTCTGTCCTTTATAATATAGATATGTAATCAGTAAAATATAATAAAGATCAGTTAATATGATGAAGCTATCAAATGAGGTTCTTATGCTTGATACTCCGGAATGAAAAACAGCAAAATTTAGTCCATTTTGACACGATCATAGAATTTTTTACCAATGAAATCAAAACCGGTCATCATTTTCACCTTCTAATAATTTACATACGCACTTCTCATATCCGTATTCACCATTTTTAAAAAAATGGTATTTTAATTTGATCATTTAAAAATCATTATAACTCAAAACTTGAAGTCATGATTGTAGCAACATCTTTGCATGTGAACAGTTGCACTCTTAAGAGGCCACACTAGTCACGCCTTGAAGTTCGAACGCTAATGCTAAGTCTATGGGAGCGTTAATTTCAAATATCTCGCTTGATTTTTAATATTTTTAAATGATCTTTTTTTGCACAGGATAGCTGAGGACTATCTGTTTCCGGGCTATTTTTTACTTTTCCGATTTTGGTTGTAGTTTAATTCTCAGGATCCTGTCAATTTGGGATCCAGTGAAATTCGAGATGTTGTATCCTTTTTAGTCGTATAAAATCCAAATCAGCAAAATTCAGAAAAATTTTAAAAAGCACAACGAAAATATAGAGTTCAAGCTTTCCAATAATATGCTTTCAATAGTTCTACTACAATTAGGCTGAGCAAAATTTGTAAAGATTTTGATGAAACATGTGTCAAAAACGGCCTCGTAATGATATGTTGCCCGCCCCATATCGGACATGAAAACACCGCCCAATGAAAAATCTCATTGGCTAAGACAGACACATTTTAGCAAATGGAAACTATTTAATATTTCCTTTGGTGTGATTGGATTATTGTAACGTGGTAAAATAGATTACTTCTATTTATACTTTGGATTTATTATTTTCTACGATTATTGTTTAATTTCAAGAAAATACTCTTGACAGAATGAAATATTTCAAATTCTATATTTTTATGAATAACGAAGGATATTACTTATTCACTTTGTATCTATAAAATTTTAGAACCGTATACAGGGAGGTAAAACTTGTACAAGTTACTAGGGGACCAAATTTCAGCCCGAGTTTATTACAGTGTTGAATTCAGACACTTTTCTCCGGGAGGGATTTCCGAGGCTCCGGGGGGTGGACATAATAGAGTTCTAGGGGGAAATTGCACTTTTTGACCATTGAAAATGGAAAATCTCAAATCTTTCGAGGGGGGGGGACAAATCATCGCTCCGGGAGGGGGATGTCCCCCCCCCGGGATACCCCCTGAATTCAACATTGGTTTATTAAGTGAAACGGTAAAAAAAATAGACGCGTTGTTTTTAAAGTAATTTTAAGTTAAAATAGCTTACAAATAATAAAATTACGAAGTCAGAATTTGCTAGAACATGTTCGTGGCCTGGCCAGGAGACTGGGTTTCAAGTTTCCTATTCTTGTATATGTATAAAATATTCGACAATTTAACATTTTAATTTCGAAAAACAGTTTTTTAAATTAAAAATCAGCAGAACTTAAAGTTAGTAAGTTTTAAAGATTGTTAACTTTAAAATTGTAGATCAACTTGTTCAAATTTTTAAAGAAATATTTTTAATATTCATTACTTTAATATTTATTATTTTTAAGGGGACAGTACACCTTTAACAGTCGAGAACGAAATTTGTCCTGTGTAACACATCTTTTTTTAACAGCCCACTTCAGACACGGGAAGAAAGGAAAACGTTAATGTTAAGTCTATGGGGGCGTTATTTTAAAATTTCTCGCTTTGATTTTAATATTACTGAATGATGTTTTTTGCACAGGATAGCTGAGGGTGATCTACAACCAGGCTAGTTTTTACTTTTTAGATTTTGGTTATAGTTATATATATATATATATATATATATATTAGTATAGTTTCAATTTCAGAATCGACTCACTCCGGTTCCGAAAGTAAGGTAATTTTTTTTAAATATCTGAAACCATAAATCGAAAGAGTAAAAACTAGCCCGGTTGTAGATTGTCCTCAGCTATCCTATGCAAAAAAAATCATTTTTCAATATTAAAAAGGAAGTGAGATATTTGAAAATAACGCTCCCACATACTTAACATTAGCGCTTACATTTTTTCTCCGTATCTAGTGTGGGTTGTCAAAGGTAACGAAAAGGTTTTTTTTTAACGGTAAGGAAACGCTAAAATTTATCATTAACTTTAATAATGTAAACCTAAAAATAATGAGACTGTAAGGTAAAATATAGCATTTTATAAAAATCTGCTAGCTAGCAAATTTAATTTATAATACATACTATTTTCTAATAATTTATTTTTCCCTTACATGAACATTCAAAAGTATTCTTTATATTATAGCCTATGAGGGAAAAATCATTATGCGGTGTATTTTAATGATATAAAACAATTTTAAACATAAAATTTATGCAACTTATTGAAGTGCACAGGTACGTGTACAGGGGAATTCAAAAGTATATTTCGATATATTATGGACTGTGAAGAAAAAATAATTGCGGTGTATTTTAATAACGTTTCTCTGTTACAACATAATGAAATTGATATGAATTTATGAGGCGCATCAAAACATGCTTTTTGAAGGAGTTGCACAGCATTTATCATCAATTACAGGGTCACAGAAAAGAGTTCAGTTTTATTACAGAAAAAACTGCTTGTAGCATGTGTTTTAGTTATACGTCACGATTTTAAACAAGATGGAATTAATATACGTTACTGAGGTTTACTACAAGATGCTTACATTAGAATATGATGTGTATCACATTTTATTTCACTTACAGGGGCACATAAAAGATGTTGGATACAATACTGTATATGAAGTATTGTCTATTAGAGATGATTGTTGAAAGTGAGTTTTCAGCTATGATATATGTTTTAAACTAAATTTCTGTATACTAGATTATATATATATATTCTATAGACTATGTATGGGGCTGCGCAAAAGAACTAGGAAGAATTGTTGAGAATGAGAGTGAATTGATTAATATTATTTTCAAGTTCAACTATATTTAGAAAGATATGTTTGGAAAATACAAATATAATAATATACAAGGCTACTCAAACAATTGGATGCATCCACGCCTATTTCAGACACGGGAAGAAATGAAAATGCTAATTTTAAGTCTACGGGGGCGTCATTTTCAAATTTCTCGCTTTGATTTTAATTTTTTTTTTTTGCATAGGATAGCTGAGGACGATTGACAACCAGGCTAGTTTTTACCTTTTCGATTTTGGTTACAGTTTTTTTTTTATATTAAGATAGTTTAAATTTCAGAACGGATTCCAACCGGTTATGAAAGTAAAAGTAATTTAAAAAAAAATATCTGAAACCAAAATCGATAAAGTAAAAACTAGCCCGGTTATTGAGCATCCTCAGCTATCCTATGCAAAAAAATTCATTTTAAATTTTTAAAAAGGTAGCGAGATATTTGAAAATAACGCAACCATAGACTTAACATTACCGCTTTCATATTTTTCCCCGTTACTAGTGTGGATTCTCATGTAACGTAAATGTATTATTTTAACTGTTAGGAAACGGGAAAATTTATCATTAACTATAATAATGTAAAACTAAAAGTTATGAGACTATAAGATAAAATATAGCATTTTATAAAAGTCTGTCAGCTAGCAAATTTATTTTTCAATACGTATTGTAACGAAATCCTGGTTTAAACGGAATATTTTCAAGATTCCCCTAAAAATATCTTACAATTGTATGTGCAAAGACGGAAAAAACCCACCTAAAACGGTATTTCGCACTTATTGCTTATGTTTCCATCTTACCAGGTTTATAGTGTCATGTTTTTAGCATAAGGGGGTCGAATTTTAATTTCTATTAGGTCCCGCGTTTTTCTCTACGCCCTTTGTATTTTCTATATGCATATCCAACACAAAACTTTTGGACCGGAACTCAGATGTTTAGCATTCTCCAACATAGTTGAAAAATGTTTATGAGTTGGGCTTGACTGCTCGTTTGTCCGTACTCTAACTAGCGTACATATACTTGGATTGTGATGTAATTGAAATACGTTGTTGAAGTTTATCATGGCATACATGACATTGATAATGAAGCGTGTAATAATTTATACTTCATGACATGGACATTCAAAAGTATTCTTTTATAATATGACCTATGTGGGAAAAATCATTTGCGGTGTATTTTAATGATGTAAAGCAATTTAAACATAAAATCTATGCACCTTATTGAAGTGCACAGGTTCGTGTACAGGGAATTCAAAAGTACATTTCTTTATATTGTGGACTATGAAGAAAAAATGTTTTACGGCGTATTTTAATAATGTTTCTCTGTTGCAAACATAACGAAATGGATATGAATTCATGAGGTGTACTAACATGATTGCTGAAGGGGTTGCAAAGCATTTATCATTCATTTACAGGATCACAGAAAAGAATTCAGTTTTATTACAGAAAAAACTGCTCGCGGCGTGTTTTAGTTCTGTTTCAACATTTTAAACAAGATGAAATTCATATACGTTACTGAGGTTTACTACAACATGCTTACATTAGAATATGATGTGAATCACATTTTATTTCATTTACAGGGGCACATAAATGTTGCTGGATACAATACTGTATACGAAGTATTCTCTATTAGGGATGATTGCTAAAAGTCAGTTTTCACTTATGATATACTTTTTTGATACTAGATTATATATATGATTTCTATAGACCGTGTATAGGGCTACGCAAAAGAACTAGGAAGAATTGTTGAGAATGAGAGTGAATTGCTAATTTTTTTAAATTAAATTCTACATTTTGAAGTTCAAGTATATTTAGAAAGATGTGTTTGTAAAATATAAATATAATAATATACAAGGCTATTCAAAGAATTGGATACATGCACGCGCCTATGAATGATAATTTCTGGAAGTACGATTTCAGTTGTTTTAAGCATGTTTATACTGCAATAATTTTGATCTTAACATGTTGCGTGTATATAAACTTGTTCGAATGCAAGGGCTGTACAAAATAATGCAAATATACTGGCGTTAATTGGTAGAAATTGCTGAAAGTTTACTTTCATCTGCATTAATCGTTTTCTTATTATATTAAATTTTATCATTTTTTCATGCCGTTAAAACAAGCCTAAGAATATCCATTGATGACTTTGTCATTTTAATTTTTCAATAATTTGAACAATTTAAATTTACTAAAATTTAACAAAAACTTAAAGTTAGTAACTATTAAAGAATGTTTACTTTGAAATTTTTGATCAACTTGTTTGAAACTTTAAAGGAATATTGTTAATATTTATTACTTTTAATATTTGTTATTTTTAACGAAAAAGTACACCTTTAACAGCCGCAGAAAATGCGAAATTTGTCCACATCTTTCTTTAAGAGCCCACTTCAGACACGGGAAGAGATAAAAACGCTAATTTTAAGTCTATGGGGGCGTTAATTTCAAATTTCTCGCTTTATTTTAATAGATTTTTGCATTGGATAGCTGAGGACGATCGACAACCAGGCTAGTTTTTACTTTTTCGATTTTGGTTTTAGTTTTTTTTTAATATTAAGATAGTTTCGATTTCAGAACGGATTCCAACCGGTTCCGAAAGAAAAAACTAAATATAATAATATACAAGGCTATCCAGAGAATTGTATGCATACACGCCTATGGATGATAATTTCGGGAAGTGCGATTTAAGTAGTTTTAAGCATGTTTATACTGGAATAAATTTTATCTTAACATGTGACGTGTATAAAATCTTGTTGCTAATGTAAGGACTGTACAAAAGAATGCAAATACACTTCCGTTAATTGGTAGAAATTCCTGAAAGTTGATTTTCACCTGTATTACTCATTTTCTTATTATATTAATTTTTAGCATATTTTTCATGCCGTTAAAACATGCCTAAAAGCATTCATTAATGACTTTATTATTTTAATTTTTCATAATTTGAACAATTTAAATTTACTAAGTTTTAACAAGAACTTAGAATTCGTAAGTTTTAAAGATTGTTAACTTTAAAAGTGTTGATCAATTTGTTCGAAACTTTAAAAAAAAATAAATAATATTTATTATTTTTAATATTGGTCATTTTTATGGGGCATTTATAGTATACCTTTAAAAGTCGCAGAAAATGCGAAATTTGTCCTGTGTAACACATATATTTTTTTAAGAGCCCACTTGAGACACGGGAAGAAATGAAAATGCTAATTTTAAGTCTATGGGGGCGTTATTTTCAAATTTATCGCTTTGATTTTAATATTTTTGAATGATTTTTTTTCATAGAATAGCTGAGAGCGATCAACAATCAGGCTAGGTTTTACTTTTTCGATTTTAGTTATAGTTTTCTTTTATTATGATAGTTTCAATTTCAGAACCGATTCTACCAGTTCCGAAAGTATAAGTAATTTTTTTTTTAATATCTCTAACCAAAATCGAAAAAGTAAAAAACAGCCCGGTTGTAGATCGTTCTCAGCTATCCTATGCAAAAAATTTCACTTTAAAATATTAAAAAGGATGTGAGATATTTGAAAATAACGCTCCCATAGACTTAACATTAGCGCTTACATTTTTTCCCCGTTACTACGCTGTAAAAAAATGGACTAAATTACGGAAATACTACTGGCAATCTAGACGATAGTACTATTTCCGTATTTTAACGGAACTTTTTCCCTTTAAATTACAGAAAAAATCCGTTAAATTCCAAAAAAACTGAAAATTTTGTGTAATTTACCGGGAAAAATTTCCTTTAAAATATGGAGATAGTACTGGCGTCTAGATTGCCAGTAGTATTTCCGTATTTTAGTCTTTTTTTTTTTTTTTACAGTGTTGTGTGTGTTCTCAAAGGTAACCTAAAGATATTTTGTGTAACGGTAAGGAAACGCGAAAATTTATCATTAACTATAATAATGTTAAACTGAAAATAAGAAGACTGTATGGTAAAATATTACATTTTATAAATGTCTGCTAGCCAACAAATTTATTTTCTGATACGTAGCTGTAACGGAAGCTTGGTTTAACAGAATTCTCATTATTCCCCTAAAAATACCCGGCAATTGTATCTGCAAAGACGCAAATAACCCATCTAAAAAGGTAGCTCCTATTGTTTATGTTTCCGTCTTACCAAGTTTTATAGTGTCATGTTCTCAGCATGAGGGGGTCGAATTTTAATTACAACTAGGACCCGCATTTTTCATGAACTCTGCCTTTTTTTGGAGGGAAAATAAAATTTGATGTCGATACGAGTGTGTTTCGAAAGGTTATCAGCCCGACAAAGAAAATAGAAAAAAATTGACAATATTTCATTTTTTTAACGTAGTTCCTTACAACTTATAAAATTTAAACCAACGAGTTTCCGACTTTTTATTATCTTCAGTATAATAAGCCTTATCTAACTTTGTAAATGAAGTGGTGGTCTCTGCTTTACCCCCATATTTTGAAGTAAATTCCCGACTACCGAGCCATTTCTTCAGGCTTGAGAAAAGGAAATAATCGCTGGGAGCAAAATCCGGTGCATGTGGAAGCACTACAGAGCGTAGGTCATTGACTTTCGTAGCGAAAAATACTGGCATGTGTGCAAGAGCACTGCTGTGGTGAAATAACACTTTTTTTGCTCAGGTATGGACGTTTTGTCGGAATAAGCACTCTTTAATTGGTCCCGTAGAAATGCATAACACTGTCCGGTGACGATTCTACCTTTTTGCCGATGGTCTATGATCACCACACTTTGTGAATTCCCGAAAACCGTATCCATGGCTTTTCCAGCAGATGGAACCGTTTTCACTTTCTTTGGCGCAATTTCAGCTGCTCTTTCACATTGTTTAGGTTGCTGTTTCATCGCTAGTGAATAATGGCGATTTCATGTTTCATTCACCGTTATAAGACGTTGACGAAAATCAGCAGATTGGTTAAGTTTTCTAACTTAACTTGAAATCCCCATAGTCCACATTACTAAAGGCAATGGGCCATCTGCACTACGTTCTTTTGAAAAAAAAACAAACAGTGAAGATGGAGAAACTCATAAAATGATAAAGAAAGAGGGGGGGGGGGTGAAGAAGGAGACCAATTTCACGAGGTTTAATTTGATGATGTTAATAAATGAAATCTTTTCATTAAAAATTTTCATCAGAAAGTCCACCCAAATCAGCATTTTATTGCAAAGTATACCTATACTAATATTATAAAGAAGTAAAGTTTAAGGTATATATAAATATTTTACAGACATACATACAATAATTACAATAAACCCAACTGGATTTAAAAATTAGCCAGAACCAGGAATCGAACCCGGGACCACTGCACTCTAGGCAGTCGCTCTAACCACTGAGCTACTCCGACCGATGCCTGAGTCTGGAATTTCTCACTAATAAACCATGTTGGGGAAGTCACCAGCCATTTACAACAGCCTTGGATGACCGGACAACGATGAATAGATTTTACTATTACATCGATCTACGAAATATAATAATAAACCCACATACTACAATATACATTAAAACACACATTCACACATAAATAACGCCTGCATTCAACAGTTAAAGGTATATATAAATATTTTACAGACATACATACAATAATTACAATAAACCCAACTGGAGTGAAAAATTAGCCAGAGACAGGAATCGAACCCGGGACCACTGCACTCTAGGCAGTCGCTCTAACCACTGAGCTACTGAACTAACCACTGAGCTAAAGTAAAGTTTGTTTGTTTGTTAGAGGTAATCTCTGGAGTTACCTAACCGATTTCAAAAGAAATGGTATCAAAA
Organism: Maratus speciosus; assembly: GCA_963932465.1. Lineage (NCBI taxonomy): Eukaryota > Metazoa > Arthropoda > Arachnida > Araneae > Salticidae > Maratus > Maratus speciosus. Next base: position 285,500 of record CAWVRF010000976.1, on the reverse strand, counting down.
TGATGGTGTTAGTCCAACTTAGAACACAGGCTATATTTTATGTCAGTGCCACTACCTCAAAGGGGGTGCAGGAGTAAAAAAACGTTCTAAAAAGGCGATTTTTGCGTTACTGAAGGGCCTAGAAATATGAAATTTGGAATATTAGTTACTTATAAGATATAAATGATGTCTAAGAACAGTTCTTAAACGATTCGAAATTTAAAAGGGGTGAAAATGCACAAAAAGCGTTCTAAAAAACGTTCTAAATGGTAGTTTTTACACAATCTCAGGAAATACCAAACCGATTTAAAAAATATGGGTGTCAAAATGATGGTGACAACCCTTGCTCCAAGATTGGCTATGTTTTTTGTTGGTGCCACTACCCCAAAGGGGGTGGAGGAGCAAAAAACGTTCTAAAAAACGTTCTAAATGGTAGTTTTTACACAATCTCAGGAAATACCAAAACAATTTAAAAAATACTGGTGTCAAAATGATGGTAACAACCCTTGCTCCAAGATAGGCTATGCTTTATGTCGGTGCCTCTACACCAAAGGGGGTGCAGGTGCAAAAAACGTTCTAAAAATGCGATTTTTGCGTTACTGAAGGGCCTAGAAATATGAAATTTGAAATATTAGCTACTTATTAGATATAAAGGATTTTTAAGAACAGTTCTTAAGCAATTCGAAATTTGAAAGGGGTGAAAATGCGTGAAAAGCGTTCTAAAAAACGTTCCAAATGGGGGTTTCTACAGAATCTAAGGAAATACCAAACCGATCTAAAAAATAATGGCGTCAAAATGATGGTGACAACCCTTGCTCCAACATAGGCTATGTTTTATGTCGGTGCTACTACCTCAAAGGGGATGCAGGAGAAAAACGTTCTAAATTGCGCTTTTTGCGTTACGAAAGGGCCTAGAATCGTGAAATTTGGAATGGTAGTTAGTTATAAGATATCAATGATCTCTAAGGACATTTCCTAAAAAAAAAACAAAATTTAAAAGGGGGTCAAAATGCGCAAAAAGCGTTGTAAAAATCTTTCTAAATTGCGATTTCTATGCAATCTCAGAATGTACTGAACCGATTTCAAATATAATGGTGTACAAATGAAAGGTGACAGATCTTTCTCCATGATAGGCTATATTTTATATCTGTTTCCACTACTCCAGAGGAGATGCAGGAGCAAAATGCGCGAAAAGCGTTCTAAAAATGTTCTAAATGCCGATTTGTCAGCAATATCTCAGGAAGAATAAAACTGATTTCAAACGTAATGGTAGGAAATTGATGCTGACAGCCTCTGCTCTAACATAGACGCTATTTTATGTCGGTATCACTATCACCTAGACGTTGCAGGAGCAAAAAAGCGTTCTATATTTCGATTTTTGTGATTGGTAGGGGCTAGCAACTTAAAATTAGGCAAAGTACATATTTATTAGATATAAATGATCTTTAAGAACAGTTTAAAAAAAATTGGAAATTTAAAAAGAGATGAAAACGCGCGAAAGCGTTGTGAAAACGTTGTAAATTGCGATTTCTACTCAATCTCTGGAAATACCAAAGCTATTTCAAAAGTAATGGTTGCAAGTCAATGGTGACAGTCCCTGCTTTAATATAGGTTATGTTTTATGTTGCTGTCACTACCATCTGAGGGTTGCAAAAACAAAACATGTTCTAATTTACATTTTTGGCACAACTGAGGGGTCTAACACATTGAAATATTTACTTACAAGATGCAACTGATTTCTAAGAACAGTCGAAAGAAAATTCCAAATTTAAAAAGATGAAGTGAGCGAAAAGTGTTGTAAATTACAATTTTTAAGCAAACATATAAAAGACCAAACCGATTAAAAAATAATGATGACAAATTGTTGGTGATAGAACCTGCTCAAAAATAAGCTATATTTTATGTCTGTGCCAGTAACACCAGAGGGTTGCAGGAGCTAAAAAATTTCTAAATTGCGATTTCTGTGATACTGAAAAGGCTAGAAACTTTAAATATTTCATGGTGGTTACTTATAAAATATAAATGCCCTCGAAGGACTGTCGAAAATAAATTTGAATTAAAAAGGGCTGAAGGGAAGGGGAGGTGCGAAAAGCGTTCGAAAAAAGCCCTAAATTACGATTTCTATGCAATTTCAGAGAGTATAAACCGATTATAAAAGTGATAATAGTTTCGAATCGTAACAATCTCTGATCCTACACAGGCTATATTTTATGCCGATGATTCTACCACTTGGAAAAACAAACGTTCTAAAAAAGGCCTTTAAAAGCTTTCTAAATTACGTTTCTGTGGAATATTAGGAAATAAAAAACCGATTTCAAAATTAATTTTGGCAAATTAATGGTGACAGTTCCTATTTCAACATAGCCCTTTATCTTGAGAGAGGTGGTAGGACTTGGAATTTGACATGATAGTTAATTTTAAGATGTAAGAAGATGGTTTCTAAAAAATTCAAAACTTCAAATGAATACTGAAATGTGCGTATTAATTGAGCATAAAAGTTTCAAAATATTTTCTAAATTATAATTTTTTTTAGTTATATTTCGTTTTATTAATTTAAGCCTCATTTCTGCCTAATGCAGTGTAATAATGATGTTTAGTCAAACTGTGTTTTAAATAGTACTTTTTGAATTATTCCTAAAAGTAATAAGTACCTTTTGATAAAATAACGTTACTTTTTAATAAAATAAAAATTTAGTTAGTACTTTTTAATAAAAATTAGGCATATAAATATTACTCGGCATATTTCAAATATTACGCGAGCAAAGCCGCGGGGTTTCCTAGTATCTGATAAAAACATAATAGAACCTCCACTTTTGAGTTTGCCAAATTCGATGTATAAGCGATGAATCTAACGGAGTCAAATCAGGCAAATTTCTACCACTTATTTTAAAATGTTATTATCGTCTTAATTAACTGAAGTTATTAAATAGGATAAAAAAATTAAAAATTTGTAATAGAAGTATGCCTACTTCATCCTCGTGAAGTCGGAAGCTACGGTTCGATCCAGCACATTTCGGCCTGAAACTTTTTCTATAAGCAAGCCTCTATGATTGAATACCAGTCATAATTGATTGTATCAGTTTCTAAGTTTTTGTTGTCTAAAAATTGGAAAGTAGAGGTCTCCTTGGATAGAAATTTCTTGTTCCCGGTTTTACTTTGCAGCCTCTACTTGAACTTGCCGATCAAGACAATGTTAAGCTATCATTCATTGGTGCCCATAAAATGTTTTTATCAGTTTGTTAAAAATGTCCTACTGACATTTTCTACGGAAATAACGCAGACTTTCACAGTGATAGACTTGTTGATGACGGTATTATCCTTCTCCTATAATTCTTGAAAAGCTAATGACAAATTTACTAACTGTTGCTTTGTGAGCCTTAATTTCCTCTCTACTCATTTAATAAAACTGTGTCATTGAATAATGAATTGTAGTAAACGAAAGAATGTGCCATTACAAATACAACATGAAATAAAAATGTTAAGTAACGCAATCTTTAACAGGATACCAATGTAAATTGAAAGTAAAGAAGGAGTGTTATTAAAATTTATAGAAATAGACCAGAGAAGAATCCATTACCAAATTCCGATTTTTGGGACTGATGCAAAAGTTTGTCGCATATTGTTGATGGAAATTAAAGAAAATGTATTTCGGGAAAATTTCAATTCCTAGCAGTTACATAATTAGCGCTCATCTGGCTAAAGAATCGATATATTTTCTCAAATCTTCCAAAAAATAAAATATCTAATCCTCAAAATGTTTTGAAGTGATCGAAATAAACGGTCATTCGACGATGCAAGTTTTGGAGAATGGTTCTTGGATTGAAACATTTCATCTCAATTATAACAGTTTGTGTCTGAAGTGGGCTAGATACATCTGGTCTAGCAGTCTTGTTGGAAAACAATGCCTAATCGTTGATTATTTGAAGCTGCTTCTAGCGGATTGCTTGATTTAATTCACTTAATTATAAACAGTATTTCTGCAAATTAATGCTGTATTTTCTGAGTAACATCTATTAATAAACAATTTTCTTGTCTCACTGAATGCAAAAAAAAAATCTTCTGTGGGTAGGTACTGACTTTGCTTTGATTAAAAGGCCTCTTCGATGTAGTCATCAATGTAGTCAAATAATCATTAACATTGTTATTATTCCTTATATTCCATGAATTACGAATATAATCTGAAAATAAAAACTATGCTTAAATCTGGTTTTTGAATAATGTAGAATAACGTTGTTTTAAAAATATCGACATCCTTTGTAGAAATTGAGTCGGGCTAAAGTTTTAGTTTCATAAAACTGCTAATTTACCAAACTAATTTATAAACTAATAAAAACAGTTTCTTAGCAATAACGAATGATAGTTTAACACTGTCATGATCGGCAAGTTCAAGTAAAGACTATAAACTAAAAGCACTGCTAATTTACCAAATTCCGATATAGGACACAGATTGGTAAAGGATATTACGGCAACTCCTCCTGATTATTAACTTGGAAGTAGAGGAAGAAGATCTAGAACCTCTGGAGATATTTGACTGTAAGCTTGCAACTAACAAGGTAAAAAAATATCCCTATCAGCAATGTGGGGAAAATAAAATTATAACTTAATTTAAAGATAAAGATGCAGGGAAAAATAAATTTATTTTCTCTAACTTCTGATAATGAAAAAGAATGCTTTGGTTTGGTAAAATTGGAAGAAATTCGAAATATTGCTTTGAAATGGAATTCTAAGAAACTCATTATCAGAATTGCATATCAATGTAATAAAAAATCCAAGCAGCTTTCAGAGAAAATAAAAACAAAGTCTTTCTCAAACAATTGAAAAAAAAAAAAACCAGCTGTATTTGTTACAAAAAACTCCAAATTCAGAGTGATGAATTAAAAAAGGTTTTTATACACAATCTAAGTATAAAATCACAGATAGGATGTTTTTGTGCCTGTCCACAGATTCCTAAAGAGTGATACAAGATTTCACAGGAAGGGATTTGTTCGACGGGTGGCAATTGCACAGACCATCAGCTCATCAAGTTGAAGACTGAAATTTTAGGATTAGATAGAACTCAATTAGCATATTAAAATGCAAATGGTCTGCCATGTCATACCTTGATAGAAAACACCTGCAGACCGGAGTTTAGTATTTGATCGATTGGTTTATCATTGTATTTTCCTGCACCCAAATGTATGAAAACATTGAAGTTTGGGTGCATGAAAACACAATGGTAAACCTGCAGATCAACCACTAAATTGAGGTTCTGCAGATGGTTTCCACCAAGATACAACTTGGCAGACCAATGCATATAACTTGTATATAAAAATAACGGTCAAGTACGAGTATTACTCGCGCTCAGAGGGTTCCGTACAATAAATTTGTGAATTATTAACTGTATTATTTAAAAAGAATAATGAAACTTTGTAAAAACCTATACAATGTAGAGTTGGGTATAGCTATATATATTAGAAAAGTATGAATTAGTATACAACAAAAGTTCAAAGAGATATGAAGCCGAAATAAAATTAAATATTGCTATTTTGTATAACTCTTTTTTTAAACTTATCTTAATCTGCATATGATGAACTTAATTCGGTACTGACAATAAAAGTACTACATATTTAAATTTCATTTGTCATTTCATAAAACTAAATTCAACATAGTAATATTTTTCTTTTTACAGTGTAGCTGAAAGAAAATTCTTGTTCAAAGTTTAAACTTGGCGTTGTACTAAGCGCGCTTCGAAAGGAGGTCGCAAAGATGCAACTCTACTTTGTCCGTGCCTCGTTTTTTCAAATAGGTCTTTAATTATCATTTAAAGACACGGGGGCGTATTGAGAGATCCACTCAACACAAACTAGTCGCGAATCCCATAGTATTTATGCGGTTAATTCTAACTAAATTGGTCTGTTTTTAACAATTTGATATTTACTGCTTTTATGATGCTACTGGGTATTGCATTACACAAATATATCATTAAAAGTTGTTATCTAGTATTTAAAAACCGATGCTATATAGAGTACGCCGCCTCTGTCATTATGTATGTCCAAACCAACCGTGTCTTTAAGGGTTAGGGCTCCTGCCCCTGACAGCGAAGGCACTCACGAGCTAATGCTAATCGTATGGGGAAGGATTTTTCTAGTATCTCTTTTGCATTTCGATATTTAAAATTTTTTTTTGGCATTGTATGGCCGAGATCCGTATCTACATCGCACCTTTCTTTACTTTCGCCTCCCCATAGGATTAGCATTAGCTCGTTAGTGTCTTCGCTGGCAGGGACGTGAGTCTTAATATCTCGGTGAATTACCGACGACTTTTTTTTCGAAAATCATTATAAACAATGCTTTTATACTTTTCATACGATAGGCACCTTTAGCGCTCTTCGATACCTTTGTTGAATGCCCGCAAATAAAAATCTGTATGTAACACAAAAATGCGCTTTTATGAAAAACTATGCCACCTTGGGCAATCGCTATAATTTCCCTGCAAGTATTAAATTAACCTCTACTACCTCTAATTTTTTTCATAATTTTAGTTTCAGTAGATTTGAAAATCTATGGAGGGGGGGGGGGGCATACTTTTGCACTACATTTTCGACGATATCTCTGAATATATAATATCTAAAATTAAAAGAAATGTATTTTTGAGTTCGGCGTTACGTAATCTTTTAACCGATACCCCACGCGATATACAAAGAAAATATATTTTTTTTCAAATAACCTAATTAGCCCCTCTACGTTTTCCCCCACATATATTTGTGAATGTCTAATAATCTGTAAATATGTGGGTCAATAGTTTTTATTACATCCCTCAATTTGAACTTTCGACGTTCCGTAGTTTACGAGTAAAATGGCTGTGACAGACAGACAGACACAGGAGTGATCTTATAATTATTCCGTTTATACTTTTTAAGTACGGAACCCTAAAATCATGATTACTGCAACTAGGAAATACAAAAACATAAGAAGATGAATTATTGACAATAAATAAAACAAGAAAGGAAAACCATGTGCCAAGTATGGATTATGAAACCTTTCCTACATTTTTAGTTCAGTTAGAAAAACATAACACATTTGAAAATACACATTTATTAATTCCTAACAATAGACGAAAAAGTACTTCAATTGTTTTGTGAAGCTCTGTATGTTCCTTATAAATTTTTATACACGCCACATACTGAGCTGAATTTAATTCAGAAATAAATACGCTGAAAGTTACTGAAATCCCACTTCTAAGGCTAATATTAGCCTAAGAATTGCTCTCCATGGACGGCCATGTATCCAGTTTTTCGGCATACCCCTATTTATTTATATGCTACAATGTCATTTAGCCGACCAGACATTTAGCAGACAGCAATTAGATGACAGGATGTTTAGCCGACATGACAATTAGTCGAAAGCGACAGTTAGCCGACAAGATAGTTAGCCGACAGAGGACAATTATTCGACATGGACATTCATCTGACAGGACATTCATCCTACTTAACTGTAACGTAACTGTAACCTGATCTTAACCTAATTATAACCTAAGTATAAACTAACTCTAGCGTAACTGTAACCTAACCAATACCAAATTGTAACGTAACTATAACAATCTGTAACCTAAACGTAACCTAAGTGTAACATAACCGTAACCTAGCTGAAACCTAACAGTAACCTAATTGTAGCCTAAATGTAACCTAACTGGGACGTAACCGTAATCTATCTGTAACTAACGTTTACCTAGTTATAACCTAATCGTATGCTAACTGTAATGTAACTGTGACATAACTTTACCATGACCAAGCTGTAACCTAAGCGTATTCTAATTATCTGCTAAACGTAACCTAGTTATAACCTAACAGTTATTTAACCGTAATCTAAACGTAACCTAAGTGTAACGTAACCGTAACCTAAGTTTAACCTAATTATAAAGTAACCGTAACCTAATTGAAACATAACAGTAACTTAATTGTAGCCTAAATATAATCTAACTGGGACGTAACCGTAATCTAACTGAAACTAACGTTTACCTAATTATAACCTAATCATATGCTAGCTGTAATGTAACTGTAATACAACTTTACCATGACCAAGCTGTAACCTAAGCGTAATCTAATTATCACCTAAACGTAACCTAATTATAACCGAACAATTACCTAACCATAATCTAAACGTAACCTAAGTGTGACCTAATTATGGAGTAACCGTAACCAAACTAAAACCTAACAGTAACCTAATTGTAGCCTAAATGTAACCTAACTGGGACGTAACCGTAATCTAACTGTAACTAACGTTTACCTAGTTATAACCTAATCATATGCTAACTGTTATGTAACTGTAACATAACTTTACCATGACCAAGCTGTAACCTAAGTGTAATCTAATTATCACCTAAACGTAACACAATTATAACCTAACAGTTACCTAACCGTAATCTAAGAGTAACTAATCCCTACTGTAACCAAACTGCAAATTAACTGTAACCTAGCAGGAGGTGCATAATATGAAAGAGTTATCAAAGGGCTGCCCAGTCCAATGATATATCACTTGAGGGATGTCGGAAAAGTCAGAAAAATGCTCCCGGTGATACAAATTGGGGGAGGGGGAACGGGAGATACATAATATGAAAGAGTGATCAAAGGGCTCCAATTCGATGTATCTCATGAGGGGTGTCGAAAAATGTTATGCTGTATGTAAATTTCAGCTACTCGTGTTGTCGGCTATATGTACGTATCGGCTAAATGCACGTGTCAGCTAACTGCTATCTGCTAAATGTCTTGGCGGCTATTTGGTTGTCGGCTAAATGTCTGCGACCGGCTACGGGTCAAACATCTATACTAAAAGTAGTTGAGCTTGAAAATGCATAAATAAAATTAAAAAGCATCTTTAAGTAATTCTTAGTCATTCTCGGTACTACTGATGAAATCTTTTGTGTAGTGTCTATGCAATTCATATACACCACCTATGTGCCTGTGCAAAAATATTAGTTTAACTTAACTTATACCATAACTTATCATAAATCAAACATATCATAATTTAAAACTCACTTTCAGCAATCATCCCTAATGTTTCCCTGTAAATGAACAATAAATGCGATGCACACCATATTCTTATCCAAACATCTTGCACACTTTGTCTCCCTTACTTCGGAAATTTCGCTTCCCGTTTTGCTCCCTTTACATTATCAAGGTTTAAAATCTTTAAAATTCCTTAATGTTTTCTTTAATTTTCTGTTTTATTTGTTACTTTAAACTCACAATAAATAATCAGTCATAAATTTCATTATCAATTTATTTCACCACATTCATTTCATTAAAAGTTCTTGTAAATTGCCCCTTCCGAAAATGTCATTTCTCCCTTTCGCTCCCTCACCCACGGTACCCATATTTTAAAATAAAAACCCTTTAAAACTCTTTAAAATTTTTAAATCTTTTCTGCTCAATTTGGCACTTTATTTTAACAATAAACAAACGATCATAAAAATTCCCCTCCCCCCACCCCAACTGAAATTGGTATTTCCTCCTCGCCTCTCCCTCTTACCAAGCATCTGAAATTTAAAGACCTTAAAATTTTTTCGTTTATTATTTTTTTAACCTATTTGTAAATATTTTCTAAGGTAAGTAAATAATAAGTCACCAATAAACTTCCCTCCCCCTCCCCCTGCAAAAAAAGAACTAATTCTGCTTATTCCTCTTTTTTCACTCAGGTCACAAAATTTTAACCTTAAAAGTCATTGCTTTTTCTAAAACATTTTGTACACTATCTGTTAATTTATTGCAATCACAAATAATCAATCATATAACTATACTCCTCCCCCACCAAAATTGACGTTTGCTCTGACTCTATGCTTACCAAGAACACAAAATTTAGTCTTTTTTTGCCCTATTTCTTATTCTTTAGTAAGGTAAATAAATAAGTCATCAAATAAAATCCACCCCCCTTTTTCCTTCTTTCCCTTATTTAAGTTTAAAATCTTTGAAATTCTATTTTTTATACATCTTCAGCTTTATCTGTTTCATATTGAACAATAAATAATCGATTATATAATTTCTTCCACCCCCATATAAAATTGACGTTTTCTTTTCTCCCCCCATTATTTCCATGCTCATAAAATTTAAAGTCTCTAAAACTCCTGATTTCAATGTTTTTGCCCTATTTGTAAATCTTTAATAAGTTACATAATCAGTCATCTATTAAACTCACCCTCCCCCCCCCCCCCAAAAAAAAAAAAATCTGTTTCTTCCCTTGTCTTACCCTCAACTCATGAAGTTAAAAAATCTAATTTACAGTCTTTAAAACTTTTTAATTTTTACTTTTTTTGGTCATAATTATAAATCTTTACTATCTATGATATTAACTAAATCTTTCAACTATGTGCGAAAGTGTTAACAATAAAGCGATAGGTATACATTTAATTATGCACAAAACACATTTTAACTGTATTTCTGAAAGGAAAATGTCTATAGAGATATATTTCGAAGGAAAATATTGTGGTTTCTCGTCAACGTGCAAGTATATTCTCAAAATCTTTTGAAATCCTTTCATTCCGACTAGCTCAGAAAGAACCACCAAACTTAGATATCAAAGGTGTTATCGACTATAATACATCCATAAACAAAAAAAAAAAAAGAAAAATCATGCGTCAAAACTGTCCAACACTTCCAGAACACTGTAACAAAACTTCGCCGTTTAATAAAGTAAAGAAGTTACCTAACTAAACATTTGTAAAACGCATGACACATTTGAAAACCAGATTTCAGCAATTGCGCCCATAACCCGGAAGGTACTCAAGTTCTTTTGTGCAGCTCTGTATATGATATATTTGTACAGCATATATTTGTACAGATTCTACATACGGTGTTAAAATTTAGTTTTGTAAGAAAATGTATAAAACAGTTGAAAATTCACGGTCAGCAATTTTTACTAATAAATGGAAACATACTTGAATTATTTTGTGCAGCCCTGTATATATAGCATACAGATTTTTATACACGTCAGATATTAAGCTGAAATTTAATTCAAGCAAAAACATGCTCAAAATTACTGAAATCACACTTCCAGGATTTATTTTCCATAGGCGGCCATGTATCCAGTTTTTTGAATATCCTGTATAGGATTTTATTTGTATGATACAAACATCTCTTAGCATACTAAATGCAGTGGAGCTTGTACATTTACAACTAAAAGAAATCTTTAAGCAATTCATACTCATTTTCAGTAATGGTTCCGAATTTTTTTGTGTTGTCCTGTATAGGGTGTATAAAATTTATGCACACCACGTAGTACGGAAAAATTAATTAAAATGCTTTCTATAACTGAAAACACACTTTCAGCAATAATCTTTAATAGCTAACACGTCGGATACAGTATTGCATCCAAATATTTTATGCGCCTCTGTAAATGAACGCTAAATGAGATGCAGACCATATTCTAATGCAAGCATCTTGTAGTACATCTAAGTAATATGTATTTATTTCGTCATGTTTGAAATATGCTACAGTTTTTCCTCGTAGACCATTATATAATCAAGCTCTTTTGTCTGATCCCGTAAATAACTGTTAAATGCTCATGTCGTACAGAAAGTAGGCTTAGGGCACTACAGAAATTCATGTCAATTTCATTATCTTTGTGACAGAGTAATACAAATCACACACGCCGAAAACGATTTTTCTTCAAGGGCTATAATATAAGAGAATACTTTTGAGTCTCCCTATACGCGTACCTTAAGCATTACATATAACATATTCTATAGTAACCATTTTAAAGTGTATCTCAATTTACATAAATTTTATTATGTTTAAGATTGTGTAACACTATTAAAATACATCCTGAATGATTTTCCCCCATGGACCATAATGTAAAGAATTCGGTTGAGTGCCCTGTAAATGAACCATGAATGGTACGCATTTCATTTTGAATATCGAACATATCATGAGGATTTTGAATATCATATATCAATTACATGGCAATCCGACTACATTTACGCTAGTTAGAGCACGGACAGACATGCAGACAGACAAACTCAATTCATAAACACTTTTTAACTTAGTTGGAAAGTGCTAAAAATGAAAAAATGTAAATGAAAACAGAAGTATTTTACTGTTATTTAGATTACGAATCACTACAAAAAAACATTCTTAACCGACTGCATCTTTTAAAAAATATTTAGCGTGCAAAATCCCCCCCCCCCCCACACACACACCTAAATTTGATCCTATGCACTTAAAATTTCAAATTGTTAAATCTCCTTTATGTTTAATAATATACTTGTAAAAATAATCAATAATCTAAATTTTCTTCCACCTGAAAATGTCACTAAACTTTTTGCCCTCGCCCTTTCTGCTAATATCACACAAAGTTTTCAATATTTGGGAAACTTTATTTTTTCTGTCTCATTTTTTAGTGCTAACAACAATAAATTATGTACTATATCTATAAATGACTACGCTAAGATTTAGATGTATACCCCTCTCCTCGAAATTTATGTTTCCCGTTTTCCCCTCCACCCCTCTACAGTACAAAATATACAATTTATTTGTTTAGCATTTTCTCTCCTAATTTTGTGAACATCTTAGTTTTAACCTTCAATGTTATTTAGCTTATATAAGTCTCTTGATAAATTTCGTATTCTAAAAGGAATCCCACCCCCACCCCCCAAAAGATAGTTATTTTAAAACATTTGTACCTGATATCTCCCCCCCCCCACACACACACACCTCTTTCAATATTTCTTTTTTTTTTCTTTTTTTTTCTTCTTTTTTTTTTTGTAATTGCGTTACGTGAAACAAAACAGCTTTTATGTAGCACTAATCTCAATTTTCTGTTCGTAAAAGCTGTAAAACTAACCTGAAAGTAGAAAAAGAAATATATCTAAGTAAAATATTCATTTATTTTCTGAACGTTAAATGAAAGTTGAGTTCGTTTTCATTTTTGAACGCTAATCATAAACAGATTAAAATTCTTTTTACGTCTTTTACCGTTATCGAGAGTCTCCACAAAGCTTTGATCTACACTAGTAAAGCGAAGACAGTTGAAAAAAAATCTTTAGACCTGAAACCAACTCTCAGCCGAAGGGGAGGAAATCGTCGCAGATAACTGGCCATTTGCTGATTGGAAGAGTTCGCTTGTCAATCATTTGAATTTAGACCATCCCACAGACCATCCTTTCAATGTAGCTTAGAAGCGAGCGGCCATATTGTTTTATTTTTTCCCGTGACTGCAGTGAGCTCTTAACTTGAGATTCTAATTTCAGTACCGAAGATTAAAAATTGCCGCAATTTATGTTTTTTAGACGCATTTGAGTTAAAATGTTTAGCTTAATCTAATAAAATGATCGTTTTCTTTTAAATATGACGTCGTTTTCACTTACTTAAGCATTTCGCCAAGTGTCTGAAACTTAGTACACATGCAGAAGGGAAAAAATATGGAAACTTTATGAGGAAAAATGCGTGTTTTCAAAAGCAGTACGTCACATTCTGTTTAAAATATTATGTCCCTAATTGGACTTTGCGCCATTAAACCCTATACAACAATTTTTATCAACAATTTTGAATTTTTATCTGAAAATGGCATAAGTAAAGATAAAAAAAAACCCTCATTATTTCTCTCTTCTCTGGAATAATGAAAACTATCTGATAAAAACCCTTTTCAAGAAATTTCATAAAATACTATTTAAATTAAAATATAAAAATGGAGATATTAAAAAAAAAAAACAGCTAGTGCGAGCACATCTACAAATGAACAGCTTTCAGTTTTTAAAAAAAATTATTAGTAAATTTGGTTCAGCAGGAATCTCAGGGCAGATGACTAAAAATATTCTTCTGTTTTAAGTATATAGATTATATAAAATTATGAAATATTAAATTAAGCAAATTATGTTAGTTAGAAAATATTATAGTAACATGTCTTGAAGAACAACAATAAAATTTTATTAGTAGAGAGAATTTTGGTCAAAAATTTGGGGAACCTGATGTTATTTTAAAGCTCAAATTATTGCAAAGATCTGCTTTGATTGCCTGTCTAACTCTGCTAAGCCAATTCCTCCAAAAGGGAATCATCAAGTTCTGTAGTATAAATCGCTATTTTTCGGACAAAGAGCATGCACACTGTATGTTACTGGTTTGCCATAAAGTCACTCTAAATATTTGCAAAACATTGCGTTTTATCTGTGTGAAATTTTGATTACGTTATTTTCAAAGATAAGGTATTTTCACCTGTGAAGAATTTCAAAGCAGCTGGGGCGAAAGTGACGCACTTCTGCAAAATATATTTCAGTTTTAAGAATTAAAATACACGCTTTTTTTAAAATGACGTCAATTGCATAAGCTAAAGCATCCCACCTTTACGCTCCCTTAAACAACATCTATAGAACGGTATGCAAATGACATCATTATCGCGGAATAATACACAAACCCAGCAGAAAGCAATGACGTCATTTAAGTAGTTTGGCAAAACAATCTCGGGTATCTAATGATTTATATTAGTTCATTTTTTTTTGTTTATAATAGCTCCATGTTTTATCAGAAGTCATTCATTTATATTCTTTCAAAATTCGGAAAATGTAATTACACATGGATTAATAAAATTGCATTCTTTCAGATTTTTTATACGAATTAAGTAAATGAAGAGAAAATGAGTCACACAAATATTCTTTAAATTACATTTTTGTAAAGAGAAAGTGTTGTAACGTTTGTAAAGTTAAATTGCAATAAACTGTAAATCATTTAATTGATAAATAAAAACGAAATACAGCCAAAACTCACCGGGTTTTATAACAGACTAGCAAACCCCGCGGCTTTGCTCGCGTAATAGTTGAAATATGCCAAGTGATATTTGCATGACTATATTTTATTAGAAGAACACTTTTTGGAATAATTCAAAAATTACAAATTAAGCCACAGTTTGACTAAACTTCATTATAAAAGTGCAATAGACAGAAATGAGATTTTAAATAATAAGAAGAACTAAAACTAATTCCAAATAAATGATAATTTAAAAAGTATTTTGAGACATTTCAAATGAAAATAAAATTTCAAAGTAATTGCTTAATAGGCGCAAAGTTGAAAATGATTCCACGCCGGGACTCGAACCCGGGCCATCAGTATAGTGCACTGACGTTCTACCGACTAAGCCACATGGAACGATACCCAGCCTGGAAATTTTTCTGACTATTATATGCTGGTAAGGCTACAAATGCAGCACAAGATGGAGTATTCATCGTGAGCCACCGACATGGGGCAAACACGAAACGTAATTCAATCCAGCATCGATTGAATCTATATTAAGTACTACTACATTACTTAGAAACTACATTACTTTGAAATTTGATTTTCATTTGAAATATTGTATGCAAGGCGAATGTTTCTCTCTGGAATAATTTCCATGTATTAATATAGTATTTTGAGACTTTTATGCTCATTTCATATACGCATTTCAGTAATCATTTGAAGTTTTGAATTTTTTAGAAACCATCTTAACACATTTACATCTTAAAATTAACCATCATTTCAAATTCCAAGCTTCTTCTCTAACAGTCTACCACCCCCGTGACAGAATGTGAGCGACACCGCGACGAGCGTCGCAGACGTTCTAGGGCTTCTGTAGACTAAAAACATATAATAAACATACACAGCGGGAAAGAAGAAGAAGAAAAAAACGAGGGGAAAGCGATGTTTTTATGAAAAGCCAAACAGAATTCGCTAAGTGAGAACGGGTCTATGGCAGGGATAATTCAACTCTGAATTTTCTAAAAATTAAAAAAAAAAAACGGTCATCGGTCCGAACATTTGGAAATAAAAAAGAAATCACTGAAAAATATCGCGAAATATGACAACTGATTGCAAAAAAAAAGGCTTTTTCGTCAATCATTCGCAGAAAAAATCGCTAATTTCGCCAAAGGATCGCGGGGGAAAAAGCGAATTTCGGATTGCGGAAAAAACACGGATTTTGGCATATGATTGCGGAAGAACGCAGATTGCAGCAAACCACAACAGAAAAACGTGGATTTTGGCAAAGGATCACGGAAAAATCACGAATTTCGTCAAAGGATTGCAAAAAAACACAGATTTATTCAGAGAATTGCGTAAAAAAGGCCAATTTCGTGAAATGATCTATAAAAAAACGCAGATTTCGTCAAATAATTGCAGAAAAAAACGCAGATTTCGTGAAATAATCTAGGAAAATCGTGAAATTCGTCAAAGGATCGCGTAAAAAAAGCAGATTTCGTCAAAAGATTGCAGGAAAATGCGAATTTCGCAAAGGATCTAGGAAAAACACGAATTTTATGAAAGGATTGCGGTAAAACGCGAATTTCATCAAAAAGTTGCAGTGAAAATGCAAATTTCGTCATAAAATCGCGGTAAAAACGCGAATAATCATACTTCGAATGATCGCAGAAAAAATGTACATTTCGTCAAAGGATTGCGGAAAAGCACGAATTTCCTAAAAGACTCCATAAAAAACGCAAATTTCATCAAAGACTTGCGCATAAAATGCAATTTTCGTGGAATGATCACGGAAAGAACGTGAATTTCATCTACGGGTCGTTGAAAAAATGCGAATTTCGTCACAGGATCGCAGAAATAACGTGAATATCGTAAAAAGATCGCAGTAAAAATGCGAATTTCGTCAAATGATTTCAGAAAAAATCCTGTTTAATCAAAATATCGTGGAAACAACGTGAAGTTTGCGAAAGACTCGCATAAAAAAGGCCGTCAAAGAATTGCATATAAAACACATTTTGAGAAATGATCGCGGAAAGAACGCGAATTTCGTCTAAGGGCCGTTGAAAAAAAGAAAGTTTAGTCGAAGGATCGCAAAAAAATGCAAATTTTATAAAATGATCGCGGAAAAAGTGAATTTTGTCTAAGGGACATTGAAAAAATTTAAATTTCGTCACAGGACCGCGGAAATAAGGTGAATTTAGTCAAAGGGTCGCAAAAAAAACCGTGAATTTCTTCAAAGGATCAAGAGAAAACAAGAATTTCTTTAAAAGATCATGAAAAAAGTGAATTTCATAAAAGGGCAGCAGAAGAAACACAGCGGTCTCTTTAGAAAACAGCTGATACACAAACATCTAGTTTTATTATTATAGATATATATAATCTGAAATAATAATCTGAAAAATCAGGTTACCCGAACCCAACCAAACACAGAATTAACCCGACCTGATTATTAAAAATATATTTAATCTGAAATAATATATACTGAACTAACTTTTGAAAAATCAGGTTACCCGAACCCAACCAAACACAGAATTAACCCGACCTGCAACAAAAGTAATTAGCGCTTGGGGAGAATCCCCCCCCCCCTCTCCTTCTGCTGTAACATTTCAGGAAATATTATATATATATAGCATATTGCAGACTATTTTTGAAAATATTATTAGCGTTGCAGACACATGAAGATAGTTCTGCCACTGGGCTACCACCTCTCTGGTGATAGTGGCACCAACGTAAAATGCCGAAACAGAGTTGAAATAGAATGTTTCGAAAAATGTTGAAACAGAGACTGTGACCATTAATTTGCCAACATTAACCTTGAAATAGTCCTAATATTCTATAGAAAACGGAATTCAGATCTTTTTAAAGGCTTTTTTGTTCTTCCTGCCTACCAGGTGGTAGTAATACCGGCATAAAATATAGCCCGTATAGGATCATGGACTAGATTCTTTTATAGAAAAATAAATCTAGGTTAAACGCGCGAAAATTCGCCCTATTTAATCAGCAATTTTCTGTAAAAAAATACTGATACCCAGAGGCGGATTACCCATTAGGCTGAGTAGGCTGAAGCCTAGAGGCCCGGAAGGAAAAGGGCCCCAGTGCTAAGATTTTCTTTAGGTTTTCATATCCGCTTCACAAAGGCTATTTTTAATTTTTTTCTATCTTCTTTTCTTTGGAGGGTTTTTTTTTTTTTTATTGAAGATACTTCTATTTAGTGGATGTATCCTAACAAAAAAAGTTCAACTAATTCAAAATAGTAAAAAAAGGCATTTGAAGAGAACCACCTCAGCTATCCAGTGCAAAAATCGTTTAAAAATAATGAAATACAAATGAGATGTTTAAAAAAATGTCTCCCATAGGATTAACGTTAGAGATCGGATGCTTTCGCGTCAGTAACCGCTTAATGATAGAAACGTTCTTCCAATTACAAAAAAGGCCCCACCAGTGGCCGAGAGGTTCTGCTCTCGAAGCTGGTAGACGGGAGGTGCTGGGTTCGATCCCAATCGCGACCGTCGGCCTAATCGTTCGGAGTTTTCGTGGTTTTCTTCGAGCCGTGGATCTTCCACGCGTTAATACGGATTAGGTTCCCTTAGAAAGACCCCCACGGAGGGCACTCCCCCCGGGCCTATATCCCTCGTGTAGATAATTGACCGTCAAAAATCAACCCAACCCAATTACAAAAAAAAAAAAAAAAGCATACAAATTAAGTATAGCTTTTACTTTAGGTCACTAGTTCCTAATAATTTATATTTGAAAAAAATATTGCTCAAGGACTAAGAACGAAATGAAAAAAAATTCCCATTTTTATGACCAAAACTTTCATTTTGAATTTTATGAAATTTCAATATTTTCCTGCACTAAAAGTACTGTTTTCCACGTTTAGTGCCAGAAAACACCAGGGCCCGACTTAGGCTATGGGGGTCCTGGAGCAAGAATCATTCGGGGGGGGGGGGGGGCTCCCTTCTATCTATAGTTTTTTTTGTGAATAATGTGGAAGTAGTTAGTACTAAACTTCATACATATTGTATTATATGCATACATTTTGTACCCGGTACTGCTTACATCTGTATACAGAGTGTGACAAAAAGATGGTCACAACTTTAAGAAAAAATACTAGTAGGATAATAGTAGTAAAAAAAATGATAGATTGGTTGATACAAGTATTTCTTTGCAAAATTTTACTTTTCTTATCTACGTACGTTATAAGATGTCTAAAAGAAAAAGCCCCAAATTGGTCATAATTAATGGTTTTAACTTGCCACGTTACGAGAAAAACATTAATAAAGAATTTCATTTGAAAAAAAAAATAGAATACTAAGTTGTCATTATAAAATATCAATTATTAGTTTTCTAATGATATAGTTTGTTTTTTGCAGGGGCTGGGTGGAGAGGGTACTGGAAGCAAGGGGGAGGGCGCACTCCTTTCCTAAATGTTTGAAAATATATGAATTGTGCTTACTTTTGGCTAATTTAATCATTTGGCATCTTTTAATGAAAATCCTGACTACTCTCATGGGGGGGGGGCTAAAAAGGGGGGGCCCGGGGCAGTTGCCCCGCATGCCCCTGCATAAGTCGGGCTCTGGAAAACACAGAAATGTATTGAATTTTTTTTTTTTGGGGGGGGGGGGGAGAAGAAGAAGAGGAGGTTCACAAAAAAGTTTAGCCTGGGGACCCGGAAAGTAGTTAATCCGCTTCTGCTGATACCGAAGAATTTCATGGTCGTAAAATTCCAGGAGGCTTACGAGCCCTAAGGGAGGAATAAGCCACTACTTCAATGAGTTGTTACCTCCATTGTTCATTCCGTAGAGGGAAACAAAATTCCAAGATATTGCTATACTTAGTGGCAAGGCTTTAAACTTGTACGTGTAAATATGAAAAGGTAATAAGCCATTGGTTGTTTACTTCTACTGACATTGCACCTGTTGCTGAACAAGTGGTAGCAGTACTTTAGTTTCATTTATTTCTTTTGCTTACAGCGTTTAAGTGAAGTTAAACTTCTTTATAGTCTTCGCCCTTGATTTTTTTAAGTACGGAATACACAGTAACTGAGAGAGGTCATAAAATGCTAATAAAGGATGGATATCGGTATATTCAAGAACGACAAATGGAATTTAAAACAATCTGGAAGTGCCAAAAGTGGTATAAAAATAAATGCAAAGGACGGTTGCATGTATATCAAGATGAACGTTTGAAATCTATATGTCACAATCATGTTCCAGATGCTGCAAAAATACAGGTTTGCAAATCAATAGCTGACCTGAAAGAAAGGGCTTTTTCAACTGCTTCCGGTACAAGAAGTGTAATTGCTGATACTATTGTTGGAATTCCAGCAGCTGTAATCGGAGATATGCCACTTATTAAAAGCATGAAACGCACAGTTCAGAGATGCCGCAATCAAATAAATAGTCATCCAAGTAATCCCCGTACTCTTGGGGATTTTTATCCAGCTGCGCCATACACTCTGACTTGTGATGGACTAAAATTTCTTTTAAAAGACATTTTTCATTCATCACAGGAGCGTACTTTAATATTTGGCACTGAAAACAGTTTGGACTTACTAGTATCCAGTCGCCACTGGTTGGAGATGAAACTTTTAAAACAGTTCCGCCTTTATTCGGTCAACTACAGTGCTCAGCAAAAGTTTAGACAATGATCTATTATGCTTCTGTGCTGAGAAGTATGTAACGAATTGTTGTAATTCAACAGTCATATATTACTGGGGACTTATCCTTCATACACAAACAATAAATTTTAATTTATACACTTCACATAATATATAATGACAAAAAAAACTAATTTAACGTTGTTGCAAAAGTATAGACAATCTGTCTGTTAACAGAAAAATATCCATAAATTAAAATTGAACTGCACCTACATTGTCTGCTATTAATGCAAAAATGTGACTTTCCATCGAAGAAACTAAATCCTGCATCACTTGGGGGTCTATTCCGTGCCAAACACGTTCAACATCTGATCGAAGTTTATTTACAGAGGAGTATTGTTAAAAAATTGCATAAACCGTATGAGATATGATGACACAAAAGTTTTCGATTGGGTTCAGATCAGGGCTACACGCGGGCCAGTCGAAAACAGTAATATTTTGAGAGTTAAACCAATTTTTTGATTTGTATGCAACATGAATAGACGCATTATCTTGCTCAAATACATACTTTGGAAGAGATAAAAGTTCACAAAATGGCTGTAAATAGATTTCCAATGTATGTATGTAGTCTTACGCAGCTTGGCGACCACTGAGAAACTCCAGAGATACTTGAGAATTAAAACAAAGTGAGGCCCAATTCATCAACCCTTTCGAGGGCAAAGGACACATAATTTTAATTCCAAAAATGGCAAGAATATTTAATTAAAATTTTCCTTTTATAATATACGTGAAAATAAGCAATTTCATATTTTCTAATAACTTCGTTTATAAATTCTGGTATCAGTCCATTATTTCATCCGTTTATAAAAAGAATTACTCCGACACAGGAAAGGGGTCAATTTGTGGTGAGATTTCAAGTCTGGTGGTTTTATCATTTTCATGTAAACTAATTTACATCTTTCTTTAATGCATCGACAAAATTATCAGTTGGCAAAGAAAGCTCTAACTCACTTTTAATGCGATGAGCAGTCATCATTTGTCTAGATGCCAGTTTATGGATCCTTCTATAATCTCGTTTTCTGGCCACACGAGTCCTTCCAGATCTATGTTTTGCTTTGAAAGAGTCACCCTTAGACAGTACTTAATAGACCGACTTCTTTGGCCGATTGAAAGTAGCTGAAATTTCCGCAACAGTCTTCCCTTTCGATTTCAGCCAGGGGCGCCATTTGAGGGGGGCTGGGGGGGCATGCCCCCCCCCCAAGGAATTTGATATTTTAGAAAATTTATCTGTCATCGCAGGTCAGACTCAAAAGAATTAAAAAAAATTACTCAACACCTAAAATAGCTTGTCAAATTTTATTACAATAAAAACACGTATAAGTAAACACTTTAGGTACATAAACTAATAATTATAAAAAAAAATTTCTAATTTGCCAATTTATCTATTTTTTCCAAGTCTAATTTGCAAATTTCGCAATTTTTTTCTGCGGTCAATTGACGAATTGATTTTGCGTCGCTCTGCAAAAAAAAAAAAAAATAAGCAAATAAATAAATAAAATAGCATGGTCTTCCCTTGAAAATTAAACAAGAGAGAAAAATCATGCATCAAGGATAGATTATGAAACACTTTCCAACACATCAAGATTGCTTTAGCAAAACTTAGCCTTTCAATAAGGTAAATAATGTATCTAATTAAACATTTTAGAAAACATAAGGACTTTTTCCTAGAAATCCGCACAAACTTTGCAATTATGTAAAGTAGCAAAGGAAATCGAATCAAGTGAAACTTGCGCGTGAAGTGTTGTGCTACATATGATGTTCTAGAATGTTACTAGGAGGGACTCTCGGCCAAAAAAGACCTGGGATCGGGTAGGAAGGCAAAAAAAAAAAAAAAAAAAAAAAATCTCCAAGCCAGAGTTAGAGCAGTTGAAAGGACTGTTTGACGAAAACGACCGAGAATTAATCCATCCCATGCCTTCGAAATACAGTGTTTCTCCTAACCACCAACAAAAGACAATCACTAAGAACCTGAACATCAAATATTACCGATAGGGGGAAACGTACTTAAATTCTTTTGTACAGCCCTGTATATGACATACAGATTTTAATACACGCCGCATATTAATGCTGAAATTTAATTCAAGCTAAGCTTAAGCTACTTAAATTACGCTTCCATGAGTTAATATCCATAGGTGATTATATATCCAGTTCTTTGCATAGTCCTGTATATGATTTTATTTATATGCAGCAAACTTACCTTAGTATATAGTTGAGCTTGAAAGACAACTTGAAGCTGCATAACTCAAATTAAAAATAACATCTTTAAGCAATTCCTGCTCTTTCTCAATAATGCTTACGAATTTTTCTGTGTGTCTTACAAATTTAAAAATTGCTCGGTATATGTTCTATTGAATTTATGCACACTATGTAGTATTCAAAAATTTAGTTAAACTAAAAAACCATACCATAAGTGAAAACGGACTTGCAGCAATCATTCCTAATAGCCAAACTTCGCATACAGATTTGTTCCCGAAATCTTTTATGTGTCCCTGTAAATGAATGATAAATGCAATCCCCATCCTATTTTACTGCGAGCATTTTGTTGTTAGCTTCAGTAATGTATATTAGTTTCATCATTTTGAAATAGTGCAACATAATTGAAATACGCTGCGAACAGTTTTTACCCGTAGACCATCATATAATCGAACTCTTTTGCATAACCTTGTAAATGAGTGATGAATGCTTCGCACCCCATATTCTACAGAAATACTATTAGCACCAGAGATGAGACGGACTCAAACCGGACCTGACACGGGTTTGATTTTTATACCAGCCTTCGGGCTCGGGCCCATTCTTTCTCAAATTGGCAATTTTATTTATTCTCGTACTCGTATAGAAACAAAAAATAAGTTTTTTACCCCTTAAAAATTAATTATCCCATTGCAAGTCTTTTTAATGCTATTTTGATCAGGAGGAAAGAGAAATAGAATTTTTTTTTCTTTAGTATTTGTCGAACATTATTTTGAAAGAAAACTTGTGATATTTGATGATTTATGTCTGTAGTTTAATGCGAGTAACGACCTGTTGATGTTGGCGGCAATCAGAATATGGCGCCATTAGGATAATGTTTAATTGGAATGTTTATTTATTATTACTTTTTTAAAAGATCTAACACGAAATAAATATTTTCTTTTACGCCAATCAGCATTAGCCTAAGATTTGCCAATTTTTAGTCACCTATTGTCTGCGATTGTAATCGCTTTTTATATGAAAATAATGTTGGTGATATTATTCATGCTTTTTCTTGAAGTCTGCTCATTCTGTGGCTCTGTTCTTCATATTCATACAATCACTTTCATACGTAAGTAGATAAAATTGGCATGCGTTGTTATTCCCGATTGAAAGCAATCAAGCAGCGTTTCTTCTTTTTCTATAAAAGCATCGGATCTTTTCGGTAACAGTGTCAAATTTATAATTTAAACTGATTTTAAAAGCCATGATAAATGCGAAAGATGTACACCTTCTATAGGAAACAGAAAACGCTGTTCGATTCTTCGTCATATAAATCATAATTTCTGCAAATTTCATTAATTTATACATAAAATACTCTTCGTTATTGTGTCCATCAGAGATACCTACTTGTTGCGGGAGAAAAATTTAAAAATCTTTTTAGGGAAGTATATTTCTATTTGACACTAAATGTCTCTTTTGATAAGATTTAATGTAAATTTCATAAAACTAATTATGTGCTGGAGATTAACAGTTGTTAAAAATGAGATCTATTACATTTAGAACAGCTTTTAAATATGTATTTTTGTTAAACCTTTTTTTTTCTGTGCATACTTTCGGTATCGGAATCGGGATCTGATGGCACAAACTTTTTCGGATTCGGATTTAAAATTGTTGGCCACGGGCTCTGAAAAATGAGCCCGAACTCATCTTTAATTAGCACATCTCAGAAATTTTTATCAATTTCATTATGTTTGTAACGGAGTAACATTATTAAAATACGTCACAAATATTCTTTCTTCATAGACTATAATATAACGGAATACTTGTGAGTTCTCCTGGACGCGAACTGTAAGTGCTAAATACAACATTACATGTAGTATTTTTGTTGTGTACATGTAGTATACATGTAGTATACATGTATATACATGTATATACATGTAGTATACATGTAGTATTTTTGTTGTATACATGTAGTATACATGTAGTATTACATGTAGTACATGTAGTACACGTATCTTTTAGTACACCCCAATAATGTATATAAATGTTATTATGTTTAAATACTGTAATACAACAATATTAAAATATACCACAAATGATTTTACCCGATAGACCATAATCTAACGGAATACTTTTGAGTTCTCCTGTAAATGAACTATGAATGATACACACTTCATTTTGAATACCGAACATTCCACTGTAAACATTAATAACATATATCAATTGCGCGTCAATCCGAGTATATTTACGTTAGTTAGAGCATGACCAGACGGGCAGACAAACCCAATTCACTTTTCAACTGCGTTGGAAAGTGTTAAAATTATTTCTTGAAGAATCCCATGCTTATGAAAATGTTAAGAATGGCATGCTATTTAAAACCCTTCCCCTCAAACAAAATCTTGCCTCCTTTCCCCACTCTAAGAAACTTATTAAATGGCTCCCTGTCTTGTCCGCAAAGCCTGCAAAGTAAAAAAAAAAAAAATCTCCGTTTTAGACAGGTACCCTTCTTAGCAAGTATAATTATATAGTGCTTTCTTCATAGAAACTTAATTTTTTTTCCGTTTGCAAAACAATTCTTTTTTTGACAGGTTTCGTATTCGCAAGTTTTACAATAAATGTAATATACCTATACTCTACAGAGGTATACTATAGAAAGGATGTTTTAAATGCCTTTAAGAATACTTGTAAAAAGGGAAACTGTCTATAATAGGATACTGTCTTAAACGGAAAAAATTTTAGTCACATCTTGAAATTATACCTGCCAAGATAAAAAAAAACCCTGCTTAAAACGGAATTTTTCATAGGTTTTCATTTTGATGGGATAGAGTACAGGCTCCCCCCCCCCGCCGAACCCCACCCCACCCTTGGCTATGCCCAAGGTTATGGCTATGCCACTGTCCTCAAAGACAGCTTTGCCCCCCCCCCCCCCAAGAAAATTCTGAAATGGCGCCCCTGATTTCAGCTTCCGTGCTTTAATTATTTCATCTGACTGAAAATTTCTTGCGCCGCATCTTCACTAGCCGATGCTATCGCGAGGTGCACTTAAATACTTCATGCATGTGACGTCATAAGTTTGAAATATGCGGTTTTCGGTGAACAATATCCAAAAAATCACAAAAGTGTCTAAACTTTTGCAATATGCAAATTTCACTTTTTTCAGTTAAATGAAATAATTTCCTACATTAAAACCGTTATTTCTGTCCTAAAACGTTTAAAATATATTTAAAAATAAGTACAGTCATTTGTATAACCCAAGTGTTCGTATTTTTTATTTAAAGGTTAAAAATCACCAGTGTCTAAACTTTTGCTGAGGAGTGTATATACAGTACATGTAATAAAATACGGCGAAGTATTTCCGGCGGTATATATTCTGATGTGCCGTAAAAATGAGGACACGTATAGTGAAGTGTTACGAGAAATCAAGTCCTTACGACCAGGACTGAACCCGGCGTGTATTTTAATCGATTTTGAAAAGGCAGCAATATCTGCTTTTAAAAAAGAATTTCCTGGAGCTTTAGTGAAAGGATGTTTCTTTCATTTCACGCAGAGCATCTACAGAAAAATCCAAGAAGTCGGTCTGCAATCGAAATATTCAGATGATCCTGAATTCGCTTTACAGGTCCGTTTGATAAATGCATTAGCATTTGTGCCCGTAAATGACGTTATAACGAAATTTGAAGAGCTGCAAGAGTCAAGGTTTTATCAAGATAATGATGATGAACTATCCCCTTTAATTAATTATTTCGAAGATGTCTGGATAGGCAGAATCGACAGATGATGCCATTGAAAGCAGCCATCATTCACTCACGAGATGTGGAATCATTTTGACTCCGTAAATAATGAAGTAGCGAAAACAAATAACTCTGTGGAAGGGTGGCACACATCGTTCAGTTCACTTATAGGGGGCACCATGTCACGATATTCAAATTTATTGAAGGCCTGAAGAAAGACGAGATTTTAACTCGTCAAAGAATTAAGGAATTAGATTGTGGAAATGAGGCCAATACATCGAAAAAATGTTATCGAGATACTTCGAAAAGGATTAAGAAGATTGTCAGCGAATATTCAACTCGACCACTAGAAAATTATTTCAGAGCCATAGCCCAAAATTTTCAGTTGCAATTTTCAGTCTTTGATATAAAAAGAAATTGACATTGACTTAGAAGTGAAAAAAGGGCCAAACATTGCCCAACCGTAAACATGACCGCTGCGACTTTTGTCACCTGTATTTATGAATGGAAAACTTACTTTTTTCTAGGTTTATGCATTATTTTCCTTTCTGTGTATGTATACTTTCTTTTTAAATATGTTTATTCAATTTTCATTGCTTATATGTGGATTCAATTTTGGTTAATTTATATATATCTATGAATTATTAAACATTTTAGTAAAGTTTTAACTTGCTTATAAGCGTTCATTTTGTCAGATTTTACATCATAGTGTTATTACCAAATTTAATACTTATATTATTAAATATATTTAATATGAAATTGTATGGTTAATCATATTAATACCTATATATTATTGAAGTTAGTTTAAATGATTAACAAAAATAGGGAAGTTCTTATTTTTGTTGTGATTCCTATTTTGATTTAAAAGATAAACGTTCGTTAACACATTGTTAACGAAGACGAGGAATAATATGAATCACCTTATTTAATCATAGAATACTGCGATTATATTAGGCGAAGATTACACTCTAAAAAAAAAAAAACGGAGATTCTACTGGCAATCTAGACGCCAGTACTCTTTCCGTATTTTTACGAAAATTTGCCTCCAGAAAATACAGAAAAATTTCCGTTTTTCTGATTAAAAACGGAAATTTTTCTGTAATTTATGGGGAAAAATTTCGGTAAAAAAGCTGAAATAGTACTTGCGTCTAGTTTGCCAGTAGAATCTCTGTTTTTTAGTCAGATTTTTTTTTTACAGTGTACAATTGTTTTAAAAATGTAATAATAATAATAATAAAAGATTCCTCATTAAATCGGTCAAAGATTTGTGAATTACAAAACTGTTTAATATGTATGTGTTTGTACGCACATATAATATTAGGTGTATAAATTCGCCTTATGTATACATGTATAAAAGGTTTATATGTAAACCTTTATGGACATGTATAAAGGTTTATAGATAGATAGATGTAGTACAGCTCAGATTCAAAATATTAGAATAATTACTTTTTTTTCACAAACTGGAAATATCTTTTGGTAATTTAACATCTTTTAATGCAAATATGCAAACGATATTTTTATTAAGAACTTATTGTTGATTAAACTTATTTATTATCTTAAAATTAATATCATTTCTGAAAAGAATAATTGAAAAAAAAATTATTTTGAAAAGTCAAAATATTAGAATATTTATTCAAGTGGTTCAAAATATTAGAATATTTCGCATTAATTCTCCTTTAATTATCACCAATTAATAACTGGTGGCATCATTGATTAAATTCAGACGATTGTATTTAAAATCGGTGTTCTTTTTATAGTTTGTTTGCTTTTTCGTCTTAAAATGGGTCGTGTGGGTGATATTCCTGAATCTATTAAACTTCGCATGTTTGATTTTTATTGGCACGGTAAAAATCAATGTTATATAGGGAATTATTTACATTGTTCGCAATCAAGCATTAGTAAAATACTAACACAATATTAAAAAAATGGAAAATTTCAGAATAATCGCCTAAATGGCTGCCGAAAACCAAACGCATCTGCTAGAGCTGACAGGAAACGGAAGCGTATAGTTAAGAAAAACCGATTTAAAAGCGTGCAATTCTTGCACCGAAAATGGAAAGAAGAAGGAGTTGAAGTTTCTATATCGAGAACACTAAGACGCCTCAATAAATTTAAGTTTGAATCTCGTATACCGAAAACAAAATCTCTCATGACTGTAAAACAAAAACGTATAAGATTCAATTGGTGTAAATGAAGACGTTTATGGAGCAAAGAAGATTGGAAAAACATATTAGTTAGGGATGAAAATATCTTGTATAGATACAAAACATACTTTCATCGCTAAATAATATATTTTCCCAATCTTCTTCGCTCCATAAACGTCTTGATTTACACCAATTGAATCTTATACGTTTTTGTTTTACAGTCATGAGAGATTTTGTTTTCGGTATACGAGATTCAAACTTAAATTTATGGAGACGTCTTAATGTTCTCGATGTAGAAACTTCAACTCCTTCTTCTTTCCATTTTCGGTGCAAGAATTGCACGCTTTTAAATCGGTTTTTCTTAACTATACGCTTCAGTTTCCAGTCAGCTCTAGCAGGTGCGTTTGGTTTTCGGCCGCCATTTCGGCGATTATTCTGAAATTTTCCATTTTTTGAATATTGTGTTAGTATTTTACTAACGCTTGATTGCGAACAATGTAAATAATTCCCCATATAGCATTGATTTTTACCGTGCCGATACAAATCAAACATACGAAGTTTAATAGATTCAGGAATATCACCCACACGACCCATTTTAAGACGAAAAAGCAAACAAACTGTAAAAAGAACACCGATTTTAAATAAAATCGTCTGAATTTAATCAATGATGCCACCAGTTACGAATTGGTGATAATTAAAGGAGAATTAATGCGAAATATTCTAATATTTTGAACCACTTGAAAAAATATTCTAATATTTTGACTTTTCAAAATAATTTTTTTTTTCAATTATTCTTTTCAGAAATGATATTAATTTTAAGATAATAAATAAGCTTAATCAACAATAAGTTCTTAATAAAAATATCGTTTGCATATTTGCATTAAAAGATGTTAAATTACCAAAGGATATTTCCAGTTTGTGAAAAAAAAGTAATTATTCTAATATTTTGAATCTGAGTTGTATACACTATATGGCCAAAGGTGACAGGTCACTTGCGATTTTTGACGTTTTGTTAAATATCTAGAAAAATACATGAGGAATTAACCCGAAATTGCAGGTGTGTAAACAGTATAGTATAGGTCATATATTTCCGCGAAGATTTTTTCCCGAAACCCCGTAGGGGACCGTCAAAAAAATGAAAAAGAACGAATATCTTTTGGATAACCCTGTAAAAACTAATGGAGCAAAAGCGTTTAAACGCTAGATTATTAATAAGTGGCTTATTGTAATATACTGTGTTCATTTCTATGAGGATAGCATGTATACTCGTAGAGAAATTAAGTTTTTTATAAAAACAGCCCCAAATTTCGCCAAGTTTTTTGCTTACAATTTGCAAAGTTCTTAATATAAAAAAAAGTTCTTCTCAGAAAATATGACGAACAATATTGTACACAAAGCCCCGCAATCAGAATGAAAAAATAATAAAAAATTAGATGAAAAATGAGCAGGTTTACTAAAAAATGTTTCACTATGCATGCGCGAATGCAATCAAAATATAATGTGCATAATGTGTTAGCTAAAGGTATAGAGCAACTTTTGTAAAAGTCTCAAAAACTAGTTTGAAAAGTCTGATAATAATCGTTTATAGAATAAGCTCAAAATCCGCTGTTCCCAAAATGAAGCAAAAAGATGAGGGATTGTATCCAAATACAGTATTTCGTGCGATATTGTGTATGCTAAATTGGCACTAACCAATGGATAAATGGATACAACCCCTTATGTTTTTGCTTCATTTTGGGAACAACGGATTTTGAGCTTATTCTATAAACTATTATTATCAGACTTTTTAAACTATGTTTTTGAGACTTTTACAAAAGTTGCTCTATACACTTAGCTAACACATTATGCAAATTATATTTTGATTGCATTCACGTATGCGTAGTGAAACATTTTTTAGTAAACCTGCTCAATTTTCATCCAATTTTTATTATTTTTTCATTCTGATTACGGGTTATTGTGTACAATGTTGTTCGTCATATTTTCTGAAAAGAACTTTTTTTTATACTAAGAACTCTGCAAATTATAAGCAAAAAACTTGGCGAAATTTGGGACTGTTTTTATAAAAACCTTAATTTCTCTACGAGTATACATGCTATCCTCATAAAAATGAACACAGTAGATTAAAACAAGCCACTTATGAATAATCTCGAGTTTAAACGCTTTTGCTACATTAGTTTTTACGGGGTTATCCAAAAGATATTCGTTCTTTTTCAATTTTTTGACGGTCCCCTATGGGGTTTCGGGAAAAAAATCTTAGCGGAAATGTATGACCTATACAATACTGTTTACACAGCTGCAATTTCATGCTAATTCCTCTTGTATTTTTCTAGATATTTAACAAAACGTCAAAAATCGCAAGTGACCGGTCACCTTTGGCCATATAGTGTAATTAGTCACAGATTCCTTAAATGTTAGATATTATTCATCATTTGATATTGATAATGATCATAAAACCAGAAAATAGTTTATTATTATATTTTTTTGCGGTATGCGATTTCTCTTTCTCTCTATATTAAGAATTTACTTTTTAAACACATAATTATTTTCCCATTCATGCTAAAAAAGTTAGATATTAAACTTTAGTTTTGATATTCTAGCTTTATTTAAATAAATCAAAAAATTATGCAAGTAAGTCGCAAAAAATTTCATAATTAATACATTTTACAAAAAAATAAAATAAAATAAAATAAAATAAAAATAAAATAAAATAAAATAAAATAAAATAAAATAAAATAAAACCTGCATTTTATGGATTTTTAATACATTTTTAAAAATAGCTTTTTGTGCTTTTAAAAATACTAGGGGATCGTACCCGGGCTTCCCGGGTTACAGAATATAGGGGAAAACATCTTTTTTAATTGAAAACTAATAATTTTTGTATATGCAATACTTTTTTTAGATTGCTCACTTACATTAAAAAAGCATTTTTCATATGGAAAATACGAATTATATAATCAAATAATTTTTTTTAATTTATCAAAAGCGATGTTTTCTTATTAACCGCATGCTAAAAGTTATTTGACCAAGATTTTGCTACTTACGACATCCTTTTATATTCTGATAATTTCAGAGCTTATACATGTCTGGTAAATTTCTGTTTTATTTATATTATTTTATTTATTTATTCATAGGGAAGCTTTTTTTTAATGGATATTAGCCGTAAGAAAATGATGAACTTTTTATTTTGTTTTAAGGGCAAACGGATTAATCTTTCGTAATCGAGCTCCGCGCGATATAGATAAATTAAAAATATTTCTCGCTTTAAAATTGTTTTTAAAACCATGGACAATTAGTAAAGTGAGATGAACTTTGCAAACAAATTTCATAAAAAAAAAAACCTATTTGGTGATCTAAAAGTTTAAATTGTACACTCTCGGAAATAAAACTCTCCCTTTTGACGATTCAGAAATCCTCGAGCTGTATTTCGTAGTTTTTGACGATCATTTCCTATTAACACCACCGGACTTTTAACGAAACGTAAAACCTCAAATATTTGACGAAAGTTTTGCCTCAATCACGGTCAGACTCAATGCATTTTAAGGAAACATTTCCTCAAATCCTCCTCAAATCCTACGATCTTAGCAAACAGATATTTTCTTGTTTATGTTAGTCCTGTAATAATTTTTTTTAAAACAGCACTTAGTGCTTTTCAGAAAATACTGAAATATAGGTAGTTATTGTTTCTTCATTAGTTATTTTTTTAGTTGTTAGAATTTTTAGGAATGCTTATTAATATTATTATTATTTTATTTATATGTTGTCGTTCGTTATGTTTTAATTCGAAAAGAATAAATTTCCTGTGTTTTTCAAAACCATTCAATAAGAAAATTAGGTCAATAAAATTTCAAACTTCTAGGATATCTATTTTTTTTTTTTTAAGAAGTATATTATGTTTTCAATCAAATTAAAAATAAACATAATTGATCCCTCTCCTCTTTATAAACAGTAAAGTGTTAAAATCTTATCCTCCTACTCAAAGTGATAAAATCTCACGCAATATGCACTTCACAATTCATTATTTGTGAGCAACAAATTAACCAGACCATAATTCTAATCATCCATTGATCAAAGAAAATTGCATTTGTAAATTATTTAATCAAGCCATATTATAATTATTCATTGATACGAGAAAACCATAAAAATAAATTAGCTTTCCTTAAAACTTTCAGGAAATATAGCAGCCCGATAAAATTGCAATCTACGTTATAAAAATAAAACACGAAGTAGAATTCATTATACCAGTCTAAAAACAGATACTTCCAAGTCCCCAGCAGCCAGGTTGGCAGAACAGCGACCTCCCATACGAAAGGTCGTGAGTTCGAATCATGCCGGGGAAAGAGAGAGGTAATTTTTTTCGTTCCCCGTGTCAATTACTGGAGCTTCCAAACTGATTGAGAGATGGCGCCACCAGCCCTCTTTTGACGAAACTATTGACGAAATTTATATCGTCAAGCAACAGAAGAAACTAATTTCATCAATTTGACGAAATGTTCGCTCGGAGCATTTTCCAGGAAACTATTTCGTCAAAAACAAAGAAAATTTCGTGAAATCTGAGTATTCATTTCTGAGAGTGTAGGATTACAAATACGTTAGATTTGTGTTTTTTCAATATTATTCTTTTATTTGTTTATAAAATAAGTATTAATTTCGTTAATTTGTCTTTCACAAACATATTAGATTGGTGTTTTTTATGTTGTTCCTTTATTTGTTTATACAGGAAGTATTAATTTCGTTATGCAAAAATAGTCAGAAACAAAAGCTGAAAATGTTTGTTGCTTTATGTGCAAAATGTTTATGATTATTATGTATTGAAACCGGCACGTGATAAGATAAACTTTTAAAAAAAATCGTGCTTAAAAATTATTTTAGAAAATATAATACATCAGTCAATTAAGATACAATTTTTAAACAAATTGCATTTGAAAGTACATTTTTCCCCTATGCGACAAAAATTGAAAATGTACGATGGTCAGAAGATTAAAGAATTGCAGTAGCGAAAATTTTAAGACCGAAATTTTATCGTGAAGTGTTGCTATTCGCAAAATGACGTCACCGTTACGCACAGATAAGCTTGTTTTTTATAATATAGATACTTAATCAGTAAAATATAATAAAGTTCAGTTATTAGGATGTGGTTATCAATCGAGGCTTGCTTGGTATTCCGGAATGAAAAACAATTTTCACCATCTCAAAATTTGCATACGCACTTCTCATATCCATATTCATCCTTTTTTTTTTAAAATTGTATTTTGTTTGATCATTTAAAAATCATTTTAACTCAAAACTTGAAGTCTCGATTGTCAGCAACATCTTTTATGTGAACAGACGCACTCTTTACTTAAGATTCTAATCTCAATTCTGGAGAGTAAAAATTTCCGTAATTTATGTTTTTTAGACGCATTTGTGTTAAAATGCTTAGTTTTATCTAAGAAAATGATCGTTTTCTTTTAACTATGACTTCATTTTCACTTAAATAAGCATTTCGCCTAGTGTCTGAAACTTACTATCAGTACACATGCAGAAGGAAAAACAATATAGAAAATTTATGTGGAAAAATGCGTGTTTTCAAAAGCAGTATGTCATTTTCCGTTATTATGCTCCTAATATAATATTATGCTCCCAATGGGATTTTGCGCCACTAAACCCTATACAACAATTTTTATCAACAATTTTGCCTTTTTATCAGAAAATAGCATGAATAAAAATAAAAATACCTCATTGTTTCTCTCTTGTCTGCAATATTGAAAGCTATCTAATTTTCACCATTTTGAAGAGATTTCATAAAATGCTTTTAAAATTAAAATATAAAAGTGGGGACATTAAAAAAAAACAGATAGTGCGATCACATCTACAAATGAAGAGCTTTTAGTTAAAAAAATATATTAGTAAAATTGGGTCAGCAGAAAGATCAGGGCAGATTACTATAGCACACTTGTGTTTTAAATATATAGATTATATAAAATTAGGAAAAATTAAATTAAGCAAATTATGTTATTTTGATAAAAGTATAGTAGTATGTCCTAAAGTTCTACTTGAACATTAAAATTTTATTATTCGAGAGAATTTTGGACAAAAACTTCAGGAACATGATATTATTTTAAACCACGAATTATTTATTTGCTTGTCTAACTCGGCGAATCAAATCCATCCAGGCGAGAATCATCAATTCCTGTTATATAAATCGCTATTATTTGCATGTCACCTCTCTTTTATAAAGACACTCTAATTTTTTGTAAAAAAACATTGTGTTTTATCAGTGCGTGATATCGATTACATTATTCTGAAAACTGAAGCATTTTCACCTGTGAAGAATTTCAAAGGAGCTGGGCTGTGAAAATGACGCACTTCTACAAAACATAATTCAAGTTTAAGAATTAAAACACACGCTTTTTTATAAAATCACGTCATTTGCATCCGCTAAAGCAATTCCCTTTTACAATACAGTCTTAAACTTTGTCTGTAGAAAAGTATGCATATGACGTCATTATCACGGAATAACAGACAATATTCTTGACATAGCCTATATTTTACTTTCAATTTTTTTCAGGTTTTATGAGAAAATGGCAACAAAAAGATACAATATCTCCTATTTTCGACTATTTTCCGTTTACTTTCAATAGAAATGGGGTACTTTTGTTGCCACGATAAGAAAAAATGGTATTAAAAACTACAAAAAAATTAATATCTCAAAAATAAATTGAGATACAGCTTTCAAACAAATTGCATTTAAAAGGACATTTTTTCCTTATACAACGGTGTAAAAATTTAAAATGTGCGATATTTAGGAGTTTAAAAATTTGCAGTAGAAAAAATTGCAAAACCAAAATTTTATTTCAAATTTCAAAGTGTTGCCATTCGAAAAATGACGTATGCGTTACGCACAGATATGTTTGTCCGTTATAATATAGATTTCAAAGCAGCTGGGCTGTGAAAATGACGCACTTCTACAAAACATAATTCAGGTTTAAGAATTAAAATACACGCTTTTTTATAAAATCACGTCATTTGCATCCGCTAAAGAAATTCACTTTTACAATACAGTCTTAAACTTCGTCTATAGAAAAGTATGCATATGACCAGGGATGTAGTGGAGGGTATACGTGGGTATACGCCGTGTACCTTCTGGATTTTTTTAACAAGCTCCGTATACCGTCTGCTTCTCAAATAAAGCATTAGCGTATACCCTGTCTATGAACGTTCATGACTTCAGCGTATACCCTCTGCCTATACCGAATACTCTCTGCTTTTTTTAGGACTACAACACTGCATATGACGTCATTATCACGGAATAACAGACAATATTCTTGACATAGCCTATATTTTACTTTCAATTTTTTTCAGGTTTTATGAGAAAATGGCAACAAAAAGATACAATATCTCCTATTTTCGACTATTTTCCGTTTACTTTCAATAGAAATGGGGTACTTTTGTTGCCACGATAAGAAAAAAAGGTATTAAAAACTACAAAAAAATTAATATCTCGAAAATAAATTGAGATACAGCTTTCAAACAAATTGCATTTAAAAGGGCATTTTTTTCCTTATACAACGGTGTAAAAATTTAAAATGTGCGATATTTAGAAGTTTAAAAATTTGCAGTAGAGAAAATTGCAAAACCAAAATTTTATTTCAAATTTCAAAGTGTTGCCATTCGCAAAATGACGTATGCGTTACGCACAGATATGTTTGTCCTTTATAATATAGAAAGTATAATAAAAAGGTTTTTTTAGTGGAAGGCCAGTATAATGCAAATTAAAAGACTAAAACAATTGCATGGGGTTTCGAAACAAAAATATATTTTAGCTAATTTATGGCTAATATGAAGATGAAACCACACATTTTATTTGTGAAACTTAAGGCATTTGGGACACGATGATTCTGTCTAAGTCCTACAAATTTCCATCATTCCATTTCTGTTATTCAATGTCTGCTGTTTTTTACGAATCTATGTTAAGTGTGTTGGGGGAACTGCATTTGTTAATGTCATTTTATTCATATTTTCAGTTTTTGTTCGTGGTCGGTAATGTTTATTTAATGGTTATATATATAGGGCAATTCCACAGAAAATTATCATTTTTGGGGTAGTAATCAAATTTATAATATGTTTAATTTAAGGGTATGATTGGAAAACTTGATATTTTTATATTCTATAGTCTAAAAGTCTAATAAAAAAGCATTGTAAATTACTGTTTATAAACTAAGTTAAGTACAATTATTGTCTTTGTAAAGTCATAATGTTGCGTCAGTTACACAATAAAAGTTACGTCAGTTACACGTGTAAATGCCATTTTTTTCTTTTTTATTATTCAGAAATTAATTAAACAAGTTACTGTTATAATTTGGCATTACTTAGTGTTGTTGAGAACCTTAAATCACCTTTTTTAACTGGATGGTTTTGATAATTTTTACACTTCAGTGAAGGCAGAAAAAATGTTTGTACATTTTATGTTACGTCAGTTACAGAATTTTGGATTGAATTTTTGGGTACTCAAAGAGAGATTGAAATAATCTTCAGGTATTTGGGTATTAAGACCTTAGTAAGAAATATTTTAAATTGTAAAAAAAAAAAAAAAAAAAAAAAAATTCTAGCTTTATAAGTAAATTTTCTGCATAGATTTGAAAACAAAATTTGATGATAAAATGTTACGTCAGTTACGATGGAATTGCCCTATATATATATATATTTTTTTTTTTGGTGGGGGGAGGGGGGTGGGGGCAATGAAAAGCAGTACTTTCGGCAGCGAAACCAATTAGTTCAAAAACAATATTTTTACTAATTTTAACAAATTTCTTCTACACATGGGTTCAGAATAAATGAAAAAGGATCAAAAGTGCTTTGTAAGGCTGTAATGAAGATACGGTCATCCCCGTTTAAACGAATAGCAGCGGTTCCAGAAATAATATTTGATTAAGCGGGGTATTTGATTAAACGGGGAATCATGACTGTAATATTTAATGCGTAATAAAAAGGCAAAATAACCATCTACGGTATATTTAATAAATAGTATAATAAATCGTTAATAGAATAACATAAAATAAAATAAATACAAATGCTAATATAAAATAAATACGTATCTATATCTATATTATAAAGGACAAACATATCTGTGCGTAACGCATACGTCATTCTGCGAATGGCAACACTTTGAAATTTGAAATAAAAATTTGGTTTTGCAATTTTCGCTACTGCAGAATTTTAAACTTCTAAACATACCACGTTTTAAATGTTTACACCGTCGTATGCAGAAAAAAAATGCACATTTAAATGCAATTTGTTTGAAAGCTGTACCTCAATTTATTTTTGAGATATTAATTTTTTTATA
The DNA here is from genome assembly GCA_963932465.1 of Maratus speciosus. Taxonomy (NCBI): domain Eukaryota; kingdom Metazoa; phylum Arthropoda; class Arachnida; order Araneae; family Salticidae; genus Maratus; species Maratus speciosus. Next base: position 247,804 of record CAWVRF010000976.1, on the reverse strand, counting down.
GTTTTTAATACCAATTTTCTAATCGTGGCAACTGAAGTACTTCATTTCTATTAAAAGTGGTTTAGTTATCTTTATTGATTATATTCTTACTGATGCCATTTTCTCATTACAATTAAAAATATATTTTTTAAAAATTTGAACAGAAAATGACGTTACGCTTTAAAAAAGACACAATTTCCCTGATGATGCTGTTATATTTCACTATTTTTTCATTTCGCTGACTTTGAGTTTGAGACAATAGGCAAAATATTTCAGCGACTGAAAATGACGTCATATTTAAAAGAAACCGATAATTTTATTTGATAAAACGAGATATTTCCCCATGAATACGTCTAAAAGTTATAAATTTCTGGAATTTTTACGCGCAGGTACAGAGATTGTTATAAGACCTCAAATCACGAGTGGGAATTTTAACATGGCAAGTTGTAATAGTTGACAAACGTGACTTAAAGCTTGAAAATATATTTATCAATAACCTATTGCGCGTTAAAATGTTTTTAAATGGTTAATATGTATGTGAAACGTTGAAAATGACTTGATTTGTTTAGATTTAAAGGGGGGGGGGGGATTCTATGATTATGTCAAGGTGAAATCCTTTTTGCTGATTTTTTCATTCCGTAATACCAAGCATCAATTGATAACTTAATCAAAATTACTTACCTTGATTATATGTTACTGATTACGTATATGAATAGTTTAATTTTCCAATAATTTTAACAGTTGAAGTTTATGAAAAAAGTATTTTGTTAATCTTAGGTTAAAATATGCCTTTGGAGAGTTAAATTAACAAGTGTAAGATGGATTTTTTATTGTAATTATTGTTGACGATGTATTATAAATTTGATGCAACAGTTCCTTAGTAAACATTTTCTTTCGTCGAAATTCGACGGGTTCCACCTCGTTAATTTAATGTCAGTACATACATTGATATGGTTTATATCCCCCTTAATGCAGCTCGTTTGAATTGGGTCAAAACTTTGCCACTTCTAATTTACGTTCCTTATACTGCCTTAAAAAACATTCAAAGTGGTTTGTTTAAGTAGAATTTTAAAGGAGTAAATATCGAGTTATTTTTCGAATGAGTGCAAAATATCACAACTACCATCTCGAATCTCGAAGTGATGGCGCATTGTCATTAAAGCCTGGTTAGCAGCAAGAAGTGATGGTGGGGAAATCATTTGACCTGACCATTATACACCTGCCGGCCGAAATCATTGCAGGAAGAACTGAAAATTTGTGTTCAGCGTAAAGGAACAGAAAATGACAAAAGGTGTAAGGAAATTCCAGCTGAAACGTGCTTTCCGCGCCTATTTTTAAACATCGGTCACACAGTTGTTATTCGATTAAGCGGGGACGTTCGTAAAAGCTATTTGGTTTAAGGGGGGAAAAATAACATAGAACCAATATGAATAATTACGGTTCCGGAAGATTCTATTCGAATAAGCGGGGTATTCGATTATCCGTGACCCGATTAAATGGGGAGGACTGTGCCGAAGCACAGCATGGTATCGAACTATTCAAAAATATCAATATTTTAAATGCACTTAAAACAACAAACATGAATAAGTGTAATACATATATATATACGATATTACACTTATTCATATCTGTTGTCATAATATAATAATGCATACGAATGCATTGTCAACTTAAACTTATAAACTTCTTGTTTTTATTATTATTATATTTTGCACAATCATGTTGGCCAAATGGTTTCTGTTGCCAGCATCCCTTTTTATCAAATGTACAGCAATGAATGAGGTATCATTGGATAGGATGTTTGCCCATATCAGACATCGCATACTGAATTTAAATAACATGTAGCGTTCAGCGATGAATGAGGTATCATTGGATAGAATTTTTCGCCAACAGATATTGTATGCTGAAATTTCATTACACATTTAGGTTAAGTATCATCATACATGTTATGTCATAAGGGATGTCAACATCCCTTTTCTATGCACATTGCACATGCAAAAAAGCACAACGATAAATGGAATACGAAATGCTTTCGAACAGGTTTTGGAAATAGTACATTGGTATTTCGTTAAAACAAATTATTTGATTAATAAAAATTGCAATTATTTATAAATTAATAACAAAATGTGTCAGAAAGTGAACTTAAAGATTGCAGTTCGAAAGCTTCGCCCGGAAGTCCTGGTATTCTTTAATATTCAAATATTAGCCTTAACTATTTGAAAAGCGAACATTTGAGGATCGTTGAATAGAAATATATAAAGGGCCATCGCTAAGGCTTTTTTTTTGGGGGGGGGGGGGAGAAGACCTTAAATTGCCAAGTCAAATTTCAGTATTTGCAAAGTTTCCACAATTAGAAAACGTAATATAGTTCTTATGTGAAAAAAGTTTAATAATATTCCCAATTACATTTGTAAGTTTTTATTTATAATTTCTGATTGCGAAGTCAATCAGAAATAGAAAGTGTATTATAGTTTTTATTAAAGTTTTAAACAAATTTGCCAACTAAATTTGTAAATTTGCCAAGTGTGACAGCATTCATGAACGCTTGGTGCTGGGGGGATTCTCCCCCTCGACGCCCGCACCTTTAAGGAGGGCCTTGAATATATATATATATAGGCCAAACGACAGGACATGGTTACTCATCATTTGGGGCAATAATTATTTTTTTTTATCAACCTCCCCCGCCCCCCCCCCCAAAAAAAACTATAAAAACTAAATAAAAGAGTACAGGAAATTTAAACTTTTATAATTCATTTTAATGAAATCACAGAGCACTGGAATTTTGTGTGAGTGAACATTGCGAGTAAACATTTTTTTTTTTTTTTTTTTTTTTTTTTTTTTTTTAGAGAGAGAGAGAGAGAGAATTGATGTTTTAAGTTTTTGAATTTACTGTTATTATTAGGTATTTTATATATACTATGAACTACCTTAACTACACATTTTTTTTCCCCTGGCAGATTTTAAGCATTTCATTAGAAGCTCTAAAATATCATCAGTTGAATTATAAACAAAACCAGTGCTTATTTTTTTCACTTCAAATTACACTAATAATAAATGTCTTCAATATTTCAAATAAGCACTTATTTGCTATTGTATGATAATATTTGTTCAAATCACTCCTCTGCTCTCTCTCCTTTAATTAATCAGATTTGAGATACATTTATTGAAGCACAAATATTAAATGTTTCTTATTATTTTCATGCTATTAGGTCCATGCAATAGCCTTTTCGCTATAATTGCTTTCATTCTTTGAAGAAATATGAATGTTTTGAAAAGAACAGCATTTCTTCATGTTTTTTACTCTTGCCATACTGTTATCTTAATTTCAGAAATAACTGAAATTATATTCTGCATAAATTTAGTACATGTATTAGGATTGGTTTTTGAAATTTGTTAGAGAATATAGCAGAAATGATTTATAAAAAGTCGGAGAGAAATTGCAAAAGATAATTTCAAGGCATTTGTTAAAATTCACGTCACAATAGAACAGTTATTTTTCACTTCGAAATTTAACTATTGTTTAAAAATAAATAAATAAATAAATAAATTGATCAAAGGAAATATTATCAGAATACTCACATCCAGTTTAAAAAGAATCTAGGAAAAAAGGTGACCGGAAAAAACGGGACCGGAAAAAATGTGACAGAAAAAACAAGAGCGGAAAAAACGGGACAAGGAAAAAACGGGACCGGAAAAAACGTGACAAGGAAAAAAGGTGACCGGAAAAAACGTGACAAGGAAGTGTTAAATATTGAACTTGTCGATAAATAAATGCTAAAAACTAAAGTGAAGTTTTTCCATTGTCAGTTTCTTACAGCGTAGGGGGGGGGGGGGGGCACAGTTAATGGGTGAGTTAGACAACACTAAGATTTGGTCCAAGGAAGTACAATTTTAACATTTCATTAAGAGAAGTTTAGTATGACTTCTACAACGGACAAGTTAGTGCTTTCTACGGAGGGGGGGGGGGGGGGTATTAAGGAAATACAATTTATTGATTCTTTCAATTCGCTATTGATAGTTTATATATGAGCAAAGATGTTTTATAAGGCGGAGGGGGAGGGAAAAAATTACGTACACAGCTTGTAAAGGGAATAAAATAAAGACGAAGAGAGGAGGCATTTTCTTTAGAGGAATTTTTTCATTATCCTGCTATTTAGCTCACAGGCTATCAAAGCCCAAGGGCTAATGTGCACGCAGGTTCTGTATGTATGTATGTATGCACTTACGTCTGTATGTACGTAACGTGATAACTCTTGACAGAAACATCCGATTTGCTTTAATTTTTTTTTCCAGGTTCATTCTGATAAGGCGCTTCCCTGATTAGTTTTGGGGGTTGTTGGTTAAGAGTAAAGGGGGCTACTATGGGTTTTTCATGCAGAATTATTCGATTTGCTCCAAAATTGGTATACCGATTTATTATGTTAAGGAGCTTCCATGATTAGTTTTGGAGGTTCATTAATTAAGTATACACGGGAGAAAGGGGGTTAGACCCCCTTAATTTAGATAAATGGGTTTTTCATGCAGAGTTATTCGATTTGCACCAAATTTAGTATACCGGTTTATTATGCTAAGGAGCTGCCTTGATTAAATTTGGAGGTTTATTGGTTAAGTATAAAGAGGGGGGCGGGGGCTAGTCCCCCTTAATTTAAATAAATGGGTTTTTCACGCAGAATTTTTCGATTTGCTTCAAGTTTGATATATCGGTTTATTCCGATATGGCGCTGCCTTCATTAGGTTTGAAGATTCGTTGGTTGAATATAAAAGGGGGAAAGGGGGAAAGTCCCCTCTTCTTAATTTAGATAAATGGATTTTCATGCCGAATTATCCAATTTATTTTATTTTTTTCTATGTTCATTCTGATAAATGGGCGGGGCTGGTATGGACAACAGGGGTAAACTAGTATTAATATATAGCTACTCTTAATATAATTCCATAAGTTTTAATATTATAACTAATAGTTATTTATAATTTATTTAATTTTATTAATATTTTGTTTCCTATCAAACAATTAGATCGTTTTAAAGAGAGGGCAATATATTACATACGATTAGATTTGGTAATACTGTTTAACTAACTTTACATGACCTCATGGTTTAAACAAGAGGGAAGCTAGGGGGCGTATACCCAGGGCTACCGTGTAGAAGGGGGAGGCATTAAATTTGGTTCGTCTCCCGGTTCAAAAAACAAATAACGAAATTAAGTTAAAAATGTCATGGAATCGGACAACCGAAAATAAATATATATACATTTAGGCGGTTCTCAAATTCTCTACTCAACAAAGCGAAACTTTAACAAATTTTCCGATTCATTTTTAAACGTAAAGGCCTGGCTAAATATAAAAAAATAAAAATAAAAATAAAAATAAAAAATAAATAAATAAATAAATTCTATAGCTTACTAAAAAATATATAATTGAATAAAATTAAAATATTTCAAACTAAATAAATATGGCTATTAAGAAAAAATGTACCCATATTTTGAACTTTAATGAAAAATCATGCTTTCGAAGCATGGGACCCCCCAGGTTAAATACTTAATCCTTCAACAAAGAGAGTGGTTCCTCTTATTATTGATTGACAATCATTCAAAATATTTTGCTTTCTATTTGATTGTAACAGGCGTTTTGCAGATTGCAGTTTTAAAAGAATGATAGACAGGTATTATGTTGACGAAAAATACATTGGAATTTTACAACTCACTTCAATATACATATTTGAAAGTGATAGAAGATAAACCTTAGTTTTCCAGAATGGTTTTTGTTGAATGATATTAATCTGACAGACGAATAATGTATAATAAAAGGGTTGTTTCTTCTGTGAAATTTTTACGTGCCACCCATCGTGTTTTATGAGATATTTCCATGTAAATAATAGGTAATGGTGTTGATTTTAGATATTTCACACAATTTGAGATAGCGTATAATGAATAACTTTGAACCGGATTATTGGAACAAATACTCAGCTGTATTTATCCTTTTTAAATATTCCCTGAAGTGCCATATGCTACATTTCTAGAGACCTCACAAGTTTAAAGACTGAATTATTTTTTGCTTAACTATTGCAGATTGATGTATAATAATTTAAGAGATTGGTTCGTTGTGTTTATGACGGCCAATTATCAACACGAGGGATATGGGCCCAAAAGGTGGGGGTGCCCTCCTTGGGTGTCTTTCTAATGGAACCTAACCCGTATTTACGCATGGGAATCCATGGTTCGAAGCAAACCACAAAAACTCCGAACGATTGGGCCGACGGGTGCGATTGGGTTCAAACCCAGCACCTCCCGTCTACCAGCTTCGAGAGCAGAACCTCTCGGCCACTGGAGGGGCAATAATTTAAGAACTCACATTGTTTTAACCTTGTTGTAGATTTAGGAAATGTACAAATGTCATGTTCTTACAACAGAATCCCCCCTCCCCCCCCCCCCCCCCAATCTTTCAACATCAAGAAAGCTGAAAAGATGAAAAGGCCAAGAAATCATCATTTTAAAAATACTTTTGTTTTGTGCAACCAATAATGCTTTCGAACATGATAGAGTAAAGCGTCTGTAACTCATTCTAAACTGTACTACTACTAATCGATGTATTAAATGAATTTTATAAACAGTTATTTTAATGGTATTTGAAGAACTGTCGTCACATAAAGGGTTAATGTATTATTTAATTGCTAAGTTTCATATTTTCCGTTTCCACGTTCGCTAATACGATTACGAAATATTTTTTATTCCTATATGTATGAACATTTCCAGAATTTTTTCTCGATCAGTTTCCACAGAATTGATCAGAAATATAAATCTTAATTTTCCCATGCGGTTTTTTTTTTCTGCCTACCAAATTAAGTTTAGGTACATAAAGATAAGTGAATACAGTCAAACCTCGTTAACATGAACATCAAGGGGAATTAAATTTTTGTTCATGTCACCCGTAGTTCATGCTATCAGTATAACAAAAAATCCAGATAACAAATATTGAGGAAAAATACATATAGGGGAGACTGGGGGCTAATGGGACATAGGAGCAAACGGAACAATAGGATTTTCTTGTAAAATATAACGGTATAATATAATCTTGTAAAATACAACAGTATAATATAATCTTGCAAAATATAACTTTCAAAGAACATGCACCTCAAAAAAAAAAAAAAAAAAAAAAAAAAAAAAAAGAAGGGGGGGGGGGGTTAGCCTCCGCCCCCCCCCTTATACTTAACCAATGAACCCCCAAATCTAATCAGGGAAGCTCCTTAACATAGTAAACCGGTATACCAAATTTGAAGCAAATCAGATAATACTGCATGAAAAAACCATATCGGTAAATTAAGCTTTATACTTAACTAATGAACCTCCAAATCTAATCAGGAAAGCGCTTTATCAGAATGAACATAGAAAAAAATAAAATAAATTGGATAATTCTGCATGAAAATCCATTTATCTAAATTAAGAAGAGGGGACTTGCCCCCCTTTCCCCCCTTTTATAAATTTAACCAACGAATCTCCAAACCTAATGAAGGAAGCGCCATATCGGAATAAACCGATATATCAAATTTGAAGCAAATCGAAAAATTCTGCATGAAAAACCCATTTATTTAAATTAAGGGGTACTAGCCCCGCCCCCTCTTCATACTTAACCAATAAACCTCCAAATTTAATCAAGGCAGCTCCTTAGCATAACAAACCGGTGTACTAAATTTGGTGCAAATCGAATAACTCTGCATGAAACACCCATTTATCTAAATTAAGGGGGGTCCAGCCCCCTTTCCCCCCTTTATATTTAACTAATGATCCTCCAAAACTAATCATGGAAGCTCCTTAATATAATAAATCGGTATACCAAATTTGGAGCAAATTGAATAATTCTGCATGAAAAACCCATTTATCTAAATTAAGGTGGGGGGAGTAGCCCCCCTTTACTGTTAACCAATAACCCCCAAAACTAATTAGGGAATCGCCTTATCAGAATGAACCTGGAAAAAAAAATGAAGCAAATCGGATGTTTCTGTCAAGAGTTATCGCGTTACGTACATAAGACGTAAGTGCATACATACAGAACCTGCGTGCTCATTAGCCCTTGGGCTTTGATAGCCTGCGAGCTAAAAAGCAGTATAATGAAAAAATTCCTCTAAAGAAAATGCCTCCTCTCTTCGTCTTTATTTTATTCCCTTTATAAGCTGTGTACGTAATTTTTCCCTCCCCCTCTGTCCTCCACTGTACCCAAAAATCATTATTGATTAAAGTTTTATAAATATATAAAACATCTTTGCTTATATATAAGCTATCAATAGCGAATTGAAACAATCAATAAATTGTATTTCCTTAACACCCCCCCCCCCCCTCCGTAGAAAGCACTAACTTGTCCGTTGTAGAAGTCGTACTAAACTTCATAATGAAATGTCAAAATTGTGTTTTCTTGGACCAAATCTTAGAATTGTCTAACTCACCCATTAACTCAGTACCTCCCCCCCATCTCCTACGCTGTAAAAAGCTGACAGTGGAAAAACTGCACTTTAGTTTTAATTGTTTATTTAAATATGGCCTTCATGTCCTTAAAAAATATATAAGGTTTACTGTGTTTTTAAAATATATATTAAATTCCTTAAAAAACAAACTTCATATTATATTTTCTGTTATGTATACAACTTAATAAATAGAATACTTTCCCGTGATCTTTTATCCGATTTGTTTTTTCCTACGTGCGCTTTTTTCCCGTGATTCCAGTATCTTATAGAAATGTTTATTTTAATTTATTTTGTTTAGTTTAAATGTTTAGAATAATATATCTGGAAATTCCATGATGAAACCAAAAATTGCAAAAAATTTGACTTCAATCAATTGCTTAATATAACAAAAAAAAAAAAAAAAAAAAAAAAAAGTAACAAACTGTGCTAATTTCTAATTTTAGGCATATCTTAACAAAGATATTTATTTATTATTATTTTTTCTTTATTTGTTCTGCTAATATCTGAAAATACTAATGCCTCTGATCGGGGCATAAAAAATTATAAATTGATAAGTGATTCAGAAAGTCTAAAAAATATTATTATTATTATTATTAATATAATTTTATGTTAATAAACAAAAAATTCAAATAGCGTTAAATAAAATAAAAATAATAAAAATAAAACTTTCCAATCGAATCTATTATAACTAATTTCTTTAAAATTAAAAAAAATAAAATAAATTTTATTTGATATTATACATGCGTAAGTCGAAAAAACAAGTTGTTATGTAAACGAGCATTCTCGTATGCGAACATTCACAACATTTTTCAATATTTGCATTCTAATTATCAACGGAAAGCATTCTTATTCACATAATGTCCAAATTAAGTAGTAGTATAAATGTGAATTTTCTTATGCGAATATTCAGGAATTTTTTTTATAATAGCATTCTTAAACATCAACGGAAAATATTGGTATTACCGTTCGCGAATATCAAATATCAAGTAGTGATGTTAATTAGAATTATCGTCAGCGAATTTTCAATTTTTTTCAATATTAGCATTCGTAGACATCGACGAAAAATATTTGGATTCGAGTTCGCGAATCTGCAGTTGAAAGAATCTATAAATTGTATTTCCTTAATCCCCCCCCCCCCCGTTAGAAAGCAACAGCTTGTCCCTTGTAGAAGTCATGTTAAACTTCTCTTAATGAAATGTTAAAATTTCTTGAGAATGTTAAAATTGAGAATTCTCTTAATGAAATGTTAAACTCACCCATTTTTAACTCACCATGTTAAACTTCTCTTAATGAAATGTTAAAATTGTGTTTTCTTGGACCAAATCTTAGAATTGTCTAACCCACCCATTAACTCAAACATCAACGGAAAATACTGGTATTACCGTTCGCGAACATCAAATATCAAGTAGTGATGTTAATTAGAATTAGCGTAAGCGAATTTTCAAATTTTTTCAATATTAGCATTCGTAGAAATCGACAAAAAATATTTGTATTGACGTTCGCGAATGTGAAGTTGAAAGAATCTATAAATTGCATTTCCTTAATCCCCCCCCCCCCCCCCCCCCGTTAGAAAGCACCAGCTTGTCCCTTGTAGAAGTCATGTTAAACTTCTCTCAATGAAATGTTAAAATTTTGTTTTCTTGGACCAAATCTTAGAATTGTTTAACTCACCCATTAACTGTGCCCCCCCCCCCCTACGCTGTAAGAAACTGATAGTGGAAAAACATTAGATTAGTTTTTAACATTTATTTATCGACAAGTTCAATATTTAACCCTTCCTTGTCACGTTTTTTCCGGTCCCGTTTTTTCCGTGTCCCGTTTTTTCCGGTCCCGTTTTTTCCTTGTCCCGTTTTTTCCGCTCTTCTTTTTTCTGTCCCGTTTTTTCCGGTCCCGTTTTTTCCTGTCACCTTTTTTTCCGTTTACCTTTAAAAATTACCATTTCTATATGACAGAAACAGTAATTGTTTCATTGTATAGCTATTCTTTTCAAAGATATTCTGTATATTCAAAGAATCTTTTTTTACATTTTATAGCTTAACTCTGTGCTCTAAATTAGAGCACGAACACATATAAAAGCAGTTAGACTTCTAAAATTCAAACTATCTTCTGACAGAATATTCGCGAATATCATTCGAAATATTTTTATCTTAAATGCACAAAATAAAAGCCAGCAAATTTCGTGATCATTTCGTAAATTATCATATAATAATTTTAATAAATTATATAGACGAGTTCTCCACACACACTACAAAAATTACTTTTATTAATAAACTTTTTCTTTATAGTTTCACATTAAAATTATCCCTCATAGTTTTATATGAACAGATTAATGTTTAATAATAGGTTAAAAATTATTATTTTAGCCAGGGTTGGTAAGTTTTTGCCATAGGCGGAAAAAACCTGGTTAAAACCGTCCCGGCAAAAATAGGTTTTTGCCGAAGTGTTGGCAAAAATAGGTCCATTTAATTATTTTCGCAGAAAAAGAGAAAAAAATATTTCACGAAAGGAAAAAGAAACTAGGGCTAATGTCAGACGAACGTCTTTTTCACGCTTTTTTTCGCTTTTACAGCCTCCCTACACCTTCGCTAGTATGTGTAGGGATGCTGTAAGAGCGAAAAAATCGTGCAAAAAAACTTTCGTCTGATATTATTAGCCTTAATACTTAGTTAAAAAATCAATATTCTAAATTTATTTTTTAACTCTTATGTTAAGAAATAAAGAATTTTTTTTTTATCTATTATCTATGATATCAGTTTGGTCCTGCCTGGTTTTGTACAATACCCGTGCTTGTACAATACCAGTGCTTGTACAAAACCTGTGTACCTGCACGCTTACTTTTCCATTGACCAACTACAAAACAAGGTGCAATACTCTGGTATTTTGTTATCTGTCTTGTGAACATTTGACAATGGACTGCTGGATTTGAGAATTTCAAAAGAGTATTTGGGAGGGTGGGGGGGGGGGGATATAGTACAAAAAGTTAAAATGGTTACAGGCTACTTACTGAAAGTAAAGAATGTAACTTTCTGTACCTTTCTTGGAGCGTCGGAGGGAGGGGAAAAATTCCAGTTTCCTAACAAGACATAACAGTTTTTTCAATATTGTATAATTTCCAATTTAAGTACTTTTTTATCTGTAACAGACTAGTTTCATCAGATAAATAATTAAAATTTACATATTTTAAGACCTATTACATAAAACAAAAGTAGCAAAGTTATATAAAACCTTTTGATAATTAAAAAAATATTAATGGCTGACAAAATACTTTACTTAAGAAAGAAAAATTAGATATCTGATTTTTAATTTGATTCTTAAATTCCTAAGTATTAGACTGAATCCCACCTATTTTATAAAGATTTAAACTATTTAATTATATTTATTAATTAGCAAATTAAATAAAGATATTAAATGATATGTTATTAAATTTAATTGTTTATACCATTATTATACCTATTACCTTACAGATTTTATTACACATTAAAGAAAAATATGAATTTGCCATTTTTGCCAGTTTTTTCTATTTTTGCCCTGGTTTTTTTCCAGTTTTTGCCACTGTCCTGGCAAAAATACCCTTTGCCGGCAAAAATGCCAACTCTGATTTTAGGATGTTTAATTGATTTAAATATCTCTCTATTCTAAAAAAATGTAACTACCGCTGTCACCGCCGCCGCCGGTTTTGAATTTTTTGTGACCGGAGGTCTTTCTTCGTTAATATTGAGAAAAATAATGCATACAAAAATATGAAAATCAGTGGTTTTATACAGAAATGTTTGATAAACACGCTGATGCAGACAGTTTTCAAATCGAAGAATTATTTTAAGAGATATTTAATGCTAAACTTGGACAAAATCGTTCCACTAAAAAAGTTTTATAGCAGCAAAAACTATACATGGCAGTGTAATCATTTTTAGATCATTTTATGCGTTAGAATTTGCCGGAGTGCAGATTGCATTAATTTTTTTATTTTGACTCATTTTTTCAGGTTTTATTTCTATTTTAAATTCAAATTTTCAGCACTTCTAGAGATATTTTTTACAGATTTCAGAAAATTGTACTAATTTAAACTGTTGCCAACTGTATAAAAAGCGCAAGCAATAATGTTTGCTTCAAATTAAAAATTTATTTACACGTGACTATTATAAACAGGAAAAAAACTTTCAAATTAGAATTAAATAATTATGTATAAAAAGCAGGAACTTATTGAAAATTACGTCATAAAAAGTACACACGTGAATTTTAAAAGAGAAAGGATATTGTAAAATAATAAATTCATTAACATGCGTTAGAAGTCTTAGGAGAAATTACGTCATATTTACGTCACATTATAGTTATTACATAAAATGAACACAAAATAATATTGCAAAAAAGTTTAAATTTAGAAATTGCGCTAGACATTTATTTAATATTTTGAGAGGATATTTTCAACTATTTTTGTTAGGAAACCGCAAATAATATTTCATTGCTATCAAAAGTACTTTCACGCGATTATTTAAAAGAGAAAGAATAGCTTGGTAAAAATTACGTCAGATTAAAAACGATTAATTTAAAATGTCTCATTTAAAAGAACTTTCTTTTCGCTTTGTTAAAAAATACCAGGAGACAAAGATTCTGTTTACTTAATTCCTTTTATATTAGCTTATTTTGAAATGTTGTTACACGTGTCTACGTCATCAAGTTATTTTTATTTCGACGTTTTATTTGTATTTTTATTAATGTTGTACGAATTTATTTGTTCTTTCGTTATTTAAAATAAAAATTATGTCAATTTGTATAATTTGGCGAGTGGTTTGGCGATTTATATAATTTGGCGAAATTGGTCGACGGGATAATCAAGTAGTACCGCAGCGGATTTGGCGTTAAAATTCCCCAATCAAAGAGAAATGAATAGAAATTCGTTTATAGGGAGATCGCCACTGTTTTTTAAATTATAATTCAATCTTTCGAAATCTTTTTAAAGCCGATCAAATTAGCGTGCATTTAGAGCCTGCGATGTCTGGACGGGGGTTGGCGAGCGTAGCTCGTAGGGGGCTGAGCCCCCTAGTTATTTAAAAATACCTGCTTCAACTAAGTATGATAGAAAATTTACACAAAACAAATATAAAAACATCAAAGCCATATCATCTAGTACACAAATTTTTAATTCAAACAATATAAAAATATTGTCAAATATTGTCATTACAAAATATATAAATTTTGTCATTATCTCGAAGATTAATTTGATAATAAAATTGCTAAAAATTCAATTACTAAAATTGGGTTTAAAATTGCCATAAGTGTATTAAAAATCATATCAAAAAAAGGAATTAAAACTTCTAACTAAAAGTACATATAAAAGATTTAATTAAGTAACGCTTATAGAGTGTTTCAGACAATATGAAGAATTTTTAAACTTATTTGCAAGATCGATTAAATATCGATTAAAACTACCCACATCAATTTCATATATACACACACACACACACACACACACACACACACACACACATATATATATATATGCAGTAGTTTTGACTCTTAGTATGTCATTCAGGTATTGTGTTCTAATAATTTTTAATATCCTGTATGAGGTGTATATTTCTTTGGATTTCTTAGCTTTTTATTATCTATTTTCTGTAATGTTTTCGTTATAAGGAGCTAAATTTTGTCATTTTAGGCTTAATGCCGACAAAATTGGATGAAATAACGCATCTTCTATGAATGTACTCGCAAGCTCCTCTGACGATTCGGTGAGTCATTCATAGTTTCTTATTTTACATACTGGTTTCCTATGTTCATTTCTAAATCATCTTTAGAACTTTATCAATTTCTTCATATATTTGTGATTTCAAATTTATTATATATCTATATATATATATATATATATATAGATTACTTTATTTCAAAAACTAATTCCAAAATTTATTCAACCTATTTTTTAATTACATATTCATTAAATATTCAGAAACTATAAATACATATTACTATTTTTAACTTATAAAATATTCACACAAAAAAAGAATTAATATCGATACCTACACGCTTAAAAAATAAATTAGTTCATGCAACTGTCATTCATATCCATCCCTATGAAAAATATCATTTCAGGAAAATTTATCACATACTAAATTATTATTATTTAACAAAATATGCATTAAAAAATAAAATATAATAATGTAAATACTAATTTAATATTAATTAATTATCCAGAAATTATAAATCAGAGGTCGATCCAGGCGAAATTTGGGGCCTATTTAGGGCCCTTTCACAAAAATTTATTTAATAAAATAGGCCCCTTCACAAAAATAAATTTAATAAAATGGGCCCCTTCACAAAAATGAACTTAATAAAATGGGCCCCTTCACAAAATTCCTTTTAATAAAACAGGCCGCATCATAAAATTCCTTTTAATAAAATAGACCCTTGCATATAATTCATTTTCATAAAAACTGTTTTAAAATGTGTAATTTGCCACTAAAACCAGGTCACGAAAAACAAAAACTTTAGCCAGAGGATTTAAAGTGTTTTTGGTTAATAAAATGTTTGGTTCGAATTTGAGTAAATGGATTTCAACTTTCGTTAACAAATGTTATTTTTCACAAAATGGGCCTCAAGAATAAAAACCTGCATGGACCCCTGTAAATACATTTTTCTATTTTTAAATTAAAAACTATTAACAGGCAAAATAATTAATATCGATAATTACACGCTTAAAAAAAAATTAATTTCGTATCCTCCCTTAAGAAAATGATAAAATTTCTAGAAAATTTATTAATCCCTAAGTTATTATCTATTAAAATCATTTTCAATCAAAATAACCTTAAAAAGTATTTTTGTTGCGACGAATTGACGCCGCGACGAATTGACCCCTCGACGAATTGAAGCCGCGACGAATTGACCCCGCGACGAATTGTCGCTAAAACGAATAGTCGCTGCGACGAATCGTCGCCGCGATGAATTGTGCGCGATGAGTTGTTTCGCGATGAATTGTGCGGGACGAATTGACGCGACACCCTCAAGGAGCAATCTACCATATGGTAGTTGTTGGAACCCGATTTCAAAATACTGGCGTTCGCAATGAGCGGAATGTGATTCGTTTGAAGTGAATGATGGACAATTTTTGAATTCAAATTACCCTTTTTTAAAGCACCAGTATGTTCTTTTAGACGAATTTCCAATGATCTACCACTTTCACCAATATAAACACTATTGCAATCTTTACAAGGAATAATCTAAACAACACCGGGTAATTTAGACTTATCATATTGAAATTTATGCTTATTGAAAAAGGAACTCAGTTTATTAATAGGTTTTAAAGAATCCCCAATATTGAATGATTTTAGAATGCCATAAATTTTTTCAGAAATGTTCTTATAATAAGGCATACAGATAAAGGAGCTTGGTTTACTACGTTGAAAAGGGGCGGGGTGGGGGGGGAGTAGAATTTACAAAATTTAAAGTATTTTTAAAGATTTTTTTAACAAGACCAATAGGATAGCTATTATTAACCAAATCGTGATAAATTTTACATTTCTCTATTTCAAAATCATTACTGGAACTGTAATATTTTATGGCTCCGAAGGCTAAAGTCTTAATAACGGTTATTTAATGGCTGAAAGGGCATATAGAATTGAAATTAGTATATTGACCAGTAGAAGTAGGTTTTCTGTAAACAGTAGTGGTGAGAGATTAAGAGATATCAGTCGCGAGTCTGCGGATTAGAAAGTCGAGAAATGGTAATTCAGCATTATTTTCAATTTCAACAGTAAACTTAATAGGATTACCAATAGAGTTAGAAATCGTGAGAATATCATTTAAGCCAGCTTCTTTCACTATAAAAAAATATCGTCGACATAACGTCTCCAAAAAAGAATACGTGGACCAAGTTCAGAATTAATAGTATTTTCAATATTCTGCATTACAAGTTCAGCAATTACAACAGAGAGGGGGGACCCCATAGCGATACCAGAAATTTGACTATAAAAGCAGTTATTAAATACAAAACAGTTTGAGGTCAAACAAAACTTAACCAATTCAACAATCTCTTCGACATTAAAATCAGTAGGGTGTGTAGGAGTAGGCCAGATATCTTTAATAACTTTACAGACCCAGATCAAAAGGGATTGAAGTAAACAGCGAAACAACAACGAGAGAAGCCATGATGTAACCGATAGGGAATACAAAACTCTGTAAATCATCAAGAAATTTGTAAGGTGAATTAAGACTGTAATTGCAGTTTAAAGTAAGAGGTTTAAGAAGTGAGGATAAGTAACTAGAAGGATTATATAAAGGGAATTTTGAAAAATCAATAATGGGGCGGAGTGAGAAGATGGTTTATGAATCTTTGGTAACTCATAAAAAAGAGGGACAAGACCGGTGTAACATTTCAGTTTCGAAGCAGAATTTGGGGAGATTTTTTTAAGTTTTTCAAATTTGGAAATAATAATGTTCATCTTATGTTGAATGGAAGGAGTTTGATCTTTCTTAAGTACAGAATATGTATTTACATCGTCAAGTAGTTCATGAGCCTTTGAATCATAAGCATCTTTATCCATAACAACAGTAGTTCTACCTTTATCGGCTCTTGTAATTATAATCGAATTGTCCGATCTCAGTCTCTTGATAATACGCAAGGAATCTTCAGCACCAGCCGGAATGGAGTAATTAGAGTTTATGATCGATGTAGAAATACCACGTCTAATATCATGTCTTACCAATGGGCAAGAACCCATAATAGCGGATTCAGCAGAAGCAAGTAAATCGGGAATATCCAATTTCGTAGAACCCAGACAATAATTCAAGCCTTTATTAAGCAAAGCATATTCCGACACTGATAAAGTTTTAGACGAAATATTCATGACCCAATTATCGTTAATCTATGTAACAGTAGTAGATTCAGGAGTAACCTTCATAAGGAGGTTAGTAAATTTATTGGCATATTTCTTATCCAAGTTCAAATTCAGAAGGTAATTACTGTACTTTAAAAAATCCAGGATACGAAGACAATCATATGGATCAACAAAGCTAAAAAGTTTCGTGAGGTGAAAATGTAGGAAACGACGGTAAGAACGTAATAAGGCGTAGTTAAGAGCGATGGCAGCAGACAGTATAATATTCTGTACTTAAGAAAGATCATACTCCTTCCATTCAACGTAAGATGAACATTATTATTTCCAAATTTGAAAAACTTAAAAAAATCTCCCCAAACTCTGCTTCGAAACTGAAATGTTACACCGGTCTTGTCCCTCGTTTTTATGGGTTACCAAAGATTCATAAACCATCTATCCCACTCCGCCCCATTATTGATTTTTCAAAATCCCCTTTATATAATCTTTCTAGTTACTTATCCGCACTTCTTAAACCTCCTTCTTTAAACTCCAATTACAGTCTTAATTCACCTTACAAATTTCTTGATGATTTACAGAGTTTTGTATTCCCTATCGGTTACATCATGGCTTCTCTCGATGTTGTTTCGCTGTTTACTTCAATGTCTTTTGATCTGGTCTGTAAAGTTATTAAAGATATCTGGCCTACTCCTACACACCCTACTGATTTTAATGTCGAAGAGAATGTTGAATTAGTTAAGTTTTGTTTGACCTCAAACTGTTTTGTATTTAATAACTGCTTTTATAGTCAAATTTCTGGTACCGCTATGAGGTCCCCTCTCTCTGTTGTAATTGCTGAACTTGTAATACAGAATATTGAAAATACTATTAATTCTGAACTTGGTCCACGTATTCTTTTTTGGAGACGTTATGTCAACGTTATTTTTCTGATAGTGAAAGAAGCTGACTTAAATGATATTCTCACGATTTCTAACTCTATTGGTAATCCTATTAAGTTTACTGTTGAAATTGAAAATAATGCTGAATTACCATTTCTCGACATTCTAATCCGCAGACTCACGACTGATATCTCTCAATCTGTCACCACTACTGTTTACAGAAAACCTACTTCTACTGGTCAATATACTAATTTCAATTCTATATGTCCTTTCAGCCATAAAATAACCGTTATTAAGACTTTAGCCTTCAGAGCCATAAAATGTTGCAGTTCCAGTAATGATTTTGAAATAGAGAAATGTAAAATTTATCACGATTTGGTTAATAATAGCTATCCTATTTGTCAAAAAAATCTTTAAAAATACTTTAAATTTTGTAAATTCTACTCCCCCCCCCACCCCCATTTTCAACGTAGTAAACCAAGCTCCTTTATCTGTATGCCTTATTATAAGAACATTTCTGAACAAAATTATGGCATTCTAAAATCATTCAATATTGGGGTTTCTTTTAAACCTATTAATAAATTGAGTTCCTTTTTCAATAAGCATAAATTTCAATATGATAAGTCTAAATTACCCGGTGTTGTTTATATTATTCCTTGTAAAGATTGCAATAGTGTTTATATTGGTGAAGCTGGTAGATCATTGGAAATTCGCCTAAAAGAACATACTGGTGCTTTAAAAAAGGGTAATTTGAATTCAAGATTTGTCCATCATTCACTTCAAACGAATCACATTCCGCTCATTGCGAACGCCAGTATTTTGGAATCGGGTTGCAACAACTACCATGGTAGATTGCTCCTTGAGTCTTGGTTCACTGAATCGCGATCGCAGACTTTGAATGATGCTCGTTCTGTCCCTAGTGAATATTGTTTGTTTTTAAAATAACTAACTGTAACTGTTCTTGATTTGTTCTGTCGTTTGAAATGCAATGGATATTTTTTGTACTGATGATGCCTTGCGTGTCGCTTGGCGAAACGTTTACATATTGTATTTTTAATTGTTTTTAAGTATATTCTCTATAAATTTTATTTTTTAACTGTGCTACTATATCATTCTTCGAAGAACATTCTCATGCAGTCTTTGGCACAATATGATAATGTTCGGGACATTCAAGCCATGCACAGATCTATTGGAGAGAAGGCTTGCAAAATTTTACCTTTTTTTCACGCATAAACAGGCTGTGACACCACCAATGCATTATTTGGGAGAAAGTAATCTTCTGATTTCAAAAAATGATTAAATTGAAAATTTTATGCCAATGGGCTTCCCATTATGGATCATCCAGATATGTTACTATGGAAGAATTGGTTGAAAATGACTGTAAAGTTCTTGTGTCACCTTATGGATGTAACATTGAAACAAGTGACCTAAACTATAAAATTGGGGAAACTAGGAAAATAGCTAAACTAGAAAAATAGCTTAAGCTAAAAAAAGAATTTGATGTAGCTCATTTTCCTCCAACACAAAATGCATCGAAATATCATCTACTTCGAGTGCATTTACTTTGTTTTGCACAGAAAAATCTTAATATGTCAACTCCTGATTCTACACTATGGGGTTGGCAGTTGATTGATGGAGAACTCCAGCCGATATTAACAGACTTAAACCTAGCACCAGACAAACTCTTAAATATAATTAAATGTGCCTGCCGAACTGCAGTTAAAGAGCCATAAACACTACAATGTGTACAAGTCGCCGATATGGACTTCCATGTTCAATAGTTTGTAAAAATTGTCGTGGAAAGGTCTATGCAAACACAGGAGACAGCTTTACTTTAGATGAAGTTGAAAAAGAGATTTGAATTTGGTTCATAAATGCAATTTTAGACATATAATTAAATCCCTTTTCTTGTGTACTTATATCAATTTTTTTAATTTTTTAAATAAAATAATAGTTTTCAAGATATCTAAATCCTTAATTTTTTCGCCATTATTCTTTTTTGTTTACTTCTTCTTTTAAAAATTAATATCATGTTCTTTTTCAGCTCAAAATTTCCTGTAATTTGATACCTCACATGGTTGTTTGCGATTTAAAAAAAAAAATTTCATGTATTTTTTTTTTTTTTTTCAAGATGGACGCCAAAAAAAAATACGCATTTTGCGCAACAGTACGACTGTATATTTTTAATATGTTCATTAGGAGCACGTTAACTACCATTTACAAGAAGAATCATTTTTCCAATTAGTCCCACCTAAAGGTGTTTTTTCCCTTATTTCTACTGCACTACAAGAAATGTTAGCATATTTACAAAAAGTTTATGAAAATATTTAAATTCACCATATCTACATTTTGTAAAATCAATTAACCCAGCTGTTCTATTAGTATATCGTGTCTATTTGATCCGAAACAATTCTCAATTACTTATAAAAAATGATGGTAAAAAATATTTTCTACTCATTTTATGTCATTGTTTAATGAGTGTGATATGTTATCCTTATGTAAGTATAGTTTTTTTCTTTATACTTATTTTCCATATTTTTAAACTAGCTAACTCACCCGGCGTTGCCCGGGTACGTCAAAAAACAGCACGAATTGCAAAAAAGCTCTGAAAATCACAACAAGATATCGCGAAGAAATTTTAAATCACTGCACAAATTTTGAAATGAGAAAAAAATATATATATATTGTGTTCGAAGATTGAAAGTTGATTCGTTTCACTAATGTGGAAAAACGGTAGGAAATCGCTAAAATACACTAAAAGTCACATACAAAATTCCCGAAAAATTCGAAAATTGCTATACGAAACCCAAATAAACTTTACTGAATTGAGGGCAGAAATTACCTTAGTATTATAGGTCAAAAATGGAATGTCAAACAATTGCAGCAGATCGCGAAGAAACGTAAAAATCGAATTAAAAATCACAAAAAGTTCAAAAATCAAGAAAGTCAAAATTTACTATAATTGGATAAAACTTTCAAATCTAATTCCTTTGACCTGCGGGCTCTTTTAAAATTTATGTTTGGGAAAGCATGCTAAGCATTGCATCATGTTACTTTTATTCATAATTTAATTTACTTTGATTCCCTTAAATATAATTAATATAATTCCTTAAGTTAATATTAGTTTTTGTTGCATTAAAATACCTCAATTTGTTGATTTTCTGTAAGCAAGTAATCCCTATTGGTTTACAATGGAAGTCTATGGGAATTTGGCAAAATATTAGAGATATCGCCAAGTTGGCGACAAACTTGGCAGCATTTGGAGACAGAACTTTGTCCCCCTTACGGTAACCCCTTTATAAGTTATGGAGATGCATTAAATGCTATTCAATAATCGCAAAAAGAATTCGCTAAAAAATTCAAAAATCGCTGTACAAATTCCGGGTAAACTTTTTTGAAAAGAGAACAAAATTTACTACAGTGGGTTAAAAGAAAGAAACCTTACTATTTTCACTAATGTGGAAAACTCGCCTCGAAACGTAAAAAAAAAGCGCTAAAAATTGCATAAAAATTAAATTAAAAAAATCTAATAAAAAAAACGAAAATCGGGCTTCGAGGGGCAAAACTTCACATGTAGACGTACCTTTTCCCCAAATTTTATAGCTCTACGGGCAGCGGTCTCTTCAGAACATCGTCGACACACTCACACACAAACTTCTTTCCTTATTATTATACTAGCTAACTTGCCCGGCGTTGCCCGGGTACGTAAAAAAACAGCACGAAATGCGAGAAACCTCTGAAAATCACAAGATATCGCGAAAAAATTTTAAATCGCTGCATAAATTTCGAAAAGAGAAAAAAAAATTATATATTGTGCTCGAAGATTGAAAGTTGATTCAACTTCTATTAACGTCTTTCACTAATGTGGAAAAATGGTAGAAAATCGCTAAAATACACTAAAAATCGCATACAAAATACCCTAAAAATTCGAAAATTGTTATACGAAATCCGAATAAACTTTATTGAAATGAAGGTAGAAATTACTTTAGTATTATAGGTCAAAAATGGAATGTCAAAAAATTGCAGCAGATCGCGAAGAAATGTAAATATCGAATTAAAAATCACCTGATGACGTAACAAACACGTGTAAAGTGTTTAATGTCAAGGAAATTTGACATTTACGATCACCCATTATTGGCATTTAATCTTATAGTTTGGCGATAGTTTTTTTTTTTTTTTTTTTTTTTTTTTGTGTGTGTACGGAATAATCAGGTAGAACCACAAATTATTTCTGTTCGCATTTAAAAGTAGATAAATAGCTCTTCTTTATACAGAGTGTCCGATCTCAACGGTGTCCAATGGCTAATTCCTAAACCGTTAGTCATAGACATATAGTTCCAAATACAAAAATGTTTTAAATCAGGTAAAGAAATATTTTAAAAGCGATTTGGGTCAATAAAAACATTTCTTAAAAAATTACGAAATTAAAATTTTTATACGGTTCCCCGGTCCTATATGTTATATTTAGTGAAATTTTCCTTTTACACTGACAAGTAGTACAAAAAAAGTCCTGTTATTCTACGATTAAAATTGACCGAGTAATAGCTGTTTAAAGTTGGAGCATATTTTTTGCTGCAAATTAGGGGTCATTCACAAATTTAGTCGAAATATAATTTCGTCAGATATAAAAAATGTTTGGGAGTAAAATTAACATTGCAATATAAATTTGAAATATTTAATCACTCTGGCATATTAATGGAAAATATACAATTTGTAATAAACATTTAAGAAGAAAGAAAAAACAGAATTTTTGTTAAATAAAATGATTCTAAATTAACGGCCTCAATTCTTTACAAAATGATACGTATTTTAAAATATTATTAGGTTGCACAAGCCTGCAAAAGTTGGGTTATGTCATGTTTTTTAGTTTTTGATAATTGATTCTTATGTATTCTGTACCGCTGAATCCGAAATTGACCTTCATTTTTAACTATCATATCAGGATTTTTCGCAAGTTGCAAATTTCAAAGTTAAGAAGTTCAATGTTAAAATTGAATTTCCTCCCCCATCTCATCGGACCACTCAGCTGTTTAGCTGTAAGAATCCCAGGATAAGCAAAAATATCGAATAAATTTTTTAATCGAATAAAATAAAATAAAATAAAAAATGTTTTACATATGTTTTATAGTATGAGATTTTCGCTATATTTTAACTTACACATTTGCGATTTGAAAAAAAATTCTAACGTGATGGTTAAAAATGGAGGTCATTTTCAGATTCAGTGCTAAAAAGGGCGTAAAAATCAATTATCAAAAGTTAAAAAACACAACCGTCTCCTCTACTTTAAAGTATTCGATTTTTGTTATTCTTTAAACTTGAAAATTTATGATTTGCGAAATATCCTGACATGATGGTTAAAAATTAAGGTAATTTTCGGATTTAGTGCTTAAAAACACATAAAAGTTAAAAAACCCAACAATCGCAGTCTTGTATTATCTAATCTAAAACTTTTTCTTAAACTCCTTGGCAGAAATCTATCCGAATTTTTTTGTGTTATCCTGTAAAATAAGTATAAATGGTAACCACCGAAAATCTTAATAATATTAGATTGTTATCGGATTTACGCCAGTATGTAAAATGTAATCTCGATCTGATATTTAAAAGTGGGTTAAAGTTCGAGTACAAATTTTGAACTGGAAAAACATACATACAATTGTTGAAGTAACATAAAAACATAAAAAAACATAATTTTTGTTAAAAGAAATCATAAGAGAAACAGTCTCAAATCCTGACAAAATAAAACATATGTTATTTTAGCCAATTTGAGACTTAATCATAATACTTGTAGGATTTTTTTTTCAAAGCGCAGATACACATGAAGTATCTTCGAATACTTTAAACACTTGGTATATGATCCCTCAAAGCCAACCCGAACTCGTTTGATTTCAGAGTAGAAAAGTGGCATAAGTCATGCATTTTTAAAGTTCAACTCGCTCAATTTTAGCGTTATACGAATGGGACTTTTTTGTCTTACTTGTCAGTGTAATAGGAAAAAATTACTAAATATAACTTATAGGATCGGGGGACCGTATAAAATTTTAAATTTCGTAATTTTTTCAGAAATGTTTTTATTGACCCAAATCGCTTTTAAAATGTTTCTTTAACTGATTTGAAACATTTTTGTAATTGGAACTATATATCTATGACTAACGGTTTAGGAATTAGCCATTGGACACCGTTGAGACCGGACACCCTGTATAAATAAATAAAATAAATATAAAAAAAATTGCTTATATGGATATGAAAAGTAAATAGTTTGCCAGTAAATATACGTAAAATTCACTTCACTCGCCAAGGCCATTTTCTCAAACTCACCAAAGCCCATATATTAAAAATATACCAAATACTCTTCAATCTGTTGCCCGATACTAAGTAATCACAATAATGTAAATAACTATTAGGCATAGATACGTACCGGGTTTGACGCGATTTTTTTTCCTGCCAATTTGTTGAAAACATCGTTTTTGAATACCAGTTACACATATATATTTAAATTATTTTCTATTATTTTAAAAGGAAATAGCAATAAATAATAAAAAGTTTAATTAATGTCTATAAAACAAAACAGTTTATATAACTGTAAAAAAGAAAATAAAAGTAAATAAACAACTTATTAATAAATAAACAACAATAGCCGAGTTACCATGTCAGGCAAAATAACGCCATTTTGGATCCCATTTTGTACCATGGAGCGTATATGACATCTGTGCCAACAAATAATATAGTAAATATGTCATTTTAATAATATAGTAAATATGTCATTTGGTGGTGGCTTGATTATCGAAGATTATAAAATATGCGTGTATGTGGCACATTTTTACATTAAAATTTAAATACTTGACTACATAGTTATAATTTTAACTCCTTTTTATATCATTTACACTTGAATATAAAGATTTACTCCGAAATGTTCTCCTATACTTAAAAAAAATTATTGGACCTTCGCCTGGCTTATTTCACGCTTCTGCCTTTGTGGCTTAAAATTGCATTGTTTGGCGACCAAGGTAATAATTAAACAGCATGTAACTCACAAATAAAGCCTTTCTCCTGTAAGACATACGATGGGAAAATTACATAAAAATGATAATTAAATTGAATAAAAAAATAAAGAAGGACTAAAAGACTGTTACTTAAATTTTATTTCTTCAAATTTTTTCAGACACATTTTTATTAACATGGCGAAGCGAAAAATTGCCAAATAATGTATCAATTGCTTCTTTCATACTAATTTATTTTTTAAGTTTTTAAGTTTTTTTAAGGGGAATTTAATGATCCATGTCTGCCGGAAGTGAAGTGGTGTATAAACCAAAAATTAATACCACCAGTGGTTGAATCGTAGGTTTATCACTGCATTTGCCGTACAACTATACTCCATGTTTTCATACCTTTGTTTGTAGGACAAACACAATGATAAACCTACGAGTCAACCACTGGTGGTATTTATTTTTGGCTTATGCGCCACTTTACTTCCGGCAGACATGGATATTTGGATTCCCCTACTTCTAATCTTCCTTAAAATAAAGGGGTTTTTTCTTGTGCTTGATAACATAGGTTTTTGTGCTGTCAGCTCTTGAGCCAGGATCCTGATAGATTTTGCGCTGTTAGCGAAACGAGATTGACCAATCAGAAAATCTGCTTACTTAAAACTATAGCGCCTAGAATATATAGCGTAGAAATCGGCTATTTCCAAAGACTTTTAAGATACATAGACCGGCCATTCCCATTCTAAAGTATGCGAAATCATGGCAGCCATCTGAAGTAAATTGAAACACCTGAACCGCGAAGTTTGTACGTCAGCTGTGGTAATTTACCATTAAGTGCTATGGCTAGAATGAGCTTAAAAATTAATTTTTATCAATATATATGAGGTTTATGGCATATTCTTTTACATCAAGCTATTTTTTACATCTAAAAATGCTTTATAAATATTGAATTTTCAGTAATAAAGTTAAATAAAGAGATTTATTAATAATTGTATGTATGGCATGTTTGGAAAAGAGTATCTAATTTTAACATGCCTTATAAACCTAAATAAAGGCGAAATTTATATGAAATCATATTGTTAAAGATTATAATTCCACTTTTTTTAAAGTTTGACTTACAAAAGTAACTAGTAGGGAAGTTCAGATTAAAGGTAGCAACTGTAACATAATACAGCAATTTACAAAATTTTAAATTACTTGTAAAGAAATCTACGTTTTTTAAACTAATTTTTATGCAAAAAGGTAATTAAAAAAATGCATATTAACGAAAGTAACACTATATTTTTATCCTTGGAGGATGTTTATTGAAATGCTTACTTGCCATACGAAAAACACACACAAAAAAAATTGATGAATAATAAGGTATTTTTTTTTAAAGGCCTAAATGAAATAAGCGTAGACTAATACTTAATGATCCGCAATGAAAAAATAGGCTGATAAAAGCATTTTCTTAGATAAAAAAAAATATAAAGCATATATACTGCCGTACAACAGCTGTGATCAAAAATCCTCAGTTAAACTGACAGTTTGCAGGTCTATGTATCTTAAAAGTCTTTGGCTATTTCTGTAATACTTAAAAAAGTGCTAAAGTATTGTATCCTTTAAATGTGCAACTATGCTGCTGAAATATAAAGATCGCAGCGACATTTTCTATTCGCATATCATTTCGCAGGATATTTTCTAACACTGCAAGATATTGCTAGTCTATACAATGTAATAGTAGTAATACGAAAATCCCGCAGAAGTTGCTGCGATCGACACTTGGGATTTTAGCAGTATCGTCGCACATTTAAGAGATAAATTTTTTGCACTGTTTGTATAGCATATTTCCACACATAGGTATTCTAGACGCTATACTTAAAACAGTGAAAAGTCCGCAAAAATACAGGCTTCTGATTGGCCCATCTCATTTCGCTGACAGTGCAAGATCTATCTGGATTCCGGCCCTTGGACAAATAGATTTTGCGCTGTTGGCGAAACGAGATTGACCAATCAGAAAATTTGCTTACTTAAAACAGCAAAAAGTTCGCAAAAATGCAGGCTTCTGATTGGTCTATCTCGTTTCGATAACAGACCAAAATCTATATGGATCCTCGCACATGAACAATGATCAAGCTAAATCAAATCACGTGATGCTTTTTCTGAATGTTTTGGATTTTGTCTGAGTGAAATAAGAAGTTATTCCTATTACAAGAGCCGTTATTTTGAAAAGATTTGGAGATGCAATCGTTGGTCTCACCTCTTTTGTACCATAAAAGACAAAATAATTTAATTATTCAAAATTCACTACTTCGATAAAACCCACTCCATAAGGGATATCTCCTTGCGCGCGGGCAACCCGATCGACGTATCGTGAACAGATACATGGTTAGATTGCTCCGATGCAATTAATTCACAATACATAGTTCACTCTTACAGCAGTTCTAGTCTATTTTCAATCTTAGTTTAAAGAGTCATTTTTTTACTTCAAATAAAGGAGTTGACATGGACAGAGGAAACATAAGAAAGTTAAGTGAAAGTCTGAAGAGAAGTGGAAGAATTATGAAAGAACAACACATTATGTGAGTTCCTTTCTTTAGCATATAGATATATGTATTTGTAATTAATTATTTAGGGGGGGGGGAGGCTTAGATGCGCCACTATAATATTGTTGCAGTAAAATAAAAAATAAAGAAGTACATTTGAAAAAATAAATCTTTTAAATTTTGCTTAGGGCTTTTGTTTGGGGGAGCTTTTTTTGGGGGAGTGGGGGGGGGGGGTCATTTAGATGTATCGGAAATCTGCCGAAATACAAAAGGTTTTTGCCCTATATTTGCCTTAATTGCCGAAACGTCAGTGAAGGCTTACTGTGGAGACACGAAAAGTCTTGGTTTCCGTTAGTCTGTCTGTCTGTTAGTCTGTCTGTCTGTTACGCGATAACTGCCGCAAAAAGCATCCGATCGGCTTGAAATTCCCTGGGCATGTTGATGAACTCCCCGGATTTAGCTGTATAGTTTTGGGTTAAATTTGGTTCATTCGTTCGGAATATACAGAACATTTTATTTTGTGATATAATGCTTTTCTATGGGAAGTCAGACGATTTTCAAATTTTCATTTGTTGAAAGAAATCGCTCATATGAATAATAGATTTAAATGGTAAATTTTGGATGCTGAAATTTTTAAATAAGAGTATTAAATTATTCTTATTAGTTTGCAATTTTGTCAAAACATTTGTCAGAGCTTTTAAATTAGGTGTATAACTTATGATAGAATTTTATACATGTGTTCGAATAATATAAAACATTTTATTTTATGAATTTACTTATATTTCATTTTTTGTTTTAACCGTTGCGTAGCAACAGCATCTCATCTAAAAATATCATAAAAGTGAAAGTATGTATGGTTTTTTGAAGTCAAATCAAAGCAAAAGGAATGAATTAATGAATGCCTTAGTATAGATATTTGCATATAGATTTATTTAAACGCAGAAATGAAAATAGTATTTATATACTATATAGAATAATATTTTCATTTATTTATTCAACTATTTGATTATAAATGAAAAAGTTCCTTATTTTCATACAGAATAAACTGACATTATTCTGTTAAATTTTATAAACTTTATTGTTGCCAAAAAAAAAAAAATGAATAACAATTTCTCCCAAAGAGTTAATTTTAATTTGTAAGATTTTCACGTGCAAAAGAAAAATGGAATAAGTAAATAAAAAATAAAAAAAAGGATATATAGGACAGGAATGAATACATATAAACATTTCACACCAAATACCACCTAAAATAGTTTTTGTAGCAGTATTTTCCCAGCACTACGAAGAAAGATTCCTCGATTTACACGATTTTACTTGGCCTTCCTTTTCTCATTCTTTGCGATTTCATTTTCGCAATTGCGTGCATTAATTGGCACAAAATTTTACATTTTTATGACTGAGATATATGTAAGGCCATACAAATAAGAAATTCCATATTGTCTCCTATAAAATGTGATAAAGTGTTGGTTAATCGTATATGTTTTTATTAAGAGGAGCAGAGCTGCCAAGCCTCCGGCGTTCTGGATACCAGTAATTTAATACAGAAAATGTTACTTTATTTAATTGAAACATTTGCACGATTTAAAAGAACATTTTCTCTAAGATAATAGTGATGTGCAAAAACCTTGAGACTTGGTATGTCTGGTGGGGAGTGAAATGTTTTACTTAATGCATTTATCTCTATTTTAATGCTACGTGAACAACGTCCGTGTAACAGCTTGTAGAGTGTAAAATAAATTAAATTATTAAACTAATCCTTATTACGAAAAATGAAACAGAAAGTCCGCCTAAGGGAAATGAAATGTTAGTTAACCTTTCGTAATTTGACCTGAACATAGGTTTGCGTCAAATTTCAACGGTATTTGTAACATCACGATTTTAAATTAAATGTAGATACTATTAAAAGAAAATCACAAAAAATACTTAAAGGCGCCAAATCATGTTTATCTATTTAACGATGATGAATTATTAACTGTTAGGTTTAGAAGCCCCCCTACTTTAGGGTGATTTTAGTAAGTTAATGCTATCGAGTACATTTTTTGATATTTAGATTAGATCTTAGATATAAATATTGCAGAATGGTAATCAAAATTATTTTTTTATAAACAAAATTTATAAAGGTATTAGATTTCTAAATTAGATGTTTCAGTTTACATTTCCAAAAGTACTTTATCCATTAGATACAGGTATTTGTGGTTAGCAGGCAAGTAAATACTGCTGTATGGATATTAGGATAACGTAAAATGCTTGACCGAATTATTGCTTATCCTTATAAATCGCAGTGTAAAAAGAAATCTAAGATATAGGGTAATCATTAACTCAATCAGTAGAAAATTACAAATGCAAAATAAATTACACAACGGGGGGTTCAGGGGGGCAGAGCCCCCCTGAAGAAATTTGCTTTATTATATAAAAATTACTAGAATAAGTAGCTCGTGAGAATTTCAGAATATCCTTACATAACAACGTGTTTAATTTAACGCTTTTAATGTCTAAAACCATCGAAATATTTTTTTCCTTTTATAAATGTTTGTGTAATTTAAATAGTTTAAATTTTGTTTTTGTAGAAAGATTAATATTACGCAAAGTTTGATAAAAACAATGAGTTGCAGAGATGACGTTGAGGCTCTTGATCTGCAGATTTACTAGTTATTATACTTCTAAAATGATGATAAAGAAGGGTTTTTTTTAAGGGGTCTCAGGACTCTTTAAAATAGGATAAAATGAAAAAAAAGACCATTTTCAACATTTAATATCTTAATTTGATTTTAAGACACAATTTTAATTGAAATAAAACATATATGTTCTTTCATTTCATGTATTTAAAAAGTTATAAGATGCAGAATTAGCATTTACAAGGGGCTCCAAACTGTTAGACATTTTTCGAGCAGAAAATCGGCATAACAGCTTACGCGCTCGATTATAAAATAAGTTTTGCAACTAGAATGAAAATTTTGGCACCTACTTATACTTTAGATTGTAATAATTACCTTGAACCTAAATAAATTTGCATTCAAAGCTTTTTTATATTTTTAATACAAAGTTGTATTTAGCTAATGCAAAATTAAGAAAATTTCAACAGTATAATCATCTAAAAAAATATCGTTTTGAAAAATAAAAAGGAAATTTTAGGTTCAGTTTATACAGACTAACATGAAACATATGTTTTGAAAATTTCATGAAAAAATATTCATAAGTTTTTGAGATATCGTGCGCGTTATGTCCAAAAACGTCATTTGGAGAAAAATGGCTTCAAAGTTTCCGAAACGACGCTTCAGCTATTGAACGTGTATAAATGTAAAAGCCATAACTTTAGTTCTAATAGGAATTTCAAGGAAACAATTATATCAAAATGTTCAGAAAAGATAGGAGTTTAACATCTAAAAAAATTAAAATTTCGAAAATTTTAAAGCTTTTAAGAGTCCTGAAACCCCTTAAATGATTTGTTTAAAATCTCGATTATTAGCCTTTCCCCCCCCCCCCCCAAAAAAAAAAAAAATCTTTTGCTTTTGAAAGAAAAGAGGGTCTTACAATCGGGATTTTACGGTAGTTATCAATTTAAATAAATTTAATATCAATTCATGCTCTTTTTAATATTTTAAAGATTTTTTGTCAAAATATTTATGCATTCCGCTCCTTTTGGTCACAATGTGACTTTATAATACGGTGTTTATTTTTTTTTTCATCACAGTTATGATACGTGACTTGCAATGGCGCAAAAAAAAATCCACTTATAATTTTTGTATCACTACTATTCGTGCAAATCTAGGTATTTTCTAAATTTGCACACTTGCCTGAGTTTATTACCGATAACAACTTAGACTTAATGCCATAGACTATATATACATAAAAACAGGTAATTTTTTGTTCAAAATGTGTAATTTTTGACATGTGGATGATTTTAGAAATTTACACACTTATTTGTGCATACATAGTTATGTGTAAAATAACATACCAATTCGTGTAAATTTAGGCATTTTTCAACATTTACACAATTATTTGTGTTTTCCGAGTGATAACAAATTATACACTTAGCTTCATAAGCTAAATTACACATAAAAACCAGGGTTGTAAAAAACCCGGGTTTTTTGTTAAAAATCCAGTCTGGGCGGGTTTTATTAAAAAACCCGGGTTAAATGGGCAATTTTCCTCGGGTTAATTGGTTAAAATGCCAAAATGTGGACTATGATTCCACCTTCCTCACTAATAATAATCTTCAGGGTTGCCACTGTATAGGAAAAACTAGAAAAACTGAGGGAATTTAAAAATGAATATTAAAAACAAGAAATTTTAATAAATTTTGGTACTTTGCAAAATTTATCCGTTGAAATTTTGAAAATTCTCAGGGAAAATTTAATTTTTTGCTTAGGAAAGCGCAAGGAATTTGATTGCCGAAATAAGTGGCAATTCTGATTTTAAATACAATCTTTGTGAGCACTTCATAGTCCACTGTCATTGTGAACACTTCAATAGATGGGAATGACTTCATAGTCTTAATAAGGATCTCTATATTTTTCTCTGTTCTTAACATATATATCTATATATGATCCCTTTAATTTAAATAACAAATTTTAACTTGCAAAGCTATCAATTGTGTGTTATTTAATAAAATATAAAAAAAACTTGTTCCTTTGAAATTATCATGAGATAGCAAATGTTGATAAGAAAAATATCTTAAAACAAAAATTTTTCTTATGTATATTAGGGTGGGTCGAAAAAACCAAAATATTTATAATCGAAATGTAATAGAACAGAAAAGTTGCCTTTTGTAATAAATAATAAATTCGTAAAATTTTACACCGATCGGTTAATATCTTTTACCGCCGCAGGGTGGCCAGTTTCCAAAAATCGCAAAAAACATGTTTTTTTTCAATATATTTTTTAAACTATCCAAACGTACGAATACAATTTCTAATAGGACGCAATACCTACATGAAGATATAAGAAATGTCCCGGTAAATGTTCATTGTGATAAAGCCATATCTTTTACTGCCGCAAAAGGACCATATTTAAAAAAAAAATTGTAAAAATTTCAAATTTTCATTTTTTCTAAATTTTTATAATTTCTATAATATGCTAAGAAAGAAAGAAATTTACTTCATACCTATTAATATGTCATAAATTTTGTTAACTATTTGTTATAGGCTGGAAAATAAAAAACGGTAATCAGTCATTTTTCTTGACCATCGCTTCATCTACTGCTGTTTTACTGCATATCAACAGTTCATACAGTGGCGTAGCTAGAGCATTTCGTTTGGGGGGGGGTGTGGAGATCGAATTTACCGAATGTTCATAGTAAATTTTGTATTTATTTTTATTTTGTATTTTTTCCCATTATTTTCTTTTAGGCGAGGTGGGGGGGGGGGGGGGGGGGGTTAGACATTTATTTACTATTTCAGCAATATATAAATAAACAGACCAAAAAATTTGAACGAAAAACTAAATAATTTCAACCATTTAAAGTTTTATAAACTGATGGGAGCGAGGGTAGTAGAAATTATGAATGTAGGGAGTGAAGTATATAACTACTGATTCATTTATGGTATTGCACAATTACGAATAAAGCAGAGGAAAAATGTAATTTTAGAGACTAACCCTTAACTGATCAGGTGGGGTGTTTTCCACCCCAGAGAAATTTCAATTATGAAGAATTTTTTTTGTGTGTGTGTGGTATTTAGATACGTGTATTTATATGCATATATATGTACACTTGCAGTACTTCTTCAGTTGTTTTTATTCAAGTAAATAATGCAAAATTCACAGGAGATTTTCTTATTTTAATTCGCTAAACTTTGCGGAGTACACAAAACAAGAAATCTAATTTTGGGGTTGCATATACACCACCTCACCACGTTATATATATATATATATATATAACCTCGTCACTTAAAGTTTAAGCTTTTCGTGCTCGATACTCCAGTGAGGGGGGAGGGGGCAGAGGAAAAAGCAGCAATTTGGGGTGAGGTGTAAAAGGACAGATTTAGATTGATTATTTATTATTACAATAAAAATAAATTCAACAGAAAATATTTAAAAAATAATTCTTTTTTTCTTTTATTTATAACTCAAATTTGAAATTTGCAATACTTTTTAAATTTTAAGTTAGAAGTCTGTACGGGTTGAAATTTTCAGGCCCGGGCAGGCCGACCCATACAAAAAAATTCGACCCAGACCATTATAAAATGTAGGCCTGAACTTGGCCAAGCCTGTCGAAAAAAATTATTGGCCTGCCCCGCGTTATAACAGCTAAAATTGCAGTCTGCGACCATCCTGGCTTGAAAAAAAAAAAATGAAAATCTCGACCCCGAGCCTGGCACGGCCCGAGTGAATTTCTACAAAACATTGATTTTTACGTCGATTTGGTTAAAAAAAATGTCTGTACGAGGAATTCTGACCATAAATACTTAGGCTAATGTCAGACGAACGTCTATTTGCACGCTTTTTGTTTCAACGTGCACAGAAACACATGCTAGCGAAGGTGTAGGAAGGTTGTAGGAAGGAAAAAAGCGTGCAAATAGACGCTCGTCTGACATTAGCCTTGATCTTAGCTTTTTTTTTTTTTTTTTTTTTTTTTTATAGAAATGGCGTAGGCTGCCATGTATTTTTTTAAAATAAATCTCTATTTGTTGTATGCAAATGTTTCGATTATCATTAATTTTTTTAATCCATATTCCATGTATTGGAGACTTAAAAATCTAAAAAATGCTATACAGTAAAATCTTCTAAGACGAAATTGCACAGTAAAGTAAAAAAAAAAAAAAAAAAAAAAAAAAAAAAAAAAAATGCATTATATACAAGTTCCCTTCTTAATAGGTGTAAATGTATTACATATTATTTTCTCGCATAATATTATATCAATTATGCATGGATGAACACCATTTTCAGTTTAAAACATGATTCCGTCATAGGCAGTTTCTTTTTCACACGTTTAATATATTTTAATTTAGCTGTATTTTGCTACCAGGCCACCTTGAGAAAATGATTTTTATATGGGCTAGGTGAAAACCGGGGCTGAAAATTTTGGTCCGTGAAGACTCGGAAGAATGAAACCAGTCCCGGCTTGGTACAGAACACATGTGTTCTGTTTGATTCTGTTCCAATTTTGGTACAGAAGCCTAATTTGTTTTGCCAAAATGGTGCCAAAGTTGACGTTTGTAACAAATTTTTTGAAAACGTGACAATCGGCAACAGATCATTATGAGGTAGCAATTGATTATAACTTTATCTGTAATAAATTTATCAAAAAATTTAAAAAGGCTATTTGATTTCAAAGCACTTTATGCCTCATGCCTGCTGATTTCATGCTTCTGGATTTAAAAAAAATGTATCAGAAAATTTAACATTCCCGAGAGGAGTTAAAATATTTTTTAAGAACAAGTGTTTTAATTTTTTTTTCCATTAACGTGGCATTTAATTCGAAGTTAGAAAACTGTTTAGTTATTTCAAATCTGAATCCGTGTATGGTGTATTTGACAATTTTGATCATATGTGACAGAAAAATGCACAATATAAGAATAGGAGGATTTGGATTTTATTTTTTATTTTCTTTTACTTCTTTCTCTTTTTTCCATAAATATTTATCCAAGTAAAAACGTAAGATAAAATAAGAAAATTAATAAAAATTAAATAAAAAAATATGAGAGAATTGGTTAATTAGTAGTTTTTATTTTCTCTGGTAATTAGAATAAGGATAATTGTTTCAGATTACTTCAATGAGAAAATTTGAACTGTCTGTTCCCCAAAGCAGATCAAAGGACCAAAACAAACTACAGAGGACGACGGAAACATTTAGAAGAGAATATTGCATAAAGCCGGACAGAATTTTTTTTCCCTTGGAACTTTTTTACAGAACGTTTTACTTGGATAAATATTTATAGAAAAAAGAGAAAGAAATTAAAAGAAAATAAAGTAAAATCCAAATGCTCCTATTCTTATTAGCCCCCGGTACGGTATGCTATTTCTTTCTCCCAGCTTATTTTGTGACATCTTCAAAAAATAACGTTACCTTACGCCAGCCGTAAAACACAGCAGTACGATTAAACACTCGATAGCAATTTTTTAAACTTCTAAGCTTCACACATTTTCAATTTTTTATACCATCGTATTGGGGAAAAAAGTACTTTTAAATGCAATTTGTTTGAAAACTGCATCTCCATTTATTTTTGAAATATTGATTTTTGTAGTTTTTGGGGCCATTTGCTTAATACTGTCAACGGAAGTACTCCATTTTTGTAGAAATTAAAGGAAAAATAGTTGTAAAATATTATTCATATATTTTTGTTGCCATTTTTAGGTGCGTTCGTAATTATATAAATACGTAGCACCTATAGTCGTCGTTCAGTCCGTCCGTCCGTCTGTCCGTCCGTCTGTCCGCATGTAACAGAGCAAAAACTACCCAACCGAATGGTCTGAAATTTCAAATATATGATTGTTGCAAAATTTTGTCGAGCCATTTCAAATTTTATGAAAATCGGATGTATAGTTTAATTACAGGGACAGTCAAAAGTTTTTCTTTACATTACGGCCAATGGGAAAAATTATTGCAAGTGCATTTTAATGATATTACAGCCTTCCGAATGGTCTGAAATTTTAAAGATATAACTGTTGCAAAATTTTGTCGAGCCATTTCAAATTTTAGGAAAATCGGATGCATAGTTTAATTACAGGGACAGTCAAAAGTTTTTCTTTACATTACGGCCAATGGGAAAAATTATTGCAAGTGCATTTTAATGATATTACAGCATTCCGAATGGTCTGAAATTTTAAAGATATAATTGTTGCAAAGTTTTGTTGAGCTATTTCAAATTTTAGGAAAATCGGATGTATAGTTTAATTACAGGGACAGTCAAAGGTGTTCCGTTACATTACGGGGAATGGGAAAAAATTATTGGAAGTGCATTTTAATGATGTATCAGACTATGCGCTTTATGAAGTGCAAAAAAGTATACATTCAGTACAATATGGGGTGAAAAAAATAATTATAAAACTAGTTATAGTACGAACGCACCTCATTTGCCACGTTTGACGAGCAATTTCCAACTTGTTTCATAACAGCCGAAAGAAAATGTGATTAAAATACGTGCTATTTTGAAAAAATATAAACGAATCGTTTCTGTTAAAACATGGAGCTTTTATAAACTATATTTAATTTTAAGTGTCTATATTAATGTTACAAACAAATGAAGGTCTATGAGTCATTAGACAGCCGTTTTTTTTTTTTTTTTTTTGTTTTTTTTTGCGTCGAGTTCCTTTAATTACGGCATCTTTTTGCTGTATTTGTGTATTATTTCGCGATAGTGACGTCCTATGCATATTTTACTGCAGATGTTTAAGAGTGGGTCGTATGTGGAATTCTTAAGTGGATGCGAATGACGTCATTTTACATAAAATAAAAGCGCGTGTTGTAAGTCATATATATATTTTTTTCATCAGGGAAGACACAAAATTCTGAAAAAGCAGAATTCCTGTTTTCTAGTATCGTACATTTTTCCATCACATATGATCAAAATTATCAAATACACCATACAGGGAGTCGGATTCAGATTTGAAATAACTAAACAGTTTTTTAACTTTGTATTAATGCCACGTTTATGAAAAAAACAAACACTTGTTCTTAAAAAATATTTTTACTCCTCTCAAGAATGTTAAATTTTCTGACACATTTAAGTAATCAACAATCAATTAAATAATCATGTAATCAACAGGCATGAGGCATGAAGTGCTTTGAAATCAAATAGCATTTTTAAATTTTCTGATAAATGTGTTACATATTAAGTTATAATCAATTGCTACCTCATAATTATCTTTTGCCGATTGTCACGTTTCAGAAAAATCTGTTCCAAACGTCAACTTTGGCACCATTTTCTGAAAAATCAGTTACCTTTTTAGAAAAAAAGAGAAACGCTATTCGTTTACGAATAAGAAAGAATATCTGCAAATTTCGCGCATTTAAAAATGAAAATTTCTTCACGAAAGTGTAAAAAAAAGATGCAAGTTACGATTTCAGAACAGTTTTAAATAGTTTTTAAAAACCACAAAATGTGGCTAATCAAAGCTACATTTTATTTGTAGGATATTTTTTCTGTTGAATTTTTAAACTGGAACTCGTAACATAGAAAGTTAGCAGAATTGAAATAGTCAAATATCATGTTGAGCAATTGAGCATAAGTATAAAATTAAATATTGTCATTTTAATTTCAATAAAAAAAAGAGTTTTGAACACAAAAATGTTTTTTTTTTCGATGGAGAAGGGAAAGGGGCGAGAGGGTATAGATAGACAGAGTGGAAAATTATTTTATTTTCTGCAAAATTACTTTGCTTGCATTTTTTTGTAAGCTGTTGCGTTGATTCTGTTGCATGAATTATACTAATTCAAGTCAAAGGATTTTTTTTTTAAATTAACTTTGAGATCCCTTCATTTCAGAAAACTAAGAAAAATACTGCTTTCAGTTTTTGCAGCAGAAAGTAAATGTGTGTCTCAAAAGGCCAATTAGAAGAAAGATTAATGCTTATCATCAGTGCTCTTGTCTTTATATATATCAATATAACTGATGATTTTAAAACAAGTTCAAAAACATAAATAAAAAATATCTTTTCGAACTGAATGACAAGAACCAGTGTTGCAGTCGTAAAAAAACAAAGGGTATACTGTAGGGGTGCACAACCTTTTTAAGAGAAGGGCCACTTACAAAAATTCCTGGGTTGTCGAGGGCCACATCAGTAAAACAGAGATTATTCTATTTCGGGGAGATCTGTGGCCTATAAAAAACATGGTTTCAGAAGAGTGGCAGCTTTATCCCTTTAGGTTCCCCTACCCAGTCAACATGTCATATCCAATTCAGTTGGCAAAGATATATCAACAGTTTATGTTTGCATATATAACAGAGATATAGCAAAGATTATTTTCAAGGCGTGAAAATATTCCTTGACTTTATTCGGTTGGATTAAATTTTGCTTTATTAAAAGTGCTAAAAAACAAACATAGGCATGAAAGTGGTGCCGAAGAAAATGTGAACTTTATGAACGAAGTTAAATTGACGAAACTCTCAATTTTTCTGCAGCCGATCAACAAAATTTTAGATTTTCCTGCGCTTGACCGACAAATTTGCGATTTTTCCACGCCCAGTCAACGAAATTCGCGATTGTTAACTGACTGACGAAATTTTAAATTTTTTCCCGTGTTGAATTGTCGGAATTCACAACTTTTCTCGCGATAAACTACCGAAACACGCGACTTTACCATAGCCGATCGACGAAATTTGCCATTTTTTGCACCTAATCGACAAAATTCACGATGTTTCCCCTGTCCGATCAACGAAATTTGCGATTTTTTTCGCACCAGATCGACAAATTTCGCAATTTTTCCACGCTCGATAGACAGAACTCGCAATTTTTTCGGTCGACGAAATTCGCGATTCTTAACTGACTAAAATCCTTGGCAAATTGGCAAAATTCGCGGCTCTTTCTCGCGATAAACTGGCGAAACTCACGATTTTTCAGCAGCCGATCAACGAAATTCCCAATTTTTCCACGCCCGATCGACAAACCTTGCGATTTTTCCGCGCCTGATCAGCGAAATTTACATATCTTAAATGACTGACGAAATTTGCAATTTCCCACGGGAAATTGGCGATATTCACGACTTTTTATTGCAATAAACTGACGAAACGCGCGATTTTTCCGCACCCGATTGATGAAACTCACGATTTTTTCGTGCCTGATCGACGAAACTCTTTATTTTACCGCACCCGATCTAAGAAACTTGCGATTTTTCCGCGCCCGATTGACGAAACTGAAACTCGATTTTTCCGCACTCAAGTCAACGAAAATCGCAATTCTTAATTGACTAACGAAATTTGCAATTTTCTCTCGGCAAATTGGTGAAATTCGCGACTTTTTCTCGTAATAAACTGACTAAACTCACGATTTTCCCGTGCTCGATCACGCGCGCGACCGACGAAATTCGAGGTATTTTTGACTTGCGACTGACGAAATTAGCAACTCGGGAATTTCCTTTATTGATACAAATGGTATCGGCTAGACGATTAATGACATTCGCAATTATTAGCTGATTGACGAAATTTGCGTTTTCCGTGGCAAATTGAAGAAATTCGCGATTTTTTCCTGCAATCTATTATCAAAAATTGCAATTTTTGTCATTTGTAAATTGACGAAATTCGCCGGCCACTTGTTATCCCATCGCGGGCCACAGGTTGTGCATCCCTACGCTAAAGTCATGAACATTCATGGATACAGTTTACGCTAATGCTTTATTTTAGAAGCTGGGGGTATACGGAGCTTCTTAAAAAAATCCAGAGAGAGTTTATACGGCATATATCTCCGTATGTAGCAAGAACAGATCCAGATCTCAAAACATATCGTCGTCGGTTTATATTAAGTTACAAAGGAAAAAATCCAATGTTTTATAGTTCTCTATCTTATTATTATTTTTCTTTAAAGCGGTTCTCGAGCTTCCTACTCAACAACGCAAAATTTTCTGACACATTTTCTGTCTCATTTTTAAGCATATTGGCAGGCCTGACTGTTGAAGCAGAATACAATGGAAACTAGTTTTACAGTTTTTGATAAAATTACTTAACGAGTTCTAAGCAATTGTGGTCACATGACAAGTTTTTTGTCTTTCTCGAGCTGCCGCGTCTGGAATTCAAAACGCCAACTTTGACAATATTTTCTGAAAAATCTTTTGCGTTACAAAAAAATGGAAAACGTCTTTCAACTACATAGTTTCTGAATAACAACACCTTCCAATTTCCGAACAAAAATGAATTCAGAAATGTCTCAGAAAGTAGCTCTTTTGATTTGAGAACAGCCTTAAGGATTTTTTTCCCGCATTCTTTTTTAAATATTTTTTCAAGAAACTTTTAGTTTTTCGAAGATAGACAATACCATTGTATATAGTAGCTAATAGGGATGTACCGAATAATCGGTATCTATTCTGTATTCGACCTCTTCGGCCATGTTACCGAATACTTAAAAAACTTCTAAAACATTTTTAAAAATCTTACACAATTTCTACTTCTAACTGTCAACTTATAAATATAGTCACAATAATTAGAAACAGAATCATATTTAAGTAAAAGAGAATGTTTTTACATTTTTGCTTTTTGTAAAGTATTACTTAAGAAAATTAGCCATTAATGGGGATTTTCATAGAAATTAACAATGTAAAAATGCAAGTTCCTGAACCTTTTCTAGTAAATAATCTGTTTCTTGCTTTTTCACAAAAAGGGCGTTTCTAATCAAACAGAAAAACTTTCAGGGTTGATAATACACAGCAAAAAGGACAATTTTTGTTCAGAAAACCATAATCGCAATCCACTTATTCAGTTATAAATAAAGCGTATCTCATCTCATTCGAGGTCAAACTTAGATTTTCATTTGTTAACTCTAACGAAGATATCATAGCTATATTTTTAACAAACTTGCTTTGATTTCTGTGAAATATAATATCATGATGAGAAGTGCTGGAAATTGCCACTTTTCATATTTAAACAACTATGAGGCAGGCATTCCTTTATTCAGATTGCAATTTACAGTATTTATACTGCGTCACTGGCCAAAATTCAGTCATTTTCAATGATATCATAACATTTAGTACAAACTAAATTAATATGAAACAAATCTTGCTAAAATATCTTCATTTACTGATAAAGTTGTGAACGAAAATTCAGTTTCGGCTTGTAGTTGCACACCCAGAATTTCTGACTGAATGTATTGTAATTTTGATGGAATAAATGGAGTGATGTGTTGTTTCTTGTTCAAAATTTTTTTGTCTTGACCACATTTGACCACATCTCTGTTGAAAGTTTATTACAATTTTTTAGGAACAATGTGTATGTTTACAATCTATGAAAATAATCGCCCATTGGAAACATTGATCTAAGAAGCTTTTAAAAACTTCCTTGCTAAATCAAAGTCAGTAGAAAAGTTATTTTTCCTGAGTTGTTTGTTTTAGAATTAAAAAAAAATATATTCACTTGCTTTAATGCATCAGAAAATCCATGAAATATATAACTTTTTAATTAATAAAATTTTTAAATTCTCTTCTTAAATAACTCAAAGCAGATTTTTTTAATATATAAAGTTTACCTGTAAAAAGTTCTTGTTTATCAATATGTAAGTTTCTGCATTAAATTTATGTAAAATTGTTTTAAAATTTAATATTTTAATGCCTTTAATCTTTGAAATATAAAAGTATTCAAGCAGCCGAATACTTGGTATTTGGCCGAATAGTTACTGCTCGACTGGCCGAATATTCGATATTCGGGCTAACAGTTAATTCGGCTAGCCGAATATTCGGTATTCGGTTCGCCTGTAGGTTGAATATTCGGTAGAAAAGTTATTTTTGCTGAGTTGTTTGTTTTAGAATTTAAAAAAAATTATCCACTTGGTTTAATTCACCAGAAAAAGCCATGAAATATAAAACTTTTTCAATTAATAAAATTTTAAAATTCTCTTCTTAAATAACTCAAAGCTGATTTTTTTTTCATGCATAAAGTTTACTTGTAAAAAGTTCTTGCATATCAATATGTAAGTTTTTGCATTAAATATTATGTAAAATTGTTTTAAAATTTAACATTTTAATGCCTTTAATCTTTGAAATATAAAAGTATTCGAACAGCCGAATATTTGGTATTTGGCCGAATAGTTACTACTCGACTGGCCGAATATTCGGAATTCTGCCTAACAGTTAGTTCGACGAGTCGAATATTCGGTAAAAAAATTTATTTTTGCCGAATTGTTTGTTTTAAAATTTAAAAAAAAATATTATTCACTTGGTTTAATTCACCAAAAGAAGCCATGCACTGTAAAAAAAAAATCCAGCCAGTTTTCCTGTAGGAATCGGAAAAATAGCTGCCC
This sequence comes from Maratus speciosus, assembly GCA_963932465.1. Classification (NCBI taxonomy): domain Eukaryota; kingdom Metazoa; phylum Arthropoda; class Arachnida; order Araneae; family Salticidae; genus Maratus; species Maratus speciosus. The sequence continues at coordinate 205,287 of CAWVRF010000976.1, read as the reverse complement.
TTATCGTACCGGAAAATTTTCCGACCCAGCTTGGAATAAAATCCGTAAAAAAAAAAAAGGAAATAGTCAATAAAACGGTATTTTACGGATTTTATTCCATTTTATAGATTTTATTCCGATCTGTGTCGGAATTTTTTCCGGTACGATAAGGGCAACTATTTTTCCGATTCCTACAGGAAAACGTCGTATTTTTTTACAGTGTGAAATATAATACTTTTTTTATTAATAAAATGTTAAAATTCTCTTCTTAAATAACTCAAAGCAGATTTTTTTCATGCAAAAAGTTTACTTTAAAAAGTTCTTGTGTATCATTTACCATAATACTTGGTATTTGGCCGAATAGTTACTACTCGGCTGGCCGAATATTCGGTATTCGGCCTAACAGTTAATTCGACTAGCCGAATATTCGGTATCCGGCAGTGGCGTGGCGTGAAAATTTTCGGTGGTCATCGCAATTATTTAAGTTTATGGTGAAAAATTATTAACTCTAAAATTCAATGGTTGAATGTTCAAAAAAGAAACTTTAAATCTTACCTTCACTTATACATGAACTCCAAATGTTGTGCTAAAACTGGATCGTAGAGTTTTAAAAGCTTATTAAGAGTTTTAAAATATTGCTTGGTCATCGCCGCATCCAGCGATGACCGGACGCCACGCCACTGGTATCCGGCTCGCCTGTAGGCCGAATATTCGGTACAAAAGTTATTTTTGCTGAATTGTTTGTTTTAGAATTAAAAAATATACATATTCACTTGGTTTAATTCTCCAGAAGAAGCCATGAAATATAAAACTTTTTTAATTAATAAAATTTTAAAATTCTCTTCTTAAATAACTCAAAGCATATTTTTTTTCATGCATAAAGTTTACTTGTAAACAGTTCTTGTGTATCAATATGTAAGTTTCTGCCTTAAATATTATGTAAAATTGTTTTAAAATTTAACATTTTAATGCCTTTAATCTTTGAAATATAAAAGTATTTGATCAGCCGAATTTGGTATTTGGCCGAATAGTTACTACTCGGCTGGCCGAATATTCGGTATTCAGCCTAACAGTTAATCCGACTAGCCGAATATTCGGTATCCGGCTCGCCTTGCATGCCGAATATTTGGTACAAAAGTTATTTTTGCTGAATTGTTTAAAAAATATATATATTCACTTGGTTTAATTCACCAGGAAATATAAAACTTTTTTAATTAATAAAATTTTAAAATTATCTTCTTAAATAACTCAAAGCAGATTTTTTTCATGCATAAAGTTTACTTTAAAAAGTTCTTGTGTATCAATATGTAAGTTTCTGCATTAAATATTATGTAAAATTGTTTTAAAATTTAACATTTTAATGCCTTTAATCTTTGAAATATAAAAGTATTCGAGCAGCCGAATACTTGGTATTTGGTCAAATAGTTACTACTCGGCTGGCCGAATATTCGGTATTCAGCCTAACAGTTAATTCGACTAGCCGAATATTCGGTATCCGGCTCGCCTGTAGGCCGAATATTCGGTACAAAAGTTATTTTTTGCTGAGTTGTCTGTTTTAGAATTAAAAAAGACAAGTTATTCACTTGGTTTAATTCTCCAGAAGAAACCATGAAATATGAAACTTTTTTAATTAATAAAATTTTAAAATATTCGACCAGCCGAATATTTGGTGTTTGGCCAAATAGTTACTATTCGGCCAAATAGTTAATATTAGGCTGGGTTGACCGAATATTTGGTATTCGGCCTAAAAGTTAATTCGGCTTGCCGAATATTCAGTATCCAGTTCGCCTCTAGGCCGAATATTCGGTATTCGGTTAAAATCACCATTCGGTACATCCCTAGTAGCTGATGTAATGTTATTACACCGTTCTTTGATAAAAAAAATTCCCGGTTCTCTCTTATTATTTGCTTTGAAAAACAGACGATAGAACAGTAAACATCTGGCGACATTCTGTCCCCCGAAAAGACTGCGAAATATCCCCCCCCCCCCCCCATAGCTTCCAGAGTCCAGCAAAACGAATTTTAACGAACAAGAAATCTGTCCTTCTAATTTAATTTGCATTGGTCAAGGAGTGTACTATACGTGTACCATTTACCCTCAAGGCCTTTTTCTCCTGGTTCCTTTCTTGAATGAAGGGAAGATATTCTCTACCCCAATCTCCTAGCTTACAGGGATACTGCATAGAAATAAGAAGGTATATTTCTTCTCCCAAGGGATACTGTATCATGGACCATCCCCCCCCCCACCTCCCTCCGCTTCTTGCGCCCATAAAATAGTTAAAAAGTGAAATTGCAATAGACTTCGAGCGAAAAAAAAACTTACATAATGCAATGAGAAAGGAAGTTTCTAATTAGAAAATATTTAATAATTTTAAGCATGCTTTGACATTGTTTTCTGTTTCGTAATAAATTTTGTAATATGTTTTTAAAAATTCTGTAAAAAAAAGGAAAAAAATCGGAGCCAAATGATGTAATGATTGAGCAAAAGTGAAATTACCGAATGTATACGAGTTTACCAAATGTGGGGGGGGGGGGGGTCGCACCCCCCCACCCCCCCCCCTGTAGCTACGTCCCTGAGTTCATATACCACAAATAACAAAAATGATATAAAATGAACAAAATATTTTAGTATTTTATTAATTAAAATAGAAATGTTTAACCGAAACGGATTAAATAAATTTAAAATGAAGAAATATTTAAGTTAATTGAATTTTATAATGGCTTGCTTCCAAATAAAGCCATTGTTGCTCGAGAGGCCGAAATTGATCATATGTGATCCTACCTCTGTTCTGGTCCACAAACTTTACCAGCACTTCAGTGACTAATTTCAAGTATATTTCTACTGATTGAGTGCAATAAGTAAAAATATAATAGCTGGTATGTTTAATCGAACATTCTAAAGTCCCCAGCGTCGTTAGATCGTCAGTCGATAGACAAACCGAAACAGGTGGTTTCGTTGGTTTACAGTTTTGCAAAGCCGTTGAATTGCAAAGCCTTGAACCTTTTTTTTTTTTTTTTTTAAATTTACGTAAATGCTTTTTATGTTATAGATTTGTTATTCAGCTCGTTACTGCACTATGCATTTTTATTTCCATAGCATTACAAAATAATGACGAAAAAGGTTGTTCTGTAGTTGTGTAACTTTTTGTTTAGAAATAAGCTTTATTTACATTTAAAATACATCACATGTATTCGAGATTCAGAGTTGCTCAATTAGATTTATCTGAGTGATTCTGAATTCCAGATACACAAAGTTTCCTATCAGCCACAATTTATCATTCAGAAAATGCTGTCAAATTTGGCAGTTTAAGCCGATTTTCAGGCCGTGGCAGTTTCGGAAAAGTCATCAGGGAGCTGCTATTCCAAATGTATCCCATTTATGAGAAAATGAAAAATGCTATTCCATACTTAAGTATTGCAAATGTCATGCATGCATGCTCTAAAATGAGTCCTAGAATGTGTTAAAGAAGGTGTGTCTGTGTGTGTGGGTGGGGGGAGGGAGGGGGGGAGTAGAGTGAGAACGCTCTTAAATAATTTTAAATATGCTCTTTAGTTTTATTTGCTATTTACAGAGATACATTTTAGTAGATAATTTTCAGTATTCAGTTTTAAAAGTGTTATAACCATATAATTGTACTTGTAAAGACGAAAACCTGCCTAAAACAAAATATTTCCCACTCCTATGCGATTTCATCTTAGCAGTTTGTTTGTATAATAGATACGTTACCTGCTATAATAAAACCTGTTTAAAACGGAATTTTTAATGTTAATTGCGATTCCCTCTTAGAAACTTTTACTATATGCTCAGTCCCCTCCGAAATGATGTCTAGATACGCCAGTGGGCAGAAGTATGGCCGGCTGTTGTTTTAGACTTACCCTACTGTTGCTGAGAATATTTCAGCGGAAAACTCGGAGCTAAACTAGGAGAGTTTGGAAAAGGTGGATGATAAATGGTTTTCTACACATATAGGTGCAAGCCAATATCTCACCCAAATAGTCAAATGTTTTGTTGTGAATTGCTCCAAAAAGTACCGAGCTCGTTTTATCAATATTGTGCCATCAAGATTTTTGCCAACGCCAATTCCAGTGTGTCAGACAGTGGAAGGTCTTAAAGCACCGATTAATCCAGCTGACTGAGAAAATTATAAATTTCTATCAATCTTCACTGCACAAATTTTGAAAGCAGATGAACTTCTTCCCCGATCAGTGGGAATGGCGAGTGGTTACAAAGTGCTGCCATATGACCTCTCTATTGTCCTTCAGTGCAAAGTGTGCTTTCTACTCGTGTTTGCAAGCATTGTGGTTTGTATTTTGCAGCTAATGTCATGTTGAAGAAACATATAATTTGTGTATATAAAATCAATGGAAAGTGTCAACCAGAAGTTGGCAGAGTTAGAACCGCTTCGAATAGCTGCGCGCAGACAACAAGAACTCATGGCTGTAACTGCTTTCACTGAAAGAGTGGAATTAGCAGATTGGTTGGATGAAGACGACATTGACATTAGAGGGCTTACAATCCCCGAGGATGAGAGCGATCTCAAAATACCTGTGCACTCGATGGGCGAGCATACATCTTCTCCATGGGAGGAACAGCCGTAATAGTAAATTATTCAGACTAATTTTTATTTTATGATTTAGTATACAATTTCATAAATGTGCATATTAACCCATTTTAGGCCAAGCATAGAAATGCTATAAAATGTGGTATTATTTTTATTGATTTATGCTTAAATTACATTCATTAAGACACAAAGTTTCGTGCATGACAAATATTTTATTTAAGAAGTAAAATGGTGCGTATACGCACAATTGGCCAAATCAATGAACAAATCATTCAGTTGAACAATTGTATTATACTCTTATTTTTTATGGAAATTTTCAAAACATTTTGGATGCAAATGAACTTAGCATTTGAGGCACACATAAATCACACTAAATTTGCAACAAAACTCTGAAACCTTGCATAAAAAGTGGGTTTCCTATTTTTGGCTATTTTTCATGCATTCGGCTAATGGTGTGTTAACGCACCATTAAATTTAAATAAAAAAGTTTAAGGGTTTTTTTTTTGGACATTTATTTTTATTTTATTTACAGAACTTGTAACTTTAATCCATTATAAAAACATATGATTAATCTCAAGTGGAATAATTATACACCTTCAAAAAGTCGAATTTGTCAATAACAGTTTCAAGTTAAACTGGCGTATTTTAAAAATTTCGCAACAGAAAGAGTTTACTCCAGTTGAATTAATATTTTATAATATCTTCAGAACCCTTAAAATATCAGAAAAATAAAATTAGTGAAAATATACGTCACGGTATTAACTCCATTAAACGCCATTGCTCCCACTTTGGGAACATTACTTCAGGATTTTGTTTCTAAAGTGAGTATTTTATATTGTTGTCAAAAGGTTTATTTGTATTTTGAATATATAAGATGAGTTTTGTAATTTTTTTAAAAAGTGTCATTTGTATTTTCCATTTTTTTAAAACGTATTTAAAAAGACGAAATTTAGCTTTCGACTGCTTTCGCAAAAATTTTTTTTTAAATAACTTACCAATAAAAATTATATTTTTTATTTAGAATATGTTTAACTGTCTATTGTCTAATACTACATAAATCCGTAGTTAATAAGCAGGGGCGTAGCTTGAAAATTTTATTGGGGGGGGGGGGGAGGACCAGACTTTGGCGCCCTTATTTAACTTTCATTTTTCGCCCCCCCCCCCCCCCGCAACGTCGTCTGTATTCATGCTAAGGTTTCTACAATTCATATTATAGTAGCCCTAATCCATGCTATCATCATGTCTTTTATGTATAATTCATCTTTTGTGATACTTTACACAACAATTATCTTGATTAATATTTTCATCTTTTCAAAACAAATTTTGCACTGTTGATTGATATATGTAGATATAGAGTAGGTGGGGGCAAAGATACGCACTTTCCATACATTTTTATTTTTAACGTAACATTGGTCTAAACTTATGTAACGAGTGAATAAAATGTTAGATTAGAACCTTCGGCACATACCATCATCAATCTGATTTCTGTCAAATTATAATTTCGTGAGAAATTGCAATTTTTTAAAAACATTGCTCAGCGTATCTTTGCCCCATCGGTTGGGTCAAAAGTACGCAGTCGTGGGGCAAAGATACGCAGTGCGTACTTTTGCCCCATTACTGCGGGTTTTTGTCCCATTTCCAATAAAACAAATAAGTTATGCAAATTAGTCAATTTCATTAGTATTTATAGTTAAACTGAGAATTGTAAGTTAAACCATGAAAAAAAAGAAAACAACAGGGGGTCTGTGAGATCATAAATAGCAGTTAACCTCAAACTACTGTGACAAAAATCGTTGCATAAATACTTTGAGCGGTCTTAAAGACCTCTTGATCGTTGAATGAATAAATGGGTTGACTAACTCATAAGATACTATTTTTTCGCTAAACTTTATGTAAAGGCCTCTTATAATAAAAGTTCTCTTCATTTAGAAGTCTTTAGCAATATTAAGTTTCCAAACGAATCAAAATTAAACTAACATCAATAGTTAAATTGAAAATTACAAGTTAAGCTATGAAAGATGAATATAGCAGCAGTCTGTGAGGCCGTTAACAGGAGTTAAGTGTTAAGACTTTAAAACAAAATCGTTTTATGAAACAAGAATATTGATTTTTAAAAGTAGGTAGGTAGATAACTACATTCAATATTAAAGAAAAACTTAACTAGGAAAAGGAAATTGTAGTTAACTAGCTTACATTAGTTAAGTAGCTATTAAATTTTATACAATATAAAAAATAAAACTTACCACAACGTAATTGTGGAAAGTTTTGCATCTAGCAAAAACGATAAGGCAAAGCTCCGAATCTTAAACTTGTGCGTATCTTTGCCCCAAGACGGATGCGTACTTTTACCCCATTCTGCAGTATTTTACTTAACCGACTACCTACAAGTTTAAACAAATGCAATCGAGATAAACTATACGGCATTTCGAAGCTATAGAGCTTCCGTTCTCCACTGAATTTTTGGATTTGTAAAAATTCGAAGTTAGCTAAACAATAAAGTGAAATTTTAAAAATATTAGACCAAAATTCGAAAATTTAAACTTGCCACATTTTCTTGTCATGGAGTGCTACTTTTTTCATAAGGTTTGAACACGCAACTACTACACATGAGACCAAACTACTACCTAGCGGTCATGATTGTAGAAATGTTTCTTCATATTAAATCAGGCAGTGCGTATCTTTGCCCCCACCTACTCTATCTGTAGATATACCTAATATAGATATATATTGTGTGGGGATGTAAAGACTCCAAGAGGTAAGATTGTTCATAATTGATTACATTTTGTAAAAATATTCAAAAATCCGGAAGAAAAGAGCTCAGAATCTATAGATTAATAGACGATTTTTACTTTTTTCTATCTTCAATAGAAGAAAGTATTGTAATCTAAAATTTTTTTATATCTGGTTTTTGGCGGATTTACACGTTTTAGGGGTCAGAGATCCCAAAAATATGTTTATACAAAATGTCTGTATGTCCGTGTGTCGTCATTGTACTATCGAAAAGTATGAAGTTATGCATAGAATTGAGCCAATTTTTTGTGTACGTTTTTGGCTATGGCAAGCAGGTCCTCCTCCAGTATGGAAATATTCTGACAGAAGGAGGCGCTGAAATAGCAATTTTTGTGCCATTTTCATCGTACCGTCGAAAAGTGTATGAAGTTATGCATAGAATTGAACCTAATTTATTGTATAATGTATTAGCTATGACAAACAAGTCCTCCCTGAATTTGAAAAAAATCCGCTTGTATGGGGTGCTGCAATAGCTATTTTTGTCCATTTTCTTTATTGTACCATCCAAAAGTGTATAAAGTTATCTATAGAACTGAACGAAATTTTTTGTCTTACCTGATTTTAAAACAGGTCCTTCCTGAATTTAAAAATATTCCGCCGAAAAGGGGTTCTGTGATAGCGATTGTTGTATAATTTTCTTGTTTTTTTTTTTGTAGTTCTATTGTCCATCGGCGGCTCGTGCAGTGACGAGAACTCGCGTCCTGCTAAGCCAGCTATTCGAAAACAGCTGATGTACAAAAGAATAACGAAAAACTATTGATTTTAATAAATATCATGATCGAGATTAACTCGTTTTTACTCCGATTAATTGAATGAAGTTAAGAAGAATCTATTTTAAGATGAAAATCAAATTTAAGATGAAAATCTGAGTTGGTATAGTATTGAACTAATAATATGGAAATATTGACATATGTAGCTACTTTTTGAAATTTAAGCTGTATGAGATAGAAGAAAGTTTTGGGATTGGCACATCCAACTAGTTTGATAGTATATTTAGACATTCCTCACTAACTCAAAGCAGCATTGTAAATAAACTATTATAAGGGTATAGTTGCTGCGATGTACCGTAACTTTTGTGGAGTTTGCCGTCCGCCACATTTCGCAGACATTAATCCATTTGAATACATTTATGCAACAAAGACAAACTTTTCAACAAAGTTAAAAAGTGTTAAATGAGTTTTGTTCTAAGAAGGATGTTTTTAGATATTTTTCCCCCTCTCAAAATTGCAAAAATAATTGATGCAACACAGTTAGAATGTTGATTTCATGTCTACATACATCAAACTTTTAGATTTTCATATTCAAATACAAACGAACCGACCGACGAACCGAGAAAGCTTTCTTTTCTTTTTAAATATGTGAAACACGCACGGAATTGTATCTTGATTGCTACCTGGTGATCACTTCTCTCACCACCACGTCTCGAAAGCCTGTTTAAAATATCAGTTTTGAATTTTACAGGAAAATTCCAGTGCTGTTTGATTCTTAGAGAACTGGTTTAAAAATACGTGAAATTTTATATGCGAACATATGATGATGATTTTACGAATGTGTCAAAAATAATATTTTGGAAGGAATTTGAGCTTTAACTAAAGTGAACAACTGTAAATGCTCTTGCATTCTGCTCAATCATCAACAATTTAAAACAAATCTTTCATAAATTGCATAATTTGCTTTCTTCGTAAATTTTTTTGTTTTTATTTTTGTAAAAAGGCACCTGGTTTATTTCTTCAGTTTATTTACTCTTGAGGCATTCGTGCCTGAGACACCAGTTTATATATATATATATATATATATATATATATATATATATATATATATATATATATATATATATATATACATTCACTTTAAGAAACACATATCTGCAATCTTCCAAATGACCGGAATGCACTGTTGTCACATTTTGCACAAGAGGGGAATTCAAAGAATTCAAACTTTAAGTGGAAGAAATTTTAAATTAAGAGGATTCTTTGAGGAGAATTGCTATATGACAACCTTAAAGGTCTGCATCTGCACGACGGAGTTCGGTACAGGACGAAATTAAGTAAAACTTTCAAACGGGCTGCGCAGATTAAAAAAAAGTAAGAGGACCTCAATGTACTAAGTTTTAAAGACAATAAATATGTATGCATAAATATGTATGCGGTATTCTTTGAAAGAAAATCTTAATTATATGTTAAGAAAAATCGGATTCTTTTGTAGAAATTTATCCGTCCTGAGTTTTTAATTTTTTAAAGGCCCCAGGTTTAGGCTTTTAGTTTTTAAAACCAACCAATATAGTTTTGTTTTGTATTGGGGCGTGTCCGGCCTTAGAAATTTCGGCTCGTGCAGTCCTCTAGACAGCCTCCACCCCCTCTGAGCTGTTCTAACCCCCTTTTAGTTATTTCAACTTCTTTCCACTACAAGAGTGACCAACAACTACTGAGATAAGGATAAAATGAACTGCTAAGGAGCGAATTACACTTACTCTCTCGCAATCGACTACAATCTACAATTCCTGTTTTCAGAATCATCCTTCAGCATATATAAATTGCTTTTGTTAGGGAATAGAGGTAGTAACAATTCTAAAATTAAATTTCTTATACAAATATGGTATGTTAAAAGTAACTTAATTTATAATTTAACATTTAAAGTAAAGTGCTTGTACAAATAATTGTAACTACTATTTAAATCATTTCTTTATCGGTGCCTCACGGTGTTATTAAACCTTGTGCGGCGCCCTTCTACTTCACCATAATTGTGAACCGTTTTAATCCCCTCCAGTCACTTCCACGTCTTTTCACTTTCTTTTTACTACCAACGGTGACAAACAACTACTGAGATAGGAAGGAAATAATTATTCTTATAAGAATCGAATTACATTTACTGTCCCGCAATTCATTAGAATTACTGTTTTCAGAATTTTCTCTTCTGCATGTATAAATTGTTTTTGTTGGGGAATAGAGGTAATGATTTAAACCCTTTCTTTTGAGGGTGCCTGGCAGCGAGCGCCCTTAAACCTATGGCACCCTACTACTTGAATATATTGGGAAAACTGTGCTCATCCCCTACAGTCACTTTCAGTTGCTTCCACACTTTCTTTCTACTGCTAAGGGTGACCAATCTAGGTGAGAAGGAAATAATTGTATTTCTAAGGATCAAATTCTTGCACCTTAGGGCCCAGGGTCAAGTAAGAAGAGTTGGGCACTGTAGGCCCTGATCCTTCATGGATTGTACAGCCACAGGTTTAGTTTTTTTTTCTTTAAGGATCAAATTACATTTGCTGTTCAGCAGTTGATTACAATTCCTGTTTTCGGAATTTTTTCTTCCGCATATATATAAATTGTTTTTATTAGGAAATAGATGTAGTAATCTAAATCCCTTTTTTGTAGTAGTCTAAATCCCTTAAACCTTCTGTGGCACACCCTACTAAACTAAACAAATCTCTGTGGCTATACAATCCATGAAGGATTTAGGCCGACACTGCCCATCCCTGTTTTCTTGACCCTGGGCCCCGAGGTGCTATGCAGTATACGTCCAAATCAGGTGGTCGGCCAAACGCCGGACCCTTGGTGTTTAATTCCCAAGCAAGCTTGGTACTCATTTCATCGACTCCGAAGGGATGAAAGGCTGAGTGAACCCTACCCAGTCGGGAGCTGAACTCTCGACTTGCAGCGCGGCTGACAGATGCTCTGGCCACTGGGCTTCGTGGTGCCCTACTATTGAACATATTTTCGAACTTTTCTAATTCCTCCAGGTACTTCTTTCCACTTTCTTTCTACTGCCAAGGGTGACCAACAACTACCGAGATAAGAAGGAAATAATTGTACTTATATCCTGCAATTGATTACAATTCCTGCTTTCATTTTTTTTTTCATTCCGGAAGTTAAAAATTTTCTACGGGATAGGGGGGTGGGGAATATAGAGGAAGTAACAGGTCTAAAATTGATTGCCTTATACAAGTTTTGTATGTAAAAAGCAACTAACTTTGTAATTTTAAATTTAAAATAAAATTATTTTATAATTACTTTTTACTACTGATAAACCCTTTTTACGGGCTCCTGACGGCGCCCATAAACCTTTTGTGGCGCACTAATACTTGAGCATATTGGGGGGAGGCTCCCCCCTTTAGATTCAGTTAGACCTTGATATAAACTGGGCCTGGTTAGTTTTTGGTGGAAATTGCCCAACAGGTGGAGCTGGTATGCGGCATTTTTCACGATTTCTGCAATAGCTATATCTCAAGACCTACTGCACGGATTTTCACAAAACTTCAGATTCAGTTAGTCCAGGATATAGTTTGGTGCTGATTACTTTTTTGTGAAAATCGTCCAACAGGTGGCGCTGTTATGCTGCTTTATTCATGATTATCGCAATGGCTCTAACTCAAAAAAAAAAAAAAAAAAAAAGCAGGAATTTTCACCAAACTTCAGATTTAGTTAGTCCCTGATATAAATTAGTGCTGTTTAATCTTTAGTGTAAATCGCCCAACAGGTGGCGCTGCTGTGCTGCATTTTTAACGATTTCTACAAGAGCTGTATCTCAAGAACTAATGCACAGATTTTCATCAAATTTCAGATTTAGTTAGTCCTTGACTAGAGTTGACGTTTTTGTGTAAATCGCTCAACAGGTGGTGTTGCTATGTTGCATTTTTTGCGATTTCCGTAGTAGCTTTATCTCAAGAACTAATGCACGAATTTTCATCAAACTTCAGATTCAGGTATACCTTGATATCAATTAGTGCTGTTTATGTTTTGGTGTAAATCGCTCAACAGGTGGCGCTGCTATGCTACATTTTTCATAATTTCCGCTATAGCTCTATCTCAAGAACTAATGCACGCATTTTCATCAAACATCAAATTCAGATATACTTTGATATGAATTGGTGCGAAATCGATGTTATTTCTTGTTCTATTTAAATGATTTAATTGACGTGATTTATATAGAAGAAAGTTCTGTGATGGCCACACCATACTAGTTTGTTAATAGCATTCAGAGTTTCAACCAAATCTAACAGCACATAACGAAAATATGAAAAAGAACAGTAGAAAAAGTACACTGCAATTAAATCATTAATATATTGAATATTTCATGATATATGGGCATTTGTATGAAATAATTTTTAACTGTGCATGCGTGAAAGATTCCAAAATTTTTATTTTCTAATTTGGTAGTCGGCTATTTAGGGCAAATTACATTAAAAGCCCTGCTAAATATTGTGAAAGCGCAAAAGATACAGTGAACTGATTGACAAAGTGTAGAAAAGAAAAATTATAATAAAGCTACTTTTAGAAAGCAACTCACTCTATCGCTCTTATCTATTTGAAATTTTGCAATATTTGACCGGACTTTTTATATAAGTGTCCCCAAATAGCTGACTAGCAAATTATGAAAAAAAAAATTTTAGTTTTTCACGCATGCACAGTTAAAAAATATTTCACGCAAATGCAAAATGCCTATACCTATCAAAAATTCGGTATATTAATATTTTAATTGCAATATACCGTTTCTACTGTTTTTTGTGAAGTTTTTCGAAAGTGGTGTTAAATTTGGTTGAAAACTCTGTGTTCTATAAGCAAAAAACATACATTTTTCACAGAAACGTTAACACCTTCACCAATATGCGTGCTATGCTTACACAAATGCACACGATCGTTAAACAGGACCCACGTAGTCATTTGCTACAGTGACAGACCATTTTGAGCATTTTCTGTCACATGGGTGATCACAACCATTATTTTATTATTAAATTTATTGTTGTCCTCTTAATTGTCCTTTCAATTAAACCTTCACTGGAAAAGTTAGGGTCAAACATGTTCTTTACATTCTCAAAGTTCAAACACAATTCATCAAGATTTTCAATAAATATTCGACAAACCGTGTACAATCGAAAGCGTCTATTCACTCCCCCTTAATTTTTGAACTTCAGTGTATATGTATGTATGTATGTATGTGTGGTAGCAACATTTTTAATAAATGTATGGAAACAAACTAATTGAGCTAATTAGTACATAGAAAGATTAACAACCTATGGATATGAACCTGGGTCGTAATCCAATTTTCAGTGCTGAATAAGGGGTGTTTATACCTCTGATCCAAATTCCAGATATTTGTTCATAACACTAAATGGAAATATTTCAAATGAAATTTTCAACATAACTTATCCTTCTTTGATCACGTGAAGTATTGGAAGCAGCCCGAGTAACCTCCGCATACAATCAGCTTTGAAGTAGGTACTTAATAATTTGGATTGTAGTTGATACTAGCAGGCTATGCCCGCTACGCTGGTCTGCTTATCCAAATGAACCTTGAATTAAACAAAATGTATCATTGAATTTGACATTGTGATTTAAAGCATTATGGAACCTTACCTGGAATGTCCTTTCGCACTGCTGTAAACGATAAGAACGCCAATGTGCTATTATATTTTCTAATGTGTAGACAAATTTTCAGCTATTAAGGTCTTAACCCTTTTAGTTGATCAATAACAGTAGGATTGGTAAAGAAAGATAGTACAATACGCAATACAATAAAACAAACCCGGAAAAATTATATAACTACTTGTAATAAAGCAAACAAACAAACGGACAAAATCCATCCAGTAAAACTTTTTTTAAAGGTTGATCTTTCATAAGGGATCCATCTGATTATAGAACTTTCCCCCGTAATTCTGTAACTAATCAACGTAGAATGATACGCAATAAACTAAAACCTCCGCAAACATTGTCTTATCAACAAAGAAAGTATTATCAATATCCGCCATCTTGAACTTTTTGAAAAGTCTAATCTTTCATAATCGGTTTCATATGATTATGGAACTTTCCGCCATTACTTTATGACTAAGCAACGTAGAACAATATGCAAAATACTAAAACCATGTCTGAATAGATATCTAACTAATATGAAATTCCTATCAAAATCCGTTCTGTAGAACTTTAAAAAATGTTAAACTTTCATAATCGGGTTCAACTGAATATAGAACTTTCCACCACACCTCTATTATTAAGCAATGCAGAAGGGTATAGTATATACTAAAACTCTGCCTGAAAAATTATTTAACTAACAGTGAAAATTCAATCGTAATCAATTCGGCTGAATCTTTTAAAAAGGTTTATCTTTCATGATCTGATTATATAACTTTAAAACATAATTGTATGTATAAGCAACGTAGAACGATATTTTATATACTAAAATCTTCCCTGGAAAATTATCTAACTATCATTATGATCAAAATCCATTCAGGTGAGCTCAAGTTATATGCAACCGGGACGAATTTCCCATTTCCATTTTACTCTAGTATATATAGTAGAAGCAGAAGTAGATAGATAGATAGATAAGAATATTGATTATTAAAATTTATGAAACTGCAAGTTATTTCTCGTTGTCTCTGCTGAATAATTTTAAAGACTTTTCAATCGGCGAGTATCGAGATTTAGTATTATGTCTACAACAAATGTATTTCATTTTGTACCAAAACATTGTCGTTAAAATGAGCCGATTTGCTGTGGGTTCCGATATTATAAAATATATATTTTTTTCAAAATCGCCAACTACGCGTATGACATTTTAAGTGTCTCTTGGCACTGCAGTAAACATTTCCATATTTTATTCAGCGAAAAATGAAGTTATAACTTAATTTTGCTTGATAATAAAAAATACTTCCACCTTCAAAAAATAGTAAATTAAAAATTTTTGCAGTGTTACGAATAAATAATAATTAAAGCCAAAAGAAATTCGCGTTCAATAAACATCAAGCCCCAAAATTTGGCATCGTTTGCAATAAAATTTGGTACTTTTCTTTTCCACTACAGGCGCCTTGGCGTTTTTTTTAAAGCTTGGCGCTATTCGGGCATCAGAGAGTGAGATTTATTGCCAATTGATATAAACAGTTAAGAAAACAAACTTGATGAAATTTTTTGTTTGTTTATATATGTATATTATAAATGTTTTTTATATACAAATTACTTCTGTTTCTAATTAAAATTAGATAAATTGCATCTTTATGTTAAATAAATTGTATAAACAGAAAAAAATGCTTGTTTATATGAAATGAAACAGTGAATAGGTTGCCAGAAAATGTTTCCAAATTTTCTCTCCGCCAAGGCTATTTTCTGTTTCGCCAAGATCCCTATACTGTAAATTACCAAAAAATTTTGCACATTTAGGATTGAAATAAATGGCGCAATAGCATACAATTTGGTATGGTGTTGGTATAACGTAAAAATAGGAAAAGGTCGCCAAAAAGTTTTCTTTCAAATCTCGCCAATTCTGTGATAATTCGGTTATAGAATAGCTCCGCTTTAAAAACACAGAATCAGTTTAAACCTTTTCCTAAGTTAATTATGCGCCAAACCACGCCAGGTAACATACGCCAATTGTCAGTAGACTCAATTATGTAACTTATCGGTACCAAATATGCCAATTGTCTATGGATTCGATAACGTAATTTATCTCCTTAATTTATGCATACTTTACAAACTACATCTACTTTCCAATTTTCCTGATTTTAAGATCAATGGGTACTGTTAGATGTTTAAAAGATTGGCGCAATTCGGGCTTAAGAAAGTGAGATTTGTGGCCAAATGATATGAACAGCTATAAAAACAAATAAAATGAACTTTAAGCTTTTTAAAATATGTATTCTTATAAATATTCCTATATAAATTTTTATTTATGAATATTAATATTTTTGTTATTTATATAAAATTTACTTCTGTTTTTATATAAAAAAAAAAGAAATGTATTCTTTATAGTAAATAAATTATCTAATTACTGAACAGAAAATATGGATGAAAACTTTCCTTGTCTCGCCAAGCCCATTTTTTCCAACTCGCAGCTATATTGGAAAATTACAGAATTTAACCCATTGCTCTATGACTAAACAGTGTCGAACAATATATTATATACTAAAACTATCTCTGAAAACTTGTCAAACTATTAATGCAAATTCTATCAAAAACCGTTTATTTTAATTTTTAAAAAGGCTATTGTGATAATTGCGTACACCAGACTACAGAATTTTCCCAAAAACGGTATGGCCGAACAATATAGAAGGGCATGTTGTATACTGAAAACGCCCCTGGAAAATTATCTAATTAACAGTCCAAGTTCCATCGAAATACATTGGGCAGAATCATTTAAAGAGGCTAATTTTCCATTATCAGGTTCATCTCATTAAAGATCTTTAAACCATAATTCAATACCAGGAAACGTAGAACGACGTGTTATGTACTAAAAAATTCCCCGAAAAATTACCTATCTAACAGTGTACGTTCAGCAGAACTCGAGTTATAAGCAGCGGGAATGAAATTTCCATTTGAATTATATATATATAAGTAGAATTGGGTATTTCCAGAAAATGCTGTCGTTTATTGAGAAATAACCACTATTGTGAACGTCGCTCAAACCGATGGCACGCTTATGCATTTTTGGCTTAAAATTAAATCGTTTGGCGATAAAATGAAATCGCAAAAAACATACAATATGTAACTCACAAGTATCGTCATTTTTATAATTACATTTGCTAGTTTCTTCTGTATGTCACATGATGGTCGAGTTAAATAAAAATAAAAAGAAAAAGAAAATTTAAAAGAAAACAAAAACAAAATTGTCACTCAGATATTATTTTATAAAATTTTCTGATGCATTTTATTTAACCGGACGCAAGAGATAAATTGCCAAATATAGTTTAAAACTGCAATCTTTCATATTGAATAAATTTTTAAGCATTACGAACATTCTCTTTCATGTTTAAATTCGATATTTTCGTTTTCCAATATTACCACTCGTCAATTTTTTTTTCCATTTTCTCTCTTCTTTTCTTTTTTTTCCTTTTAAATAAAATTAGTAACAGTTTTTTTCCGCGATGTACAGCCATTTCAATTCATTTATCAAAAAATTCATCGCCAATAAAATAATGGTAACCCTTTCGCCCAAAATAACAGAACTTTCCGTCATAATTCTATAACTAACCTACGTAGAACGATGTGTTATAGCTTAAAACCTTCCCTGAAACGATACCTATATAACAGTATAAGTTTCGTCAAAATCCATGCAGTAGAATTCAAAATCTAGGCGTTCGGAACGAAATTTTCGTTTGGATTATATATATATAATAGATAGAATAGATAGTTCATAACACATAATCTATTATCTATTCTATCTCAAAGTATAAAACAGATCGCATTGTTAGATTTTCTAATTTTAACAATATCGCGTTAGGTTAGTTCCACATTCCACCACCAGGGAGCGCACTCTATTCTTAACGAAAGCGTATCTGAACGAAACTCCTTCATGCAACCTTTCCGTAGATACATGAATCGGGAGGGTGGCGGTCTTAACCAATAATTTAAGATAATTGCTGAAATTACTATGAAAAATATTTTAAAGGGGCTCTACGTGGGCCCCTAATAGAGTTAGAGGAAATCGGAAGACGGCAAAATAATCGCGGGGAAAAGTTTGCTTGGGTGCTTTGGAGCTACTTTTGGCGCGAGATCTAAGCTCTACGACCAATAGGAGCCCAGATATTTAAGGAAATATGAAGTAACAAAGTCTAAAATAATAGAATTTTCCGTAATAATTCTATAACTAATCTAGGTAGAATGATGTGTTATAGCTTAAAACCTTCCCTGGAACGATACCTATCTAACGGTATAAGTTCCGTAAAAATCCATGCGGTAGAACTCGAAATCTCGGCGTTGGGAACGAAATTTCCGTTTGGATTTTATATATACGAGTTGAAACCCGTCGAAATTCGACGAATTAATATGTTTAGAATGGAGCTGTTAGATCGAATTTATAATAAACCTACAAAAATAATTATATTAAAAATTCATCTTGCATTGGTTATCTAACTCTTAAAACAAATAATGTTTTTAACCTAAAATTACCAAAATATTATTTGCAAAAGCTTCAACTGGTTAAATTATTGAAAATTTCAACTGTATTAGAATACGTAATCAAGATGAGTAATTATCTTGAAGTTGTCGATTGAGGCTCTTACATTTGCTTTTACGGGATGAAAAATCAGTAAAAAGGATTTCGCTTTGTCACATCATAAAATTTCCCCCCATAAAATCTAAACTGTACGTTATTTTTACATTCTCAAAATTTACATACGCACCACTCAAATTCACAATTTAAAAGTATTTTAATGCGCTATACATTATTAATGAATGTATTTCCAAACTTAAAGTCACGTTTGTCCGATACAACTTTTCATGTGAACATTCGCATAAAATTTAAGTTTTAATCTCAGTACCCGCGAAAATTTACCATTCAGAAATTTTCCTTTAGTTGCCATAGAATTGGCCATTTAGTATTTGTCAAATATTTTGTTTTATCAAAGAAAATGATGTTTTGCTTTAAATATCACATCATTTTTACTCACTCAATCATTTTGCCTAGCGTCTCAAACTCAGTATCAGCGTAATGTGAAAATATTGAAATATTTTCTTCAATCTTTTGATTTGTGAAGAAGAATGCGTGTTTTTTTTTTTTAATGGCTGACATTTTCTGTTCAAAAATTAGAAAAAAGTTATTTTTATTTATAATGTGAAAATGGCATCAATAAGGATATAATCAATAAAAATAAATAAACCATGACTATTTTCCCTTTACTTTTAATAGAAATGTGGTACTTCAGTTGCCACAATTACAAAATTGGTATTAAAAAATATAAAAAAATTAATATCTCAAAAATAAATTGACATAGAGCTTTCAAACAAATTGCATTTAAAAGTACATTTTTTTCCTTATACGACGGTGTAAAAATTTAAACTGTGCGATGTTTAGAAGTTTAAAAATTTGCAGTAGCGAAAATTTCAAAACCGAAATTTCATTTCAAATTTCAAAGTGTTGCCATTCGCAAAATGACGTATGCGTTACGCACAGATATGTTTGTCCTTTCCTTTATAATATAGATAATAGATTAGATGTGTTGTTACCGATCGAAATATTGCGCACTTCCATCACAATTCTTCCATTGCACTTCGCAATGCCCACCAAGCATCTCATGAAATTAAACATTTTTAAATTGCTTTTTCTCTCTTATTTGTCAGTTTGTTGCAATAATATTTAAATGACCATCTAAATTATTTCACCCCCCTCAAGAACAAATCCCCTTTTTTCCTTCCCCCACCCCTTCAGTATACATAGTTTAAAATCTTTTTTTTTTCTTCTATTTATAACGTTTCTATAATTAATAATTAAAAGACCATCTAAACTACTCTCTGACCCTCTACTCAAACAATTCCCGCTTCTCCCTCAAAAGGTGGCCAGTCACTTGCGATTTTTGACGTTTTGTTAAATATCTAGAAAAATACTTGAGGAATTAACCTGAAATTGCAGGTGTGTAAACAGTATTGTATAGGTCATATATTTCTATGAAGAATTTTTCCCGAAACCCCATAAGGGACTGTCAAAAAATTGAAAAAGAACGAATATCTTTTGGATTACCCTGTAAAAACTAATGAAGCAAAAGCGTTTAAACTCTAGATTGCTAATAAGTGGCTTATTGTAATATACTGTGTTCATTTTTTTGAGAATAGCATGTATACCCGTTGAGAAATTAAGGTTTTTATAAAAACAGTCCCAAATTTCACCAAGTTTTTTGCTTATAATTTGCAGAGTTCTTAATATAAAAAAAAAAGTTCTTTTCAGAAAATATGACGAACAACGTTGTACACAACACCCCGCAATTAAAATGAAAAAAAAATAATTAGATGAAAAATGACCAGGTTTACTAAAAATTGCTTCACTGCGCATGCGCGAGTGCAATCTATCTATATTATAAAGGACAAACATATCTGTGTGTAACGCATACGTCATTCTGCGAATGGCAACACTTTGAAATTTGAAATGAAATTTTGGTTTTGCAATTTTCTCTACTGCAAATTTTTAAACTTCTAAACATCGTACATTTTAAATTTTTACACCGTCGTATGAGGAAAAAAATGCTCTTTTAAATGCAATTTGTTTGAAAGCTGTATCTCAATTTAATTTTGAGATATTAATTTTTTTGTAGTTTTTAATACATTTTTTGTAATTGTGGCAACTGAAGAACTCCATTTCTGTTGAAAGTCGTGGAAAGTTGAAAGTAAAGGGAAAATAATCACGGAAGAAAAAAAATAATTTATTACTGTAGCTTTTTATTGACATTTTCTCATAAAAACTGAAAAAATAAATTGAAATTAAAATACGTGCTATGTCAGCGATTTTTTTAATTTCTAAATATCGCACATTTTCAATTTTTAAACCGTCAAATAAAGAAAAAAATCTACTTTCAAATGCAATTTGTTTGAAAATTATATCTTAATTGACTGAGTTATTATATTTTTTAAATAACTAGCCGCCCGTGGCGACCAATTTGGTCTCCCTTAAATGTATGCTAGGCATTGTATCATGTTACTTTTATTCATAATTTAATTTACTTGCTCAATCCTTCGCCAAATTTGAAGATTATGATAGAGAAATCGAGAACTCGCTACAGTTATGTTAGTCGGGCACAGGTGATAAATCGCCAAACATTGTACCCGTCGCGTTTTTTTTTTCACATTTCGTTAATTCAGATTAAAATATAATCCTTTCACTCATTTTATTTAGAATGGATGACTTTAATTTAAAAATAGAACTTTTAAAATTCATGACTTCCACTTAAAAAAAAATCTTTGCAAAAAGAGAAAGAAAAGAATAAATAATACCATAAACCATTTAATTTCAACATCAAAGATTGTTTTAATTTACCCATCGAGAAATAAAAAATGCTGTTGGCGAGAATTGCACCCAGCTAACATAAAAGTACGAACTCTTTGCGGTCATAGACACTTTTATGTAGTTTTATTTAAAAAAAAATATTTGGATTAAATCGGTTGCCAAAAAAAAATTTCTTTTCTCGCCATGGACTTTTTCTCTATTTCGCCAAGTACCTATACTGGAAAAGCACCTTCATTTATTTTTTTATTTATTGTAGTTTAAATTAGATGAATAAAAGACGGCACAGGTGTCATATACGCACTACGTTGGCACGACTTTTTTCTGACGCCAATGTCATATACGCACCGGGGTACATAACTGACGCCAAAGTGTCGTTATTTTGCTTGATATGGTAACCCGGATGTAGTTGTTTATTTATTAATAAATTTTTTATTTACTTTTATTTTATTTTTTAAAATTATATAAATTGTTTTGTTCTATAGTTATAAATTAAACTTTTTATTTATTGTTTTTCACTTTTTTTAAATATTACACAATAACCAATGAGATGCGCTTAATTCGGGCGTTGCCATTAAACAATTAACCGCCAATTGTTTACAAATAACCAATTGAACAATTAACCAACAATTAATTGCTATTTCTGTGCCACGTACGATAGCGTAATATATATATAGACTTTCAAGCATAAATTATTTTTTAATTTATCTCTATCACATGTAGCTCGATTACGGAAGGTTAATCCGCTTGCCCTTAAAACAATGTAAAAAGTTCAGCATATGTTTTCGTCTAATGTTCCATAACAAAGTTAAAACTTCCTCTATAGAAAAATAAATAATGTAATGTAAATAACAAACAAATTTAACAGACATGTGATTGAACCACGCGCTTATGCACTGAAATGATCGGAAAGACTGACGTAAGTAGCAAAATCTTGGGTTAATAACTCCTGGCATGCGGTGACATGTGAAATTATCGCTTTTAATAAATTTCAAAACTTTATTTGATTACATAATTGATATTTTTCATATAAAAAATTCTTTTTGATGTTAGTGGGCAATCTAAAATATATATTACATGTAAAAAAATAATTAGATTAAAAAAAATTGGTTTTCACTTATATTCTGTAACCCGAGGAGCTCGGGTTCGATCCCCTAGTTTATATAAAATCCAAGTCTCTGTGTGTCCCTCAGTATTCCGGTAGGACCGCCTCATTGAAATGAGTAATTGTTGAAAAATATTAATGCAGGGCAGTGTTGGGCAGAATCTGATTACAAAGTAATGAAATTATAGATTAAAATACATTATAATCCCCTCACAATGCAATTGATTAACATGTAAGGCATTACAAAGTAATTTCAAATACTCTTTTGAAATACATAATCTGATTATCGTGTAATAGATTACAAACCAATTCTCATTTTTTTCTTTTAAATTTTAATTAGATTAATTTGTAATGGATTGCAAGATGATTCAGATTACATTTTTAATTGTATAATTCAATTAACATATAATCTATATTACAAGATGATTCATATTCGATTTTAATTATATAACCCAATTAACCGGTAATCGATTACTTTTTTAATTATAGTATCCAGTTAACTTGTAATGGATTATAGATCAATTCTAATTGCATCTTTAAAAATATAACTCAGATTAAATTCTAATGTATTACAAGTTAGTGTCAATTACGTTTATTCAGAATTCAGTTTGGTTAACGTGTAATATAATACAAATTAATCTAAATTACATTCTATGAAATGTATTTAAATTAAATTGCAATGAATTATGAACTAATTCTAATTGCAGTTTTTAAAATATAATTTAGATTAAATTCTAATGTATTACAAGTTAATCTTAGTTATGTTTGCTCAGACTGAAATTTGGTTAGCGTGTAATGTAATATAACTAAATCTAAGTTACATTCTATGAAATGTATTTAAATTATATTGCAATCAATTACGAGCTAATTCTAATTGCATTTCTAAAATTTATATGAAAATTACTTGTAATTCAATGCAAATTAATCCCAGTTACGTTTATAAGAATGTAACTAAATTATAAGTAACTATTTATATCTCAGTAAGTGTTAATTTATAATGTTATAAAAACATAATAGAATTTTTTAAGCAGAATTGCATATTTACTTATTTTCTAGTTATTTTTAAGTAATTAATCGTTTTCTGGAAATTTCAGACCCGAAAAACGCGCTATACAGAGTCTGATGTCGAGAGGTGTCATGAGACAGAGGTGCATACACCCTAATTTTACAAAACGATTATTATTTTCTTTTAAAGTAAGTTTTATACCCAGAAAAAAGTCAATATATAAGGTTTAAATTATTACGAAATATAAAAAATTGCTTATCGCTCTCGAAGGGACAATGTCACATTATTTTTAACATATAGATCTTAAATATCTCTGTGGTATAAGCAATATACATACAATGCATTTAAAATTTTGTAGATTATCTGATGATTGAGAATGCAATGTTAAAAATGAAGGAGCTCAAATTTAATCATTCATGAGTAGATTTCGGTTCTCAGACTTTGTTCCTGCTGTTTAGGTCATAGGGCTTCGATACGGACACATCGGTCCCAATGCCATATCAGTTCCTAGTTATTTCGGTCCAAAAAGTGACATAATTTTACAGAAGACATTGATTGTCTTTAAAAAAAAAAAAAAAAAAAAACCACATAAATTTTATTATAGTGCGAATATAAGGGCCCGATATCCAAAAACACATATAACTCAAATCTAATTTGTCGACACAAGTTTCATATGATTAACGTAACAGTTTTAAAGGGAGGAGGGCGAGGCTCTATAGATTTTTCATAAAAGCCCTTCCATATTTTAGTGTATCAAAAATATAAGAGGCTGAAAAATTAAAATAATTATAACTCAAGCTACAATTATCGTAAAACACTTTGTATAGTAAACGTAACCTTTATAATGGGGAAGAGGACATTGTCGGTATTTTTAACAGAAGCCCCCAACTTTCAATATGGCATAAATATAAGGACCCGTTAAACATAGACACTTATAACTCAGATCCAAATTGTCACAGAACATAAAAATTTCATATGATAAAAGCAATTATTTTAAAGGGGAGAGAAAGACATTTTTTGGTCCTGTTTGAGATTGAGAATCTTTTCTTGAAATTGATTCCATTTTTATAGTTGTAAAAACAAAACAAAAAATTATATATTTAAAATCCAAATTCATCGAATTTCAGTTTACCTTTTCATGCATTAGTTTAAGGAAAATTAATTTTTCGCATGCTTGGGTAATATTGAAATTTATACGATTTTTTTATTATTATTTTCTAATTAATTAAAATACATTGAAGTAGAATCATGCATCGGGTTGGGCATCGCATTTCGGCAGTGTCGACGACGATTTTTTTTTTTAACGCATTTTTTATTTTAAATTTTTTACAATTACGAATACATTCCTAAATTTATTCAGTATTTATGTTGAAAAGATTAAAATTTTATATTTAACCCGTAACCGAAGTAACAAATATTGTCGATATCTACCGTGAGCAATCTGTCAGACCGGTTAACCCGTAACCGGAGTGACAAATGATGTCGCATAACTGCCGTGAGTGGTCTGTGAGACCGCTTAATCTAAATATGAATAAAATGCTACATTAACTCTCAAAATACTATTTATCTACTAAACTTCACGTACACGGCTATTATTTTTAAAATTCAGCTATTCAAAAGTTAGTAGTGAAGATAAAGGGATTCCAAATATAACAAAATTTAACCAATCTATTGTTAAACGGAAAATTTGTGAAAATTGAAAAATACAGCAGTCTCTGAGACCGCTAACAGCAGTTTCGGGTTAAGATACAAATACATCGAATTTCTGTTTGTACTTTTATACATTCTTTACGTTAAAAATTAATTTTCATATGTTTGGGAAATATTTGAATATTGTAGTTTTAATATATTATTATTTTGAAATTAATAAAAAAAAAATACTTTAAATCATAGTTCTGAATTGGTAACCCGATTTCTTGCAAAAGGAAAGAAAGTGAGAGGGGTGAGGAAACATTTATGAGTTTTTCCGGTTATCTGAAATTTTCAGTTTTTTTGTCATTTTCCGATCATTGAAAATTAGATATATTTTATTGCTAATCCTACAGGAGCAAACCGTCACAAACACTTCATGAATTTCAGCAGCCGGGTGCTCCGAGGCTCCTACTTTCAATCCTTCTCCATCAACTACATGAATGTCAGCATTTATGTTAAACACATTTTATTATAATCTAAAACCTAAAAGGAAATAAAACTGCGGCGTATGATTTACACATCTTTGTTTTATCTTTTTATTTAACTTTATTTCTCATCACGGAAGGTTATTGGTTAAATTCAGTATTAGATTCATTGAATATGCTTCTGTTTTTCCTCAACATCTTTTTAATCATTTTTCAGTAAAAAAAATAAAAAATGTTTTTGTATGTTTTTAGAACTGGAATGCAAGTTAAGAAGACTATGGGAGACCCCCTCCCCCCTACAGACTATTGAATTTAGATTTCAGCAGCCATCAGAAGTTAGAAAAAACACAATCCTTTTCTTTTATATTATTTCTTTACTGAACTAATCAAAATTTTCAAAATAGCTCATTAATTACCCGACTGAAAAGAAGGGTTGTGTGTTTCACGCGTACCTGGGTATGTGGATTTCTTTATACCCTCGAAACATCCCAACGGCTGAATGGATTTTAATGAATGAGGTCTCTATCTATTCGTCTTAACCGTCCGATGGTTATAGGCAATGTTTTGTTTTTATAAATTCAAAATGGAGGCCGTAAAATATAAAATGGCGATAGAGACGAAAAAAAGTTACGAACCCTATTGAGTGGCATATCATTGGATAGGTCTTTCAAAATGAAGGCGATGTTCCATTGACTATTTTACAGTCAGAAGCTCCGTTTAAATATTACACAACCTGGAAGCTGTGTATGTAGGATTTCTAGCTTTACTGCAACTCTAACCACCATATAGACATCTATAGGCCTCATCAAAAGAGTGTTTATAGATAGGAACTAACAATTAAACGCAATTTAAAAGTCACCAATACAAATAAATTAAAAAAAATATGTAAGTAATATAAAAATAGTTTCACATTGATAGAAATAATTAGTTGCAGTCGGGTATTTTGATTTTTTAAATTTAATTGATTTATTGTTTAAGTGCTGAATCCCGAGGTCATACGAACTTTTTAAAGCTTAAAATATATATTTTATCAAAGTTACTTGGAAAATTTAAAAGTACTTACTATACTATATAATACAGGAGGGGGGGGGAGGGGTGACGATTAAAGACCTTATTTGATCACTATAAATTAAAAAATGGGTTCCCTATTCTAAAAGGTAACGTCACTGTTAAATGTATTTATGATTAAAGAATCGCGATATTACATAAATGATAAATCGACTTAAGAAACTTCTACAGCATCCATTCCTAAATAAGATGCTGGCAACTTCAAACACTTAAAACTCGAGCTGTAATTATCGTAGAACATTCATATTTGTATGGGAAGTGTAATCTTTATAAAGCCGGAGCTATGTCTTTTTTTGAACAGGAACCCCTAAATTTTAATATAGCAGTATTTTAAGGCCATGATAACTACAAACACTTTTATCTTGGATGCAAATTTTCGCAGTCTACACAAATTTCTTATGATAAACGTAAACATTTTAAGGGAGTTAGGCTCTGTTGATTTTTTTTATGATTGCACCATATATATTTGTAGATGAAAACAAAACATGCTCACAACTTAAAATCCTGTAACTCGGGTTTTAAAAATGCCAACAAAGTTCTCTCCCTTTTTATAAAGATCACGTTTACCATACAAATTATGAGAGTGCTATGACATACACAAACCAAGTTATAATTTTCATGGCTTCTTATATTTATGATGTACTATAATTTGGAGGCTTTGATAAGATATCAATAGAGCCACCACCTCTAAATGATTACTTGTAATATAAGAAA
Source organism: Maratus speciosus (assembly GCA_963932465.1). Lineage (NCBI taxonomy): Eukaryota > Metazoa > Arthropoda > Arachnida > Araneae > Salticidae > Maratus > Maratus speciosus. The sequence goes on along the minus strand of CAWVRF010000976.1, from coordinate 178,254 downwards.
TTTGTGCGATGTGCTACTACTTGGATCCGATTTAAAAGTGTACATGGTTATCGGGTTCTATACTGAAATTTAGTAGGCTGTGGTTAAAAATCCGACAATGTCTAATATTAAATTATGTCCCATTGATCAAGCACACAAAATTTCTGCGCACTGAGTCAATTTGTTCACGAGTTATAAGAGTTTAATTTTCTCAGACTTTTATATTCACAATTTTATAAAATTTAGCTGTTGATAAAAAATATAAAGGATCCTGAAAATATACACTCATCATATTAATCATAACAACGTTTAGTGGTCTTACGACAATTACAGACAGAGTTATAGGAAGGAAACGAAATAGCATGACTCCCTCATTAACATCCCTTTGTAAAACTTATGTGCTGTGAGCAGTGTTGGGTACGCTCACAAAATAAACGAACTAATTCAAACTCAAACCCAGTTTCTCAAAAATGAGTCAAGTTCACGTTCAAATTCAAAATTTTTGGAACAAACTCGTTCAACTCAAACTCATCTATGAAAGTGAGCGAAGTTCACTAAAAACTCATTTTTTTTTAGAATTTTTTTGTTTAACTTTACAAAATTTTGTGAACAAATCTTTTGGTTATTCGATGTAAGGGTCTTCATAGGCCCGGCCCAATTTTCCTTTCTAATACTCGCTCCGAGCGTGTTTTGTGGATTACTTATTTCTAGAGGTTCAGAACGAGATGGGCCGGCACCGGGACTGGATTTATATTCCGACCCAAGCCGGGACTTGACTGCATTCTTCTTGAGGTTTGAACTAGCAGAAATTTTTAGTCCCCGTTCCAACCCAGTTCATTTGAAAATCACTGGACCAGCACTACTCTGGCCTATCTAGTAAAAATATCAGTAAAATTTTGACCGGCCCAATTTTTTAAAAATTTAAATGCGCGCATTTTTGAATCGCTATTATTCCACAATTAAAATTCATATATATTTATTTTTATTATTCTTTAAGATGGGTAGATGGTAGATGCATTTCTTGGCAATAAAATTAAATTACAGTAAAACCCGAAAAAAAAGAACCTGCCTATGACGCAATCCCGTGTTTAACACCGCCCCCTCCCCCGTCCCCCCCCCCAAAAAAAAAATGATCTATGTAAAATGAGCATAACAGTACTTGTGAAAAGAATGTAATGCATTTTAAACCGATGATGAACTTGCTCATAGGGAAACCAGCCCACAACGGATTTTTCTTCTTTCTTATGCAATTCCAAACATTTTATTGCATAGAATTTTTAAATTTTTCAAATATCCAAACCATAGAATGTGGATTAAGGATATTAATGGTAACAGTGATATTTATATATAATCAGATGCATTTAAAAAATAAATACCACAGCTCAGAACACTTTTTTTAAATCCTACATTTCATTAATGATACATTTCATTAAGTGTGTTCTCAAATCCAAAAGGGCAACTTTCTGATATAAGTTTTAATTTATTTTTGTTCGAAAATGCATGAAACAAGCTGGTGTTGTTCAGAAACTATGTAATTGAGCTGTTTTTTCCATTTTTTTTTTTTTTTGGAAACCCAATAGATCTTTCAGAAAATAGCGTCAAAGTGGGCATTTTGAACCGAATTTCCGCGCGAAGGAAGAAAGAGCACTCAAAAGCAGGCAAAAAACGTGTTTGTCACGTGACCAAAATTGCTTATAACTCAACAGATAATTGATTGATCAAAAAATGGAAGAAAAAACAGTTCAATTCCAAATCACTTCCATGGCCAGGCTTTCCAATTTTATACCTTTCCGTTAAAAAATGAATTTGTAAATGTGTCAAAACATTTTGCGCTTGTTGAGCAGAGCAGTTAAGAACAGCCTTAATGAAATCGTACATTTCACAAATGATATTTATTATGTTAATCTTTAAAAAATAAGTTTTGCAAACAAAACACTTATTAAATAGAAGAACTTTATCAGATGAAACTAAAGAAATTAATGTTTGTTTTGTTCAAATTTTATACTTGAGTAAGTGGATTTCATTTTTCGTTTCAAATTGCTATTTTTCATAACAATTTTTCACGTATAGAGAATGCCTATGAAGTAAAATCTTTCTTTAATCAATTGTCATCGCGTTATACATTAAAAAATACATGTATAAACTATATTTACATATAGTTTCTTATTCTAATAAATACATACAACACATTGATGCTAGAAAGATCAAATAATTAAAAATAATTAAATAAATAAATCATTGTATATTTAAGGATTTGTGATTCATCCCCAAATTTAAAGCTGATAGCATTTTTCTACCGAAAAAAAAAATCTCTTTAATTTAAAGGAAATCTGCATGAAAAAGATTACTGCTTCTGATTCGAAAGAAGAGGGAAGGTGCTTTCCAACAATTGACAAATTGATTGAAAGCGTACCCACTGTTTTCGTTTCCTAGAATCGTCCGTCCTCTGTACTTTTCAACAACTTTCATCAATAGTTGTTGTTTATGACGACCAATTATCTACACGAGGGGTATGGTCCCGAAGGGGAGGGAGTGCCCTCCGTAGGGGGTCTTTCTAAGGGAACCTAATGCGCATTTACGCAAGGAAATCCAAGTTTTATTCATACCATAGTAGTTTACGGATATACGATTAGATTACTGAACTAGTAGCGACACTAGCAAGACTAGGAACGTTTTATCTCAAATGATACTTCAAACAAGCCGTAGGCTTTTTCGTTTTCTTTTTTTCCCATCCTTTTAAAATGGATATAATAAGAAATTCACCAATTACTTAGTCTGTGCAACAAAGCACACAAAAAAATCTCTGGCGCCTCCTCTTGTAATGGTATTGCTTATATAATCTAACTGAACATGACTTTTTGTCCTAGTGTGGAGTTTTTCCTTTTATATGCTTTCTCTATTCTTTTCTGATACTAGTCTGGGACCTGGGACAAAGATACTATCTGTTCCACAAATTCTCCTATTTCTAACAGAAAAAATAATACTATTTTATTTTCCGATTGAGGTGTTTATGCGGCCTGGGGAAAATTTCGATCCCAATTATAAGTATTTGCAGTTATTGGGTTTTATATTTTCGACCCAGGGCATTATATTTTTTCGCTGCCGAGTCGGGTTCGGGGTCAGTTTCGGGTCGAGTTGACTATGATTTTTCGGGTTCGAATTGAATTTTAACTCTTGTGATTCGGATTCGGGTTGACCAGATTTTTCAAAAGAATATCCAAAATATTTTTTATATTAAAGATCTATATACAATAAGATCTTCATAATGGATACTCCCGAAAGCACATATCTAGTTAGCGAACACTTTTGCAATTCCTAATACCGTATTTTATGGCAGAAACGCCGCACTCCTCAAATTGGCCAGAATAAGCTTAAAAATATTATAATCGCCGCACCCGTTGTAAACGCCGCATCCGTCGGAACGCTACTTTTGTCGACAGCGTCACATTGACCTAACTTTAATCAAACTTTTCTGAGCGTTGTAGGATGCCTCGTTTTTAATATCTTAAGATGTCTGAAGTTTTATTTAGAATATTTAAATCCGATTTTAAGTATTTTTATGAATTTTTAAACTAAGGAAAATCAGTTGGTATTTAAAAAAATCGTAAACGCCGCACTTGGAAAAAAATTAACTTTTGAACTCGTAAACGCCGCGGTGTTTCTTCCATAAAATATGCTACTTATATATTATATGCTTATATCGCTAATTTGGGCATCTCCAATCTACACACATGTAACATGTGTATATGTGTATAAACTATCACAAGTATCAGGGCCGAAACTAAGGGGGGGGGGGGGGGCAGAGGGGGCATGTGCCCCGGGCGCCAGAACGAAGGGGTGCCAAATGAAGGATTATACCCTTGGAATGGATCATTTTCTTCTCATGGACTGGTGGCTTCCATTATTATGAAACAGCCATTATAAAAGAAGTGTTAGGTGAAGATGAAAGAGCAGACGTAAAAGTTAGAACTCTGATTTTCTAGTCAGAATAAGAAAAAAAATGGCCATAATTCTTTTTCTCTTTCATCTTCACCTAATATACTTCATTTATAATGGCTGTTTCATAATAATGGAAGCCACCAGTCCATCAGAAGAAAATAACTCGGTTAAAGCGGAGACTTGGTTAAGCGGGACTCTACTGTATATTTCATTTTAAAAATAATGTTTAGAATCTTTTTGTTGGTGTTCAGAGGTTGGGGGGGGGGGGGGTCAGGATCCGCCATTGTAGATTACGTAGTTCAGTATTACATATTTTATTATGACATATTTTAAATTTTAAAAATTAGATTAGATTAATATTAGATTAGATAATTAGATTATTAGATTAATAATTAGATTAGATGCTATTAGAAAATTGGCAAAATTCTCTTTGTATATATACTTTACGGTAGAGCGCGGGGGGGGGGGGCAAAATCCATATTTGCCCCGATTGCAAAAAAGGCTAGTTTCGGCCCTGACACGTATCATACATGCTTTTTTGTTGTGTATCAAAAATTAAATGTTGGCAACATTTTTCATATTCCGAGAGAAGAAAAATTGTTCTTAACTGTACCGTAAAGAAGGAATAATCTATGGTCACATTTTTTATAAATTTTATTTCTTATGCAATAATTTCATATATGTTTTATAATATATTCATATACTAAAACATATTTATTTTCTTCTGAAACACAGTTTTGCTCAAACTTTTTGTGAAAATGCAAACAACCTGACTTCCAAAATATCTATCTATGGCTATCAAGGGTTATTCTAGGTTATCCAACCGCAAAAAGAATATTAGAATCATTAAAACATGGAAACAGAAATTTATATACAACCTGACCCGATGCAAGACTCTATTCAATAATCCCGATGTCCCTACTATTCAGAGGTTTTACTATATTTAAATATTAAAACATAAATTTTATGACTATTTGAATATTAAACACTTGCCTTTTTTTCCCCTAAAAAGCATAAAACTGGTAGTAGAGATATAAATGTAGGTTACTTTTCACAATTGCCTCTTTTAACCTGAAAAATATGTTGATCCATGCAAAATGGATGTGCTAATACATGAGAAAAGAATATATAATACATTTACACCTGTTAAGATGGGAACTTGTCTATAATGTATTTTTTTTCTTTCCTATGCAATTCGGTCTTAGAAGATTTTACTGTATAGCATTCTTTAGATTTCTAAGTCTCCAATACATGGAATATGGATTAACTATATTAATAATAACTGAAACATTTATGTACAACAAATAGCGATTCATAAAAAATAAATAAATATCGCAATAACTTTTATAAAAATGAAACTGGAAACATGACAATAAGAATCAAAGATAAGTATTTTTGTCAGAACTCTTCGTACGAGACAAATTTTTAACCAAATCGATGGATGTTTTGTAGCAATTCATTTGGTCCGGACTGGGCTCGGGCCGAGAGATTTTGACTTTTTTCCGGGTCGAACTTTTAGCTATTATACAGGGCCAGGTCGGGCCAATAATTTTATAATTTTTTCTCTACGGGCCGGGTCAATATTTTTTGTACGGGTCAGGCCGGGTTCGGGCCAAACTTTTAATGTTTATACCGGCCGGGCCGAATTTTTCTTCTATGGATCGGGACGGGCCCGAGCCTAGAAATTTAGGTCCCTTGCAGACCTCTACCATAGGCTGCATGTACAGGGACCTCCGTTCCAAAATACTGTTTCTACTACATTTCTTTCTATATATCTTATTGTAAGCTCTATTAATTTTTTAATGGATCTCTATTAGCATGTAAATATCTGAATTATTATCAATATCATTAATCCATTTACACGGCTTGGATACTTAAAAATCTGAAAATTCTATCTCGAAAAACCTTCTAAGACGGAAACACATAAGAGAGAAAAAAAAATCGTTATAGTTAAGTTTCCTTTTTTATCAGGTCTGTCGTCTCTTGCAAGTGTATTATTTATTTTCGAACGGATTATTATATCCATTTGGAAGATCCAGCAGTATTGCCAGATGGGCTACTTTTTTAAAATTCGGATTCTTGATTGGCACCAATTTTTTGATATGCTAAAATGCACCTTACTTAATGACATATTAATTAAAGCGAAAACAAAGATAATTTTACCGTTTCGAAAAAGTGGAGGCAATCAAGAAAACTGAATTAAAAAAAAGTATCCACTGGCAACACTGAGATCCAGATCCACCGATCAAGAAAATTTTCCGTTTAAAGCAGGAATTCGTAATACACTGATTCTTAAAACAGGGTTTTCAGTATTGTATGCCCTCCCCACCCCACCCCTTAGAAATGTATATGTACTACTATTCTTTAAAGAGAATTTTAATTGTAGAATGATGGTAATTAAAAAATATTTTTTTTTTCGGAAAAAATTGTTGACCCAAGGTAAGTTGTTCATTAAACAGATTTTTGCACGAGTCAGACTGGGACGGGGCAATAGTTTTCATACAAGCAGTTGTGACCAGGCCAGAAAATTTCTGTCGGTACAGACTTTTAGGAATAATAGAGCACAAACCCAAAAATAAGTCCTGTTCGGCACGGCCCGAGCCTCCAGAGAGAGCAAGACTCGAGCACGACCCAAAAAAACTAATGATCACACTCGACCCGCCCCAAGTCCGTTTAGGCCTCTAAATGGCATTTGAATGGGGAAAACGTGATCTTAACGGCTGGAACAGTTTTAAATAAGTTATGAAAAAATTGAGTTTGAGTTGTAAATTTCGTTCAAACTCGCGGATTTTTTGAGCTTTCGTTCAGTTCACGTTCGTGTATCAAAAACTGAGTTAAGTTCAGCTCAAAGTTCACAGAAATTGAACAAAGTTCGCGAGTTTCCGTTCAATGAATGCGTTCATACCCAACACTGGCTTTGAGAATTAAATAAGTATAAGTATTATAAATTATAAGTATTTTCAATTGTAAAAATCTTTTTTGTATATAACAAAACATTGTAGGTTTCAATAAAAAATAGACAGAGACACCTCCCCCCCTCCACCTCTAATAGAATCACTTTACCATGCGAGATTTGCGTGATCTGCTACTACGGCGTGGGCGTCTGGGGAGGAAACCTCACCAATAGAGTCAAGGACAAACTTCCCTCGCTGCAAAGGATGTTCCTACTACGAATGGCGAGGGGGTATAAAACAATCTCCACAGACGCGCTCGCAGTACTTACGGGTATCCCTCCCATAAAATTAACACTAAATTATGAATACACCAAAAACAGAATCCTTCACCTCGATCACAAACAAACGCAAGACGCGCATTTTCCACAAACAGACATACAAAGGAAATTCAGCAGCTGGTACCTGCATCCTGCAAAAGAAACATCACATCTGCAAGTCAACCCTTCTAAACATTCATTTGTACCCTCAAGAGTCCCAATCGTATACACTGATGGATCCCGCACGGAATCGGGCGTGGCGTCAGCATTCTGCGTCATGCGGAACGATGTGGTGGTCCATGAATGGGTCTGTAGAATCGGAGATGATAACTCTGTATTCCAAGCAGAACTTTTTGCGATTCTGCGGGCACTAGATTGGATCTCTTCCCAACCTCCTTCCTTCACCAGGCTGTACAGTGATAGTCTTCCAGGCTTACAGTCAATCTTCGCGCACAGAACTAAGAACCCTTTAGTCCTTGACATAAAAATTAAGTTACTCTCTCTCATACACAAAGTCGCCCTGGGTCACGTGTCGGCCCACATTGGCATTGAGGGCAATGAGCGGGCTGACAGGTTGGCTAAAGAAGCAACGGCTAGAACATCAATAGATTTTACCCTTCCCCTCCCCCCCTCACACATTCGCAGAAGGTTGAATCAAAAAATGATCTCAGAGTGGCAAATTTATTGGGATGCGTCTACCAAAGGTAGATACACATACGATCTCATACGTATAGTGTCAAGAGAAATGTACTTTCTCTCACCAGCAACTACAGCATTCCTCTCTGGCCATGGACCATTCAAAGAATACTTGAAACGTTTCTATCGGGCAGCCACCCCCTTCTGCGAGTGTGGCGAGGTCGGCTCTCCAGAACATAGCTACTATCACTGCACACTTACCCAAGCCTGGCATATTAAACGCCCCCGCATCCTTCCCAAAAATTGGCTTTCCAATATTCTAACAAGAACCCTTCTTATAGGCAAATTAAATAGAATTTATAAATTTCAAATGGAACTAACAAACCTCACCTCATAGACCTGCATGGTGCTGCAACTTACCCACAACCTTGTGGCTACTCCTCCACAATTAACTGGACTTTTTGTGTGATCCAGCACACTCCACGCTCACCCATTCTGCTCACCCGCCCCTTGTCGCGAGGGAGCAGCCTGTGCTCCGGCGGGAGGAGCTTGTATTGTACATATTATTATTATTATTTTTTTTTTTGTTGTTAACGAATCCCCGCGTGTCGGGGAGCACTCCGGGTGGGGCAAATAGAGTCTACATCGGACCCTTGAGGTCTGGTGATTCTGTCCCACTTAGGCAATAAATAAATAAATCTGGTTTCGAGTTATAGGTGTTGTTTTTTTGTTATCGAGCCCTTATTTTCGCGCTACACTAAAATTTAAAGGGCTTCGTTGAAAAAGCAAAAAATCTCTCATCGCCCTTTATAAATATTGCGTTTACCATACAAAATATGAACGCGCTACGACAAAAGCATTCCGAGTTATTAGTGTTTTAAGTTGTAAATACCTTATATTTATAGAGTACTAAAATATTGAGGCTTAGATTTTAAAAAAAATCAACCCCCTCCCGCCCCCCGCTAAAACTGTAACGTTTACCATACAAAATTTGAGCAGGCCACGACAATTTCTATCCGAGTTTATAAGTGTTTGTGGTTATCAGGCCCTTATATTCGCACTGCACTAAAATTTTGGAGGCTCCAATTTAAAAAACGGGCAAAGTCCTCGGTTACATTTCGCCAGTTTGTAAAAGCACAGTTTGAACGTACTGCTACAATTTACCGTGTATTAAGAGAGTTTAACTTTTTAGTGCCCTTAATTCATCTTTTTTTTATATAAAATTTAGATAGTTCCATAAAAAAAAAACCTTTTGAGTTACCCGGTAATGGCCCCTTATGATGTTAAACCACACTATACTTGGCAGGTTTAGAATTACAGTCGAAGTTTTCGGAGCGTGGGGAAAGGTATATTGACCGATACGCGGATGCCAAAACATCATACTTCGAGACATTGGGTAAGTGGTCATAGATTTTATGAACTTCAAAATTTACAATATTTTTTATTGTTCCAAACAAACTGTTGTTATGCTTTTCCTGTCTGTAACTCTATCATATAATGTATAATCGATAAATGACAGGTTGTTTTTTGACCATTTGCTCGTCGGCTCACTTTTGTCAGACTAATAGGGAGGTTTCTTTCAAATGATAACCTTCTCATCCGCCAATCACAACTGCGCAGTTGACTTCAATAACAGCCACAATTAACGGCTACCAATCAAAACTTTTTTTCCAACATTGTTTTACCTCCAACAGTTGATTTGTGACGTCATTTGAAAATATCCCATATCTTTCTTTTTTTACTTTCCTTTTTTTAAACAATTAAAATAAATATTATCAACAAAAAATCTTGTTCATAATCTAATTAATTATGTTATCAAACAATGTGCGAAATGGAACAAAATAAAACACCAAATGTTCTATCAGCTTGAAATCAAGTAAAGAAGATGCATAATCTGTAGAAAAACACCTTTCAACTTGTCACCTTATGCAAATAAAGCGCTGATTTTAAAATCACGTGATTCACATGCAATTTACTGCTGTCGCGTTATAAAAATTATTTTTGCCGAATGGTAGGTACGCGAGTGTTTTGATGAACCAAATTATATTACAATGCCTTTATAATTTTGTTTCATGTGAATGCACATTTTTGAATTCTTTATAGAATTTTAAAAAATTGAATGAGAATTTATTTCTTCGAAAAATACACTGCTCAAAACAATTAAAGGATATTGCAGTTTTAGGTGGATTTTGTATCTTGTAAACTGTTTAGCTGATTGATACATGGTCGACAGACATAGTAGGTTATATGAGAATAAATTACACATGTTTGGCAGAAAAAAATGCATTTTATTGCGCATTTGTGTACTAAAGGAAAAAAACACAATTTGTGCATATGAGAAAACTAGTTGGATGTGCCAATCCCAAAACTTTCTTCTATCTTATACATCTTAATAATTCAAAACCTAGTTACACATGTTAATACTTCAATATTATTAGTTCAATACTATACCAACTTTGATTTTCATCTTAAATTTCTGCTCAAGTCAATTAAACGGACTAAAAACGAGTTAATCTATATCATGATATTTGTTAAAATTATTATTTTTTCCTTATTTTGTTATTATTAGCTGTTAGCGAATAACCGGCTTAGCAGGTAGCGAGTTCCCGCCCCTGCATGAGCCGCCGATGCACAATAGAACTACGAAAAATCAAGAAAAGTATACAAAAATCGCTAGCACAGAGACCCTTTACCGCGCAATATTTCCAAATTCAAGGAGGACCTGTTGGCCAAAGCCAAAAACAAGCACAAAAATTTTGGTTCAATTGTATGCATAATTTTATACGTTGTTCGATGGTACAATAATGAAAATGGCACAGAGATCGGAATTATAGCGCCCCCTTCTGGCGGAATTTTTTCAAGTTCAGGGAGGACTTGTTTGCCATAGCCAGAAACATGCACAAAAATTTTGGTTCAATTATATGGATAACTTCATACACTTTTCGATTGTACAATAATGAAAATGGTACAGACATCGCAATTATAGTGCCCCCTACCGGCAGATTTTTTCCAAATTCAGGGAGGACCTTCATGACATAACCAAAAACAAACACATCAAATTTGGTTCAATTCTATGCATAACTTCATACACTTTTCGACGGTACAATATTCAAAATGGCGCAAAAATGGCACAAAAATCGCTATTACAGCGCCCTCTACGGGCAATTTATTTACAAATTAAGGGAGGACTCCTTTCCATAGCCAAGAACTTAAAAAAAAATTTTGGTTCAATTCCATACATAACTTCATACACTTTTCGACGGTATAATATTCAAAATCGCACAAAAATCGCTATTACAGCGCCCCCTAACGGCGATTTTTTTACAAATTCAGGGAGGACCTGCTTGCCATATCCAAAAACTTAAAATAAAAATTTGGTTCAATTCCATGCATAACTCCATTCACTTTTGGATGGTACAATATTCAAAATCGCACAAAACTTGCTATATCAGCGCCCGCTACCGGCGATTTTTTCCAAATTCCAGGAGGACCTGCTTGCCATAGCCAAAAACTTAAAATAAAATTTTGGTTTAATTCTATGCATAACTTCATACACTTTTTGATGGTACAATGGCGACAGACAGACGGACAGACGGACAGACGGACACACAGACAGACAGACATTTTCTATAAACGTGTTTTTTGGAATCTCTGACCCCTAAAACATGTAAATCCGTCGAAAACCGGAAGTCGAAAAAAATTTCGATTACAATACTTTCTTCTATTGAAGATAGAAGAAAGTAAAAAGAATAAGAAAAGGTGTTTTCTTCAAAGAAAATCATTTTCAGTAGGGGGTATGGTTTCCACGGGCGGCCAGCAACGTTGAACACCTTTGAGGCATGGACTCAATGAGGCTATTAATGACGAGTTGGGGTATTCTGCCCCACTCTTCCAGAAGAGCTCTTTCCAGTTCTTGGAGAGTTTGTGGGGGTTGTTGGTGGCCAGAAACTCGTCTTCCTAGAGCGTCCCGAACGTGCTCGATTGGATTCATGTCTGGAGAACACGCTGGGCATTCCATTCGAACGATTCCTTCCTCGAAAAGGAAATCCTCCACCAGGTTTGCACGATGTGGCCTGCAGTTATCGTCCATTAAAATGGAGTTATCTCCGATTGCTGCAGCGTAAGGGACTACAATAGGTCTGAGGATCTCATCCCTATATCGGCGACCAGTTAGAGCTCCATCTCGAATGATGTAGAGGTCAGTGCGCCCGTCAATGGAGATGCCACCATACACCAACACTACTCCACCGCCAAATCTGACACTTTCGTGCACGAACGCAGGATTATTCCTACTGCCACGGTCCCTCCAGATGAAAATACGCCTATTATCCGGATGCACAGAAAAACGGGACTCGTCAGAAAACATAATATTGCTCCATTCATTTCTCCTCCAGTTGACATGCTCGGTTGCCCACTCCCTGCGGTCGCGACGATGCCTTGATGTTAATCTAACACATACCATCGGTCGGCGAGCATACAGACCTACAGCATGGAGCCGGTTTCGGACAGTCTGAGTTGAAATCGTGGTGCCTGTAGCCGAGCGAAGGTGTTGTTGGATAAGAGTAGCGTTCATGGTTCGGTGTCTCCGATCTGTTAACGCTAAATACCGATCTTCATTGGGCGTTGTTGCCCATCTACGACCTTGCCCTGGTCTTCGGCCTGCACATCCACTCTCCAAAAAACGGTTCCAGATCCTGGAAATGACACTTTGTGACACTCCAATGGCTTGCGCTACTTCGGCTTGAGTTTGGTCCCCTTCTAACCTACCAACAATTCTCAAAGCTTCTGAATCTGTCAAATGAAACAAAGCAATCACTGAATGCCGATCATCCTTGTCTTCATTCTCTTTTATCCAGTTGAAAGTCAAATTTCATTCGCTGCCGCTGAAGCGACGTTTTTGACGTCGAACTCAAAATTTGCATACTCCACAGTTTGAAAACCAGAAAAATTTGCATTTGTGATTCTCTTCTTCTATTCTCGGCAAAAAAAATTTCGTTTATATCTTTATTTTATATAAAACTTGAAATATCCTTTAATTGTTTTGAGCAGTGTATTATGCAAGCCATTAGTTCATTTCCATTATGCAGTAGTGATTTACAAACTGCTTTTCATTCTGATATTTCTGACTCTACATGTAAAAATAAACCTATAATACTAGATGGAAATTTTTTCGAAAAAAATGAAAATAAGTCTTCAGGTGGTAGAATTGTAGCAAAATGCACCAAGTATAACAGTGAGGTAAAAGCCTCAAATAATTGCACTTCCAGTCTTGTAACCCACCTTAAAAGAAAGCATGGAATCAATTATTTGGAAGAATATCGTGCCTATTTAAAGGAGTAAAAAAAAACAACGAAAATCATCAAGTGTTTCTGGGCAATCAAATCGAAACGTATATTTGCAAGATCATTTTGACAAAGATGTAGTAAATTATTTTATTGATTCGATGATTTCGCTAAGAAGCATTGATAATATTTATTTCCACAATATAATTAAAAACATTAATTTTTATTCAAAATCTTTTAACATAATGAGTCGTAGGGCCCTCGGGCGAAAACTTGCAATATATTACGATGAACAAGTAGAAAATATTAAACGTGAATTGGAAGATATCGAGTTCGTTTGTATAACCACTGACATATGGTCAGTACGAAGAAATTTCTTAGGAGTGACAGCTCACTGGATTCATCTGGAGACATTAAATGGATTTCTAGAGCTATAGTTTGTCAAAGATTCAAAGGAACTCATAGTAACGACAAAATTTATGACCATCTTATGAACATCTACAAAAAGGTTGAATTGAATTCTGTGAAAGTAATAGCTGCGATTACTGATAATGGGGGTAATTTTGTGAAAGCATTTAAAATTTTTGGAATTGAAGAAAAATGTATTTTAGAAGATGCTGGTGATTTAGATGCGCAATACAATTCATGGAGTACGGAGTGTGATTCTGACACTACGTCTAACATAGATGAGGATGTAGAAGATGTAATTGATTTAAATGAGTGTTTACCTTTACATTTTAGATGTGCGTCTCACACACTCAGTTTGTGTGCAACTACTGATTCTAACAATGTTCTGGAAAGCACAGAAATTTCAAAAATACACGAACAAGTGATGAAAAAATTTAATATTTTTTGGAGAGCAGCATGTCGATCTAAATCTTCAGAAATTATCATCTCCATTTTGGGACATACTCTTAGTCGACCAAACGCAACGCGATGGAATAGTTTATTTGACGCCATGAAACAATTTCTATCGATAAAAGAAAAATCTGCTATTTTGAGCAAGGAATTAGATTTGAAAACTTCATTTAAAGATCAGGATTTCACATATATAGAAGAATACTTTAAATGTAGTAAACATGTTGCCGCGGCTTTAGATATCCTTCAATGAGAAAAAGAAACGTATTTTGGGATTTTGTTACCAACTTTGTTATCATTACGACATAAATTACAAAAATCATTGACAGAAGATTTTATATATTGCCGACCTTTGGCCGAAGCTTATTTAGAAAGTATAGAAAACAGGTTTAGTCAGTATTTTGATATTTCATCTCGTCAAGCAGAAATAGCCGTAATAGCAACTTTATGTCATCTATTTTTTTAAAATTCAAGTGTCTGTCTTGTATTAGCGATTCAGCTTATACAAAAATTAAAATGTTGTTTATTACCGAATTGACAAAAGAAATGAAATCTAATGAATCTCTGGATATAATGAGTTCTGTCAATAGTGAAGAAAGAGATATTTTTTTCTTTATTGATTCTGATCATGAAGAAGCAAAACAAGACCCTAAAAGGAAAGCAGATCGCGCATTTCTGTTTGGAGTAAAACAAAGATCTAAGTGTATTGAATTCTTATAAAGAGATTTAAAAAATTTTCATTAAATATAACACACCGCTGCCCTCGTCGGCATTTGTAGAAAGATTATTTTCTTTTTCAACTATTACAAATTATTGTAAAGCTAATAGGCTTTCTGACGAAATTTTTGAAAAACGTGTTTTAAAAGCCAATCTTAAATATAACGAAGAATGCTTATAAAAATTTGAAAAATATTTTAATGCCAAAAGGAAAAATGTTTACTTCAATGTTAAAAAGTAATAATCGTACCTTTTCAGCGTATATTTTCTTACTTAACTTTAATTCATTTTTTAATAACAAAGTATGTTACTGCATCATTTTCTAATTTTGTAAATTTGTTTAATTTTTTATATGGTTTAATTATGTCTAATGTCAGAAAGAAATTTTGTAATTTTATTAAATAAATGTACAGTAAAACCTCCCTAATGCGACCACGTTCCGTTGCAATAAAAATTGGTCGCTCCGAGAGGAGGTCTCTTACTGGAGGTCATGTTTAAATCTAGATTTTAATTGTTGAAAAAAGGTAACAATGTTACTAAAATTTATTTTTCACATTAGAACAAAATATGAAAATTTAAGTAACAAAACAAAAGTTAATTAAGTTAATTAGTGCAGAGTTTAAAAAATGAATACATTGACATTTGCTTTGATTTTACGGATTTATCTTCTATAACTTTTATTTCTAAGTCCTTTCGAAGTTCAGCAAATAAATGCATTTTTTTTGGATGGGAAGGAAGCATGACGATTTCATTAATTTATCTATTTCTTTGAGTTTCCTGACAGAATAAAGCAGGGGAGTTTATTTACCGTCATCCTTACTTTGTCATCAGAGTTAAATTCATAGCCTAAAAAGGCACAATGGCGTTTAAACACTTAAAAGTTACCGGAATAAGTAAAAATTCTAAACTTAGTTTAGAAGTTTGATGAATAATGCGCTCTCCGGAATTATTATTCTAATAAAACCTTCTCCAAGCAACCAGGAAAAAACAGAATTTGTTTCATTTTCTACAAAGAAATTGGTCGCTCATGGAGAGAATTTAACTGTTGTGGTCTCTGAATAGAGGTAAAATTAGTATTGAGCCTATGGGAATAAATTTCGTTCCATGAAAAAAGGGTCGTTCAGGGAGGTGGTCGCTTAATGGAGATGGTCGCACAGAGAGGTTTCACTGTAATTGTAACTAAAATATCAATGACTCTGAAATTTAAATTTTCATGGTTTTATTATGGTTACTATAAGTTATATAGTAATAGAATCCTACATGTGCTCGTAAAAACTAACCTGACTAGAAAAGAGGGAGGAGGGGTGTCGTGTGCATGTGGGGGGGGGGTATGATTGGGCTAAGTCAACTAGCTATCTTTGGAGCACTCTCCTTTATATTTAATCTTTTCATGCAAATAATTTATTTCTATTAAATTTTTAAATAATTTACTTTTAAGAACAGGAAAAATCCTTAATTTATTTTAATTGCATTTTAAAACGAAGAGTGTTTGCTTTAACACTATTTTTAGCGGTGTCAAATGACACCTTTTCAAAGTTTTGATTTGTGTTTATTTTGCTCGTAGTTTTTGAATGCAATAAGCATAAAAATGTCTTCAATATATTGAAAATGATTTGTAATTCTTTCAATTTAAAATTACAAATGAAAAACCATAAATCGAAATCTTTTAAAAGGTGTCATTTGACATCAAAAAAAAAAGTTAAAGAAGATATAATTAAATATATTTTTCAATGCTGCTTGCACGAGTCTATTTTGTGGGTTATGATTTTCAGATATTCACAAGTGAAGAAATTTAAGGGTCTAGCTGTGCAAATAAGCTTCAAAATAAAACTTTTTAATAAATAAAACCTATTTATTTATTATAGAAAAGAGAAAATGTTATCAAATTAGTAACTATGATAAATCTTTTTTTAAACTATTTGCAATGCAAATTAACCTTTAACTGATGTTACCGGTCTGTCAGACAGGTGCTTTTTTTCAATTTTCATAGTTTAACTTGCAAATTTCAGTTTATCTACAAATACTACTAAAATTTTGTTTCGTTTGGAACTTTAGTACTAACACCAGAGACTTTTGAATAGGTGAATTTTAATTATAACACTACTGTACAAAAAGTTTAGTACAAAAACATCTTATGAGTTAATCGCGGCTTTTATTCATCTTTCGATGGAGCGGTCTCACAGACCGCTTCACAGTAGTTATGTGAAAATTTCTGTGACATCAGTTAAAGATTAATCTAAAATTGTAGATTTAGTTAATGGCAAATTCTTGTTGAAGTTAAAGTTAAATGATTTAATTAAAAAAAAAAAGTATCCAACTTTATTTGATTTCATTGAAACTAACCTTATATTTTGAAGATAATGGTTTGTTTATTCCTTTTTTTATTTTATTTTTTTATCATGGTATATTTCTTTTATTGAATTATAAATATACAGCTGTAAAAAGATGTTTGAATAGTTTGGCATATTAGCTCTTAACTGCTGTGACAAAAGTTGTCGCATATCTACTGTGAGACGGCTAAATCGAAGGATGAATAAAGAGGTCCTTTAACTTATAGGATGGTGTTTCTGTACTAAACTTTATTGTCAATACAAATATAATTAAAATTCCCCTATTCAGAAGACTCTAGCGATATTCCTAAGGCTCCAAATGGAACAAAGTTTCACTAGTATCTGTAGTTAAACTGAAAATTACAAGCTAAAAATTCAAAAAAGCAGAGGTCTATGAGACTGCTCACAGCAATAAATCTTAATCTTTAACTGCTGTAAATGGTCTCTGAGACAGATACCTTTTAACGCTTTCCAACACATTCAGAATACTGTAACAAAACTTTACCGTATACTAAGGGTGTGGGTGGGGGGAACTGTTTTAGAAGTTTGCAGGTTCCAATTTGACCCGCTGTTCGGAAGTTAGTTGTTTGTTTTTATTGTAGGTCAGGTTAATTTCTACTTTTTAGTTCGGATCGGGTGTGGGTCAGTTGACTTCTACTTTTTGCTGTTGGCCGGATTAACTTCTACGTTTTTGCTGCGATCCGCGTTCGGTCGGGTTGACTTTTTTGCTGCAGTTTGGGTTCGGATCAGATTGATTTACTTTATTTAGGACTCGGGTTGGTGTCGAATTGGGTTTGCACTCCTGCGAGAAGGGTTCGGTTTGACCCGAGTTTTCAAAAGAAAGTCTAAATATTTTTTCCGGTGTAAACTATAGTCAGCAAACACTCCCCAAAAATTATTTAGGGAATAATTGTTAATATTTTGCAAAGTAAAACCTATAGAGAGTGGACGCCTGTGAAAATGTCCGTTATTCATAATTAATAGCATATACAGTAAACTCTCCATACGGACGCTCCCGAATAGTGGGCACCTCTATTTAGCGTAACTTTTCAATTCCCAACACAAATATTTGTCTCTGAATAGCGCACACGTCCGAATAAGGGACAAATTCGAGAGCCCTGTTCAGCGGTGACCCTTGTTTAGAGGTTCTAGTGTATTTTAATGCTAACGAGTATATACTAGAGGTTTATATTATAAAAGTTAAAATTTATATTAAAGATGTAAATGTAGACTTCATTTTATAATATGAATTATTTTTCCTTCATTTTGGTTTCGGGTCGACGAAACTTTTGTGGTCGGATTTCAGTTCTACTTTTAATGGAATTTTCGGGTTCGTGTCTGGACAACCCTACCTGTTTAGGACACTAAGTGGGGTAAAACAAAACTTTTTGGTGAGATGTTTGAAAAGTGAAGGCAAAACTTTTGTTTTAGTACACGCCGAAACTGTAGCAACTTGCTAGATGACAATAATAAACTAGAATTTTTTAGAAATTCTAAAATATAAGGAAAACACGGAAAAAGCTATCGAAATAAAAAAATCCATTCGTTTCCAAATCACGTCAAAAGTTATTTTTAGGTAGATTTCGTATGAAATACTGCCTATTACATTTTCCCCTATGTTGGAATTTCTGAAAAAGTTTTGCAGATCTACACCGATCATGACCCCTAGAACGCAAAACTACCCTCAGTAAAAATCATATATATATATGTATATATATATAATAACTTTTTTATGGACACGATAACTTCCGTAATTCTTCCCAAATCTCTGCCAAACAGATACATAAAATCAAGGGGCATAAAATCTCGGTCAAGCTCGTTAATGGGCAAAATCGGACCAAGGGGATGGAAATAGGGAAAGGTTTTGTGAAAACCGAAAAAAAGCCATAACTTCTTAATTTTTGTGCATATCAAATCAGTTTCAAACTTTTATTACTTCTAAAAATAGGACAAAAAATTTATGTATGACAGAATTTTGATAAAATTAAAAATGGGGTCAAGGGGCACAAAAAATAGGGATTTTGGTAGAAAAAAATTCATAACTTCGTCAGTTCTCAAGATATGAAATACAATTCAATTTATTATAAATCTCCTTGAATATTATCTACAACTTTTATATTGACAAGTTTTTGATAGGACCAATTCGTAGCGCAAAGAAAATTAAAAACGAAAACAAAAAAAGGGTGGGGGGTAGGTGGAGGAAGAAAAAAATCCATAACTTCGTAAATTCACAAGACATAAAATCCCCATAAATTTATCATACATCTTCTTAATATATCTACAACATTTATATTGACAAGTAGGACCAATTCTTTCAGCAAAAACAAATTAAAAATACATAGCGGTTGAAGAAAAAAATCATCCTATTAAGGGCGTATTCAAATCCAAACTGCTTATTTTTGACTCATTTTTAAATTTATTTTTGCTCTCAAACGCATCCAATTGGCAGATTCTCTTATTCAAAAACTCTATAATGTACCGTAATGGTCGATATTTTGATAGAGGCAGAATATATTTCAAAAAATGATGTCAAAGTGGGCATTTTGAACCGAATTTCCCGAAGCGATTGTGTTGAAAATGAAAAATATTGTCCTACTGGGAAAATAATTGTTTATAAATCAAGTTTTAATTAATTGAACAAAATATAAAAACACAGGTCACTTATAAATCTCTTCAAAAACCACGTCAACAAGTTTCATATTTTTTCTTTTAAAAATGAATCTAAAAATGTGCCAAAAAATTTCGAATTGTTGAGCATGGAAAAATATTTTTTTTTTAATATCGCCTTAACATGATTCTGATAAAACCATCTCTTATATAAAAATAAAATAAAAAACTCGTCAAAAGCGGACAAATAAAGTTGTTAAAGTGGCTTTATCTCTAATAATGATTTAGTTTTTGTTGTTGAAATTAGCACTTAACTTCGAAATCTACCTGCGCCTGTAGGCCGGGCCGGCAGGAATTTTTGTACTTTTAAAAAGGAATCCTTAAACGTGTCGGAAAATCGCGTACTGTTTAGCGGAGAAAAAGATTTCATTTATATATATACAGGATGTTTCATAAAAGATGTGTAAAACTTCAAGAGTTTATAGTACAAATCCAAACAAACAACATTCATCAAAGAATGCATGGTAGGAATTAAAACGCTAAGGTGCTAGAGGGTGCCGAATATGATGTTGCTATACGAGGCAAAAACACACAAAGAATGATAAACTAACAAAAGCAAGTTTAATGACATGTCATCTTACAATCGTTGAGCCTATGAGACTCCCATTTGCAGTTCCATAAATAAAATGCATATCAAAGCCTTTTCCCTATTAGTGAAAGTTAATCTTTGACTAATGTGACAAAAATTGTCATGTAACTACTGTGAAGTGGTCTGTCAGACCGCATCATGGAAAGATGAATAAAAGGCGCGATTAATTCATATGATGGTGTTTTTGTACTTAACGTTTTGTTATAATTAAAATTATAATCTATTATAATTAAAATTCACATATTCAACAGTCTCTTGTGATAGTATTAAAGTTCCAAACGAAAGAGAATTTTGGTAGTGTCTGTAGTTAAACTGAAAGTTACAAGTTAAACTATAGAAATGGAACAAAGCAGCGGTCTGTGAGACCGGTTAAAGGTTAACATCTTCCGATAGGTTCCTACCGCAATTCACAGTTGCACACTTGGATCAGCCACTTGTATGAATTAATCGAGGCAAAATTTTCCATACGCATTGTCCTCCTTCATGTCACATTTGTATGATATTAGTGTCGTTCTTCTCCAGATAACTCGCAACAGGAATGGAGAACGTTTACATGGACCAAGTTTCCAAATGCTCCAGAACCTTTGCGTTTTAATTCTGACTATGCATTCTTTAATTAAATTAAAATTAAACATTGGTAATATTTCATATTTCTGCAAAAGATAGTTATGAAATAATAATCAATTGTAATTTAAGATGCAAATAAAAATTTTAAAAAATTTTATTCGATTCTTTAACACTTTATTTTTTTAGGTATGGCATTCAATGCTAAAATTTTTAGGAAAAGAAAAAATATAAATATTTTTGTTTTTTCCTTCCATTTTTCCTCTCAGTCGCCAATTTTCTTGCTTTTCACAACAAACGCCTTAAAGTTTAACAGCAAATACCTGTTATTTAGCGCACTGTACATGTAGGCAATTGCATATCGCTTTATTTTCCTTACTCTCATCCCAAGTAAACTATTGGGCGTGGGAGTGAGAGTTAGTTAAGATAATAGTAAGGGATGTGAATTTTAAAGATGTCCCCAATCAGACAGAGGTAGAGATAGGTGCAGCATTAATGTATAATTTAATCGTACATTCAGGAGGTAGAGTCAGCTCTGATCTCTGTAACATCACCTACGATTCAATGTACGTTGTAATAAAATGTCCAAAAAAATAACGAACACTTCGGAAATAAAGCTGTAGAGAAGAGCATTAGCACAATACAATTAAAGTAAAAATGTCGCTCCGATTTTTCTTACAATTACTTTACACAGGCACAAGACGAAAAATATACAAAGTATTCATACAAGATCTTTTTAAAAGACATGTGTATCTCCCAGCACTTGAGTAAGTTACATACCCGAAGTTGCATAAAGGCTCATTTTTTTTAAAGCTAACTACTTTCTCTTCAGTATACTAATAGAGACAATTTTAAGCTTTGATGCCACGCCAAATTTAAGAATTATTTAAAAAGTACTAACTTTGTATAAGACTGCTTGTCTCTTTATCTCTAAACTCAGTTATAATTCAGTAAAGAATATTTTGAAACTTATTAAAGAAACATATATTCAGTAGCTACGGCATGCTGGCTGAAAGATGCATTTAAAAAAAAATTGAATCTGGCTTAGATATGCCAATTAGAGATTTACACGGGCTAAAATTTCCCGACCCAAGCGCAGGTCCAATAACCAAAAGAATTATCGTCTCGCCCCGGTATAAAAGTTGAAACTTTGTCCCGAGCCAAAAAATTAATTGACTCGGTCAGATATAAAAGCAAAAATTTCGGCCTGGATACTACAATTAAAATTATTCTTGAAGCACACTTACTTTCACTTTGCACACATTCTACTTTCAGAATATGTTCGAAATTCATGAATACAGAAAAATAACAATATCGATGACTACTTAGACTTAGACTAATTATGTACATAAACACCACGTGAGAAATAGACAATTACATCAAAAAAAAAAAAAAATCCGGTAACAAAATCAACGTAATTTAGAATGAAAGAAACGAATGGTTAAAGAAAAACAAAATGTTAGAGCTCTACAAAGAAAAAAAATGATTTTTAAAAAGACATCTCTAGAATTTATTAAACCAAATTATTTTTATTAAGATTTCGCTAAGCAAACATGAACATAATTTTTACCAAAATAAATAAGCAAGATAATAAGCCCAACGTGGACTCGGGAGGAAGAATTTAGAAGACTGCATGGGTCGGGTCAATAACGCTTTTCATACTGGCTAGGTTGGACACGAACCGAATGTTTAAACAAGTCTGGCACGGCTCGAATCATCAGAAAATTTAACACCCGAACCTGACGCAACTCTGAAAGAGAAAAGATCGGAGAGAGTCCGAGTCTCGTGAATTAAAACTGTCGCGGCCCGGGTGCCGTGCTTGAATTGCCTCCTAAGTCTTTTCACTCGAAGATCTCAAATGTCGTTTTGGAAACCCTTTATTGGCTCAAGGGGAGAATGGTCCCTTCTCCCCCCCCCTTAGATATGCCATTTGTAAAAGATAATGAAAACAATATGGAAAACGCATATGGCATTTGTAAACTCATTTTCAGCAATTGCCACCTGCAGTCGGAAAAATATGCGAATTCTTTTGCGCAACACTGTATTCGATTTGTATATACGCTACATAATATGCAAACATTTCAGTTAAATTAGCAAAAGCATCACACTGTTGAAAACTCCCTCCAGTAATTTCCGTCAATGAGCGGAATTGCACTCAAGCTATTTGTGTATCCCTGTATATAATCTATAAAATTTTTACACACCAGGTATAATATGCATAAAATCAGTTAAATATAAAAACGCTTACCACAACTCAAAACGCACTTCGAATAATTATTGTTCTTAATCAGTGTTGTAACCGAATTCATTTCTGTGTTCCTGTAAATGAACAAGATATTCTGTAGCAAGCATCTTTCAGTAAACGTCAGGGATGCATATAAATTTAAATTTTTTTTTAAATACTGCAACATCAATAAAATACACTGCAAAATATTCTCTCCATAGACCATAATTTAATGGTATTATTTTAAGTGCCCAAGTAAACGAACTATACACTTCATTTTCAATCCGAACATGCCATGGCAAAGTTCAGTAATATGTATAAGTTATCGAGTATATTTATGCGAGGTATAACACAGACAGAAAGGCGTAATGTTTTTACTTTCTTATATCTTCAGCAGAAGAAAGTAATGTAATCAAAATTTTTTCGACTTCCGGTTTTCGACGGATGTACAAGTTTTAGGGTTCAGAGGTCCCAAAAAACATGTTTATAGTAAATGTCTATCTGTCCGTGTGTCCCTATGTCCGTTTGTCCGTATGTCGCCATTGTAGCATCAAAAAGTGTATGAAGTTATGCGTAGAATTGAACCAATTCTTTTTTTTAGTTTTTGGCTATGGCAAGCAGGTCATCACTTAATTTGGAAAATTTCCGACGAAAGGGGCGCTGCAATAGCGATTTTTGTGCTATTTTGATTATTGTACCATCGAAAAATGTATGACGTTATGCATAAAATTGAACCAAATTTTTTGTGCATGCTTTTGGCTATGCCAAGCAGGTCTTCCTTGTAGTTGGAAATATTCAGCCGAAAGGGAGCACTGTAATAGCTATTTATGTATAATTTTCTTGATTTTTCGTTGTTCTGTTGTACAGCGGCGGCTCGTAAAGCGACGGGAGCTTCGCATCATGATAAGCCGGCTATTCGCGAATAGCGGATGTACAACAGAATAACGGAAAACTATTAGTTTTAATTAATATCATGATCGAGATGAACTCGTTTGTACTCCGATTAATTGACTAAAACAGAAATTTAAGATGAAAGTTAAAGTTGGCATAATATTGAGCTAATAATATTATTTTATTGACATTTGTAACTATATTTTGAAATATTAAGATGTATTAGATAGAAGAAAGTTTTGGGATTGGCACATCCAACTAGTTTCACATAAAAAAAAAAAAAAAAAAAAAAAATTCAGTAGCTTTATGCAATCTTGAGCTATAAATCATTTTTAAACACACATATGCACGATTATGCGCACATACGCCCTATGAACGATTTTATTTCGCCGTCTCCTATCTTCCCCTTATTTAACCATCTTCTGCGTCTGTGACTAGATATGTTCGGGACCTATTATTCGAAGTCAGAGACCATCGATTTCAAATTAGAGCCTGAAAAATTTTGTGTCATCAGAACCCGAACTGGATAAAGAAAGTACGCGATATAAATTAATAATATTTAAAAATTATTTCAAGAGTAATTTTCTGATTTAAAAGTATCTTATTGTATAAAAATAAGTAATAATTATAAAAAGTTGCCCCTACTGATGTTTCATATTTTCACGTCCCTGAAACTCTGTTTAAAATTTAGCAAATTGGATATTTATACCCCACCAACGCCAGAAATATGAAAAGTAACTCCTCTTATTCTTTTAAAATATCATTATTCATCAATGACAGAAAGACACGAAGTCTATTTCCAGTAATTCAAAAGAAAGACTTCAAACAGAAACAAAGGCAAAACAAGCGACATTCCTCAACTTCTTTATGTTAAGATTGATAGTGCCAAGTCTTCAGAATCAGATGGAATATTTCTCTTTATATCCGGCTAATAGCAATTCAATCTCTTTCAATTTGATTTTTAGCTGATTATAAAATGCCTTTAAAAACTTACATTACATTACATTTCTGTTTTTCAACTAGCAATCGTTTTTTTTTCATTTTTCAATTTGTAAATAAATAAAATTTAGCCCGATCCCGTTTCAGGGGTCATGAATGTCCTTTTATGGGGTGGGAGGGTATCACATCTCTTTATGAAAATTTTTTATATTGAAAGATATTCTCAAATCCAAACTAACTACTTTTCTGATACTTTCGCGAAGTCATTTTCATTCGTAAATACAAAAAAATTAGCATTAATATTCTAAAAATACAAAATGTACCGACATTGTTCAGATACCAAGAAATTAAAGAGTTTCCCCTTTTCTTACAAAGGTAAAGATTCATTTAGAAAATGTTATCAAAGTTAACATTTTTAGCCCCGTTTTAGGAGTTGACAGCCGCAGAAATGTCGTCAAAAGGAAAAAGTCCTTCCGGCCACTGCCGGGAGGAAGAGGTAGCTTACATATTCCTTATTTTAAAAAAGCCAACTTATATCATTCAAACACACGAAGCTCAATTTGGTGGAAACCGAATGTAGGAGATTCAATACTAATTTTTATCAATATAATGAATGAGAATTTCGCGAAATTAGTCAGCTTTATCCAGGCTCCTTTTTTTAAAGTAACTTATATTTGGCTGCCAAATTCAGCGATTTCTTAAAGTGCCTGCCATTTTAAGACAACATGGTGGATGAAGCTAACCAGTGAACTTGGTCGAGACCTTAGTAATTGCTGTGCACAATCTCACTCACATCGGAATCGGTTGATATATAAGAGTGCTGTCGCATGCAAAAAATCAGATTTTTCAAAATGTCACCCACAATAGAAATTGAAACTGCTATATCTGAGCCATTTTTTACGGTAAAGACAAACAAAAAATGCTCCTGAATCCTTATATCAAGGTCAAACACTTAAGAAAGAAACCTTTTTCAATTTCTAATTTTTTTGCACCTCACTTTAAATATATATATATTTTTTTAATTTAATGGCCGCCATTTTGAAACAAGATGGCTGATAAATCTGGCCAGCGAACTTGGTCGAGGTATTGATGTATACTATCCACATGCCTTCTTACATCGAAATAGGCGAATACGTGTGTTATCGCGTGACAAATACAAGATCGTTTCAAAATGTTAGCCATGCTAGAAATTCAAAGTGCTATAAATCAACCATTTTTTAAGATATAAACAAAAGAACAAATTTTCAGAAACAAAAACTGCTCCGGAATCTTTGTATCAAGGCCAATCACATAAAAAAAATCTTTCATTTTCCAATTTTTTAATACCTCATTTTAAATTTTAAATTTAATTTTTTGAAATGGCAACCCTTTTGAAACAAGATGGCGAATGAAGCTGGCCAACGAACTCGGTCGAGACATTGGTATGTACTATGTACAGACTAAGTTACATCCAAATCGGTGAATAAATACGCCTGTTATCGCGTGACAAAAATCAGGTCGTTTTAAAATATCAGCCACAATAGAAATTCAAAATGCGATTACTCAGCCATTTTTTTAGATATAGACGAAACAAAAACTGTTCCGGAATCTTTGTATTAATGTCAAACACATACGTAAAAAATCTTTTTAATTTTCCAATTTTTTGGTATCTCATTTTAATTTTTTTATTTTTAAAATTTTTTTAAATGGCCGCCATTTTGAAATAAGATGGCGGATGAAGCTGGCCAACGAGCTCGGTCGAGATATTTGTATGTACTATGTACACACCAAGGTACATCCAAATCGGTTCATAAATACGCCTGTTATTACGTGACAAACATCAGGACGTTTCAAAATGTCAGCCACGCTAGAAATTCAAAATGCTATAACTCAGCCATTTCTTAAGATATAGACGAAACAAAAACTGCTCCCGATCTTTTTATCAAGGTCAAACACATAAGAAGAAAATATTTTTTCAATTTTCAATTTTTTGGTACCACATTTCAAATTTAGTTTTTTCTTAAAAATTTAAATGGCCGCCATTTTTAAACAACATGGCGGATGAAGCTGGCCAACGAACCCGGTTGAGACATTGGTATGTACTATGTATAAACGAAGTTACATCCAAATAGGTTCATAAATACGCCTTTTATCGCGTGACAAAATTCAGGACGTTTCAAAATGTCAGCCACGCTAGAAATTCAAAATGCTGCAACTCAGCCATTTTTTAAGATATAGGCGAAACAAATCTTTGGCTCCGAAATCTTTGTATAAAGGTCAAATACATAAGAAGAAAATATTTTTCCATTTTCGATTTTTTGGTACCACATTTCAAATTTTAATTTTTTTTTTTTTAATTTTAAATGGCCGCCATTTTGAAACAAAATAGCGGATGAAGCTGGCCAACAAACTCGGTCGAGACATTGGTGTGTACTATGTACACACCGAATTACATCGAAATCGGTTCATAAATACGCCTTTTATCGCGTGACAAAATTCAGGACGTTTCAAAATGTCAGCCACGCTAGAAATTCAAAATGCTATAACTCAGCCATTTTGTAAGATATAGACGAAACAAAAACTGCTCCAGAATCTTTGTATAAAGGTCAAATACATAAGAAAAACATATGTTTCCATTTTTAATTTTTTGGTACCACATTTCAAATTTTTTTTTTTTTTTAGAATTTTAAATGGCCGCCATTTTGAAACACAACGGCGGATGAAGCTGGCCAACGAACTTGGTCGAGACATTGGTATGTTCTATGTACACACCGAATTACATCGAAATCGGTTCATAATTACGAGAGTTACAGTGTGACATAGGTCAGATATATATATATATATATATATCTCAATTTTGAACGGAGGGTGGTTTCGGGGTCTGGAGGTCATGATCGATGAAAATATACCAAAATTTTTTGAAATCGCTTTCCTCCGAACGGCTGCATAGGTAGCTTTTTGTAATGAAAGCTACCTAAAATTGGCAGTCACTTCCAGAAACTCAGTTTCAAAAGTCAAATTTTACAGAATTTTTTGTAAGATTTTTTCCTTTTATCGAAAAATGTAAAACACTATTTAATAACATACGGCGTCCTACTGGCCCACCGGACAGCGAGGCATCATATAATTATTGGCAGCTATGTGATTCTTTTAGTGTCATGAAAATTGCAGGTGTAGCCTCTTCTTTCAGCTCAAAGTATTAAATAGTTTTTTCAATCGAACTTGTACCTTTGGAATGGATCATTTTCTTCTGATGGACTGATGGCATCCATTATTATGAAACAACCGTTATAAATGAAGTGTTAGGTGTAGATGGAAGAGCAGTCGTATTTGATTTTCTGGTCAGAATAGGAAAAAAAATCGCCATTTTTTTTTTTTTTTCAAAAAAAAACTCCGAAAATCAGGCTTCTAACTTTTTACGACAGCTCATTCATCTTCATCTAACACTCCACTTATAACGGCTGTTTCATAATTAATAATGGAAGCCATCAGTCTATCAGAAGAAAGTAACTCGGTTAAAGTGGAAACTCGGTTTTCGGGACTCTACTGTATATTTAATTTTTTAAATGATCTTTAGAATATTTTTGTTGGTGTTCAGAGTGGGGCCATGACCCCCGTGACCGCCCCTTGGATCCGCCATTGCAGCCCCCCCCCCCCGTACCTTCTGTATTGTAGGGAATACATAATTTTAAATTATCAAAATAACTTTCAAAGGAGGTAAATTTTACGCATAAAAAGGTAAAAAAGCTCAAAGACACTCAGATTCTTCAATTTTAAAGGTTAGTGGAATTTTTAAATAAATTTGATAAATTTATTCTTTAAGAAATATATAAACCAAGCGGATTTAATTTTGTATTACTTCTGATGGCCGCTATAATCTGGAATCTTTAAAGAAGGGGAGGTTCTCCTAGCTCTCTTAAATTGCACCCGAGGGCTAACAATATATAAAAACTTCTTTTATGTCACACAGGGTTCAAAAGTTGTTGCGGTAATACAGAAGTGTTTAACCATTTGTTTACCAAATTAAGGAATATTCAATAGCAATATTTTGCAGTTTTATTTAATTTTACATTTAGATTATAATAAGTTTTGTTTAACAAAAATTCTGTCAGTGCATGGAACAGGATTAAAATGTGAGCCTCGGAGCACTCAATTTATGAAATTCATGAATTTATAGAGACCGTTTACAACCTGTAGGATTAGTAATAAGATATATTTAATGTTTAATGATTTGGAAATGACAATATAAAAAAAAGAAAGAGAGAGATTGCAGATTTGCGAAAAAATTTCATGGATGAGTTTCCATTAACATAGACATGTCGATTCCACTGGCAAAATCGGGCTACCGAACTCAATGAAGAACTCTGATTTAAAGTATTTTTAATTAATTACATAATAATATAAAATAAAACATATACATTCAAATATTACCCGAATATGCGAAAAGCTAATTTTACATTAAATGAATGCATAAAATATGAACTGAAATTCGATTAATCAGTATTTTAAATATCAAAATTTTATTTTACCCATAAACACTAAGTCAATTTCAGTAAGCAATCGTAATTGCCAACAGGAAACAAAAAAGTACGCGTTCTGCGACAATTTGGATCCGAGTTATAAGCGTTTATATTCATTGGGCCCTTATATTTGCCTTATAGTAAGAGTTTTGGTCTTCTGTTAAAAACACCGACAATGTCCCTTTCCCCTTTATAAAAATTACGTTTACCATACAAAATATTGCAAACAGAACCCCACCTCACACACAAAAAACTTCCTCTTCCTTTAAAACGATTGCGTGTAAAATATAAAATTTGTCTTACAGAATAATAAAAACAATAGAAAAATATTCAAATATTACCAAAACACGTAAAATATAAATTTTCATAAAAAAAATGCATTAGCATATAAACAAAATTTCGATGTATTTTGATTTTATGTATTAAACTTTACTTTTCTTATCAACTTTCAATCGTAATTGCTAATCAATTTCAGAAAAATAATGGCAATTGCAAAAAGGACAACAAAAAAATCTATGCTATTTGCGGCACTATCAGAATACCTGATAGACTATATGACTGTACTTTAACGGGTATTAACTAATTACAGAATATTAGAAAATAAAATAAACTATTCAAGTATTACCCAGACATGGGAAAAATTAATTTTTCATCAGAAAAATGCACTAGTATTAAACTTTAAACCGACAATGAACTTTAAACTGAGAAATAATAATAATAAAGATAATGTCTCCCCTTTCTAAAGATTACGTTTACCTTACAAAATATGAGTGCTCTACAATAACTACAGCTCCAGTTATAACTGTTTTATGCTGTCAGCACTCCATGCACTAAAATACGGAAGAACTGCTATAGAAAATACCCCCCCCCCCCCTCTTAAAACGATAGAATTAACTTAAGAAATTAAACGAAATTTGTGTGAGATGCGATTTGACAAGTTGAATTTTGAATTCGAGTTACACGTATTTATCGTTATCGAGACCTAATATTCGCACTATACAAAAATTTCGAAATCTGGGGTTAAAAACGCCAACACTGTTTTCCCTTTATAAAGATTTAGTTTACAAAATATAAGTGTTCTACGAAGATTACAGTTCGAGTTATAACTGTTTTAAGTTGTCAGCAACTTATATTTATAATATACTAAAATATGGTGGGCTTCTGTAAAAAATCGACAAAGCCCCCTTTAAAACTATTGCGTTTACCATACCGATTTTGTCTAGATTACGACAATTTAAATCAGAGTTACAAGATCTTTTGGTTTTCAGGCCCTTATGTTTGCGCTATTCTAAAATTTACTAATCTCCGGTAAAAAAATGCACCCCCCCCCCCCTCTTCCTAAAGATTACTTTTACCATACAAAATATGAGTGTCCTACGATAATTACAGTTTGAGTGTTAAGTGTTTTAAGTTACCACCCCTTTTATTTATGACACACTAAAATATTGGGTGGGGAAGGGCTTCAGTAAAAAATTGGTAGATTATCCAAGTTTGAAATTTTTCCGTTATTGTTAAAATACTAACTGTAATGTATAACTTCAAATTTCACCCTTATTATAATGTCACTGTAACTGAATTTTTTAAATTCTCATCAAAAGAATATATAATCATTGATATATACAGTATCAAATACAGTTGGAATAAAATCTAATTGGAAATTTTACTTTTTCCATTACATGTAATTGTAACTAAAATTTATTTATTACCATTACAACAACGTAATGGTAATTATAATCATCTCAAATACATTTGAAATCAAATCAATAATCTAAATTTACCATTCACATTACAAGTAATTGTAACTAAAATTTTACAGTTATAGCACTACCGCACCGTAATGAAAATCATAACCTTCTGAATTACAGTTACAATTCTATCTTAATAAAAAAATTGCCATTGAAATTACACGTAATTGTAATTATAAGTTCTCAATTATAATTACAATTATATAATAATAATCATAGCATTTATAGTTACGATTACAAAATGCTAATTCAATTTCAAATTTAAATTATAAATCCACATAATTTTAATTATATTTTTCTCAATTGTAATTACAATTATGTAATGATAATTATAGCATTTATTGTTACGATTACAATGCTAATTGAATTTACAATTCAGATTACAATTACTTGTAATCGTAATTATAGTTTTATCAATTATAATTGCAATTATATAATGATAATCATAGCATTTATAGTTACGGTTACAATGTTAATTAAACTTTAAATTCAGATTATAATTACACGTAATCTTAATTATATTTTTCTCAATTATAATTACAATTATATAAAGATAATCATAGCATTTATAGTTACGATTACAATGCTAATTGAATCTCCAATTCAGATTTTAATTAACATGTAATTGAAATCATAATTCCTTACATGCCAATTACATTGTAATGAGATTACAAATTAATCGGATTGCGAATTTGCCCAACTCTGATGCAGGGTTACCACAGTAGCGCCAAATGTTAGCCAACGTGGCGATAGCTGGCTAATTTGGCGAAATTCCCATTTAAAACCGTTAATCTTTCATAATGGAGGTCACCGATATTTAATTTAAACTCCACTCTTTTAAGATATTTTTTCGAAATCTATGGGTGAGAATTTTAAGTACATCTTCCTCCCGATGCTACTACTAAAATAACCGCCAATAGACAACGGTGAACTGTGTGAGCTCCTAACTGCGCAATTTTAATGTGCTTTAGGTACTTTTCCAGTATAGGTGCCTTGGCGAAAAAGGAAATTTGGTAACATATTTTCCGGGAATCTATTCACTGTTTCATTTTATATACACACGCATTTTTTTGATATTTATACGATTTATTTCACATAAAAAAGTCGTTTCTCTAATTTTATACAGAAACAGATGTAATTTGTACATAAAAACATCAATAATATACATATAAAACAAACAAAAACGCTCATCAAATTTGTTTTCGTAGCTGTTTATATGATTTGACAACAAATCTCGATATTTTTCCGTTAAACGGGCACCATGCCAAAATGTGTGCTAATGCGCCAATTATTTCAAAATGCTAAAAGATATTTATAATTTTATGCCAGCAGTTTAATGAGTTTTATTTTATTGCTTTATTTTATAGCAGCTATTTGTTCACTTCTTTTAAGTATATATTTGTGATTTGATGAAATAGTTCGTAAAAGTCTGGAATTTTCAAATGTTATATTTTTTAAATGCTCACTTTAGTATCGACAATGGTTTTCTTTTATTTTTCAAATGCTTCAGTTCACGATTTTGCGCCAACTATTACGCTTGGCGACAATGCTGTCCGCATAACGGAAAAGTACCCAAATCTCACTTTCTGATGTCCAAATTACACCAAGTTTTTTAAAAAAAATGCCAAAGCCCAGTGGAAAAGTACCAAACTGTCTATTATTTTACGCTATCCGTGTTATACTTTGTACTATAAGCAAGGGGAGTGGAGCGAAGAGTTTAAACATTAAATATTAAAGTTTCGGCACAGATGTCATAAACTCCCCATATTGGCGCGATTTTTTTCTGACGCCAATGTCATATACACAACGGGTACTTAACTGGCGCCAAACTGTCGTAATTTTGCTTGATATGGTAATCCGGATGTTGTTTATGCTGTTGATGTTTTCGCCAAATTGGCGTCGGAAAAAAATCGCGCCAATATATGATAACGTATATGACAACTGTGCCAAAGTTTCTATAAAGCAGTATAAGACTAAAAAATTAAGAATAAAATAAATGCAAAATAAGACTAAAGAAGAAAGAAAAATCATGCGTTAAGCATAGAATATGAAACACTTTCCAACACATCCTGAATGCTTTAACAAAACTTCGTTATTTAGGGAAATAAGGTAAATAAGATAACGTTACTTCTTAGATATCCCGTCGACCAATTTCGCCAAATTATATAAATCGCCAAATCAATAGTAAAACATTAACAAAAATACAAATAAAACGTCGAATTAATGGTTTTATTGGCCATTATTGGCATTTAATCTTACAATTAATTAATTAATGGCAACCATTATTGGCAATTAAGCTTACAATTTGGCGACAGTAATTTGGTAGACGGTATAACTAAGAAGTACCAAGATAACTAAGTAAACATTTTAGAAAACGTATAAAAAAATTTAAAAATTGATTTCAGCAGTTACCGTCCATAGCCAATTAGTACCGTTATTACATGCCACTATTTAGCTAAAATTTAATTTAAACTACTCTTAAAACTACTGAAATCACATTTCCAGATATTATCATCCATAGACGGTTATGTATTCAACTCTTTGCGTGGCCCTGTATATCACTTTATCTATATTCTACAAACATTTCTTAGGAAACTAAATGCAGTTCAGCGTAAAAATGCATAACTCCTTTAAAAACCACCTTTAAGCAATTTACTCTCATACCCAGTAACCCTTACGAATTCTTTTGTGTAGCCCTGCATATGAACTGTAGCATTTATACACACAGTATAGTATGCATAAATGTAGTGAAACGTAAAAGCGCATATCATAATTAAAAATGCATTTCTAGCACTCATTGCTTATGTACAATACTTCGGATAAATGTTTCTTGGCGAGAAAGAAGTTTGCCAACGTATTTTCTGGCATCCTATTTACTGCTTCATACTCACAAGCAATTTTTTCCATATGTATACAATTTGGCACAGATGTCATGGCGCGATTTTTTTCCGACGCCAATTTGGCGAAAACACCAACAGCATAAACAACATTCGGGTTACCATTACAAGCAAAATAACGACACTTTGGCACCAGTTAAGTACCCGGCGCGTATATGACATCGGCGTAAAAAAAATCGCGACAATATGGGCGTATATGACATCTGTGCCGACAACTTAATATAAAAAAAGCTATTTACCTTTATTTAAAAGCTATATTTAAAGCTTATATTTAAAAGCTATTTAAAAGTAATTTTTGCACAGATGTTATATACGCATGGGGGTTGTCGTGATTTTTCTATGATGCCAATTTGGCAGAAATCTTGCTTTCGAATACCAGTTACTTATATATTTTACAATTATTTGCTATCATTTTGAAAAGGAAATAACTATAAATAAATAAAAGTTTGAATAATAACTATAGAACAAAGCAGTTTATATAATTAAAAAACAGAAAATAAAAGTAAATAAACAATTTATTAATAAATAAAAAACAATAGCCGGGTTACCATAGCAGGCAAAATAACACCATTTTGGCGCCAGTTATGTATCCCGGTTCATATCTGAAATCTGTGCCGTAATTTGTATATAATATATATATATATATATATTTAGAAACGATTTTTTTTATGTATATAAGTGCACATATAAACAAAGATAAATGTTCATTAGATTTGTTTTCATAGCTGTATATATATTTTCGCAACATCTCACTTTCTGATGCCCGAATCGCGCCAAGCTTTTTTTAAAAAATGCGCTATAATCGAAAAGTACTTAAATAAATAATTAACAGAAATAACAAATTATACAAACTAAAATTTTTATTTCGAGATCAAAGCATTGTTTTTAATTTCGATTAAAAATACATATATCCTTGGATAACTTCAATTGAAATTAGTTTCACAGCTTAATATCTCATTCCATAAACCTAAACAAACACAAGTGATTCATTCATCGTGAAACGTCAAAAATATTAAATCATTGAGGTAATCATTCACAAAGTATGTTCTCCAACAATCAATGGGCAATATTCTAATGACGTCATAGTAGGTAAAATGGTGGCGGTATCGTTTGTTTATGTTTTGTAATCACAAAAATTTAATTTTGCAATGTCTCTTAGTTACATTATTTTATTGTCATATTTATGAGCTCAGAACAAAAGCCTATTTTTTTATTATTTAGTTATTAAAGACGGAAAAAAATCATAAATGCATGATTATGATTATGATTTTAAATAATTTTCTTTCTTAATACTAAAAAATAA
This sequence comes from Maratus speciosus, assembly GCA_963932465.1. Lineage (NCBI taxonomy): Eukaryota > Metazoa > Arthropoda > Arachnida > Araneae > Salticidae > Maratus > Maratus speciosus. Next base: position 142,984 of record CAWVRF010000976.1, on the reverse strand, counting down.
CATCGGGAAGTAACAACGGTTTTAAGTTAAATAAGTTTAACTGTTTAATTCTGTTGTAATATTCAAAATAACTGTATTTATTAGATTTCAGTACTCAACATCAGGGCACGATTAAGCTTTGAAGTTAGAAGAATTACGATGTCATTTCAGGACCTTTCTTTTGGAGAAGCTTTTCTAAATTCCATATATACATGGAAAATCTTCAGTGTTAGAAATATTATTCCTAGGACTGACATAACACGAGAACGGCCTGCAATTTTACACAAGTTTTTGAAAGCTACTTTATATCAGAAATTGTACTAAAAACTGGTTACTTTTTTGTTATAGCGGCCCACACTATTAGGATTATGACATGTTGCAGCCAATTTCTCCAACGTCGTAACCAAGATCGTGAAGCACACACATATAATACCATATAATACCATTTCATGAAATCGTATACGATAATTTAACAGTTTTTAACCTTACTTCAAGTGTGTTATTTATTTATTTTTAAGGCTCAACAATCTAAATTGTCCAATATATGAATTTTTAAAAAATGTAAACAAAGATTGAATAGACATGACCGCAAAAAGTCTCAAATCTGCACAACACTTGGAACCAAACTGTGCAGATTATTGGTCTTCTACTGTACACAGTTTTTCATACATGTGTTTTGTTCTTAAAATGTGTTATTTTCATCTATCACTGCGGAACAAGCGAGAAAACTCATATTCTTGCACATGAGTTGTATATATCTTTATATCTAAATTTCCGTCATTTTTGACGGGCTACCTTTCTAGTCAAAATATAATGTGCATAATGTGTTAGCTAAATGCATAGAGCAACTTTTGTAAGTCTCAAAAGCATATTTTGAAAAGTCTGATAATAATCGTTTATAGAATAAGCTCAAAATCCGTTGTTCCCAAAATGAAGCAAAAAGATGAGGGATTGTATCCAAATAGAGTATTACGTGCAATATTGTGTATGCTAAATTGACACTAATCAATGGTTATATGGATACAACCCCTTATGTTTTTGCTTCATTTTGGTAACAAAGGATTTTGAGCTTATTCTATAAACGATTATTATCAGACTTTTCAAACTATGTTTTTGAGACTTTTACAAAAGTTGCTCTTTACACTTATCTAACACATTATGTACATTATATTTTGATTGCATTCGCGCTTGCGCAGTGAAACATTTTTTAGTAAACCTGCTCATTTTTCATCCAATTTTTATTATTGTTTCATTCTGATTGCGGGGTATTATGTACAATGTTCTTCGTCATATTTTCTGAAAAGAACTTTTTTTTATATTAAGAACTTTGCAAATTATAAGCAAAAAACTTGGCGAAATTTGGGACTGTTTTTATAAAAACCTTAATTTCTCTACGAGTATACATGCTATCCTCATAAAAATAAACACAGTATATTACAATAAGCCACTTATTAATAATCTCTAGTTTAAACGCTTTTGCTCCATAAGTTTTTACAGGGTTATCCAAAAGATATTCGTTCTTTTTCAATTTTTTGACGGTCCCCTATGGGGTTTCGGGAAAAAAATCTTCGCGGAAATATATGACCGGTACAATACTGTTTACACACCTGCAATTTCAGGTTAATTTCTTAAGTATTTTTCTAGATATTTAACAAAACGTCAAAAATCGCAAGTGACCGGTCACCTTTGGCCATATAGTGTAATGAATTTGCATAGTACCCACAGGACATTCAAATAAGGAATAATGACAATGTAGTAGTATTTTTAGTACAAAACTTTGGTATAACATTGTCTTAAAGGGGTATTAAAGAAGGGACGGTAAGAGTGGAACAGCAAGGAAAATTACCACCTATTTTAGGCAGGTCATGTTAAGACTGAGTGGTATTTAAAATGTTCATTGCTTTTTAGAAACAGTTATTTACATTGAATTAAATTAAAAAAAAAATTACCTCGAAAAGTGCAGGAATAAACCTTGGGGGCGATGAGACTACCAATAAAGCCACGATGCTTGAAATTAATATTGAAATGCTGATTTAAATTCTACAGTAAATTTCCTGTCAAAGAATTTTAGACATTATTACTCTAGCATACTTCTGCATGAGAAGAAACTTTAAAAAATTCTGTGGCTGCATATGAAGTGATTTTCTGTATAATTTTCGAAGAGGGATGGTAAAAAATCTAAAATCTAGGGACAAAGTTTAAAAAATAACAACCCTAAAAATGTGTGCAGGCTAATTTTTAGCTACTTATTTATACGGGGTGATTCATAAATATCGAAACAATAGGCTATCTTCTTAAATATTGCCCTTAGGCCCATACTTCCAATTGCAAAGTTTCATAAACAAAGGCACAAAATTTAAGATAAGTTTCAACTCCATGGGGGGGTCTATATGGGAAAATACAAAAATTAAATTTTTATACGGCCCCCGTAAAGTAAAATTCCCAATTAGGAAATTTTTCCTTTTCCATTCCTGAATTAAATGCAAAAATATTCATCTCGATGTCTTCAAAATTCGCAGAGATATCAAAATCCAAAATTCGTGACTTACACCATTTATCCATGCCTCTGAGCGATGAGTTTTTGACTCATTTTGAATGCAAGATAGGGATCATCCACAAATTGCACATTATTAAAAGTCGATATAAGACAGTGTCTCGCCTTTGGACATAAAATAGGCAGCGTATAGATTTTACGTTAAACTTGTTTTCAAAGTATGCTGGTGGTCTGCACTAGCGGTCTGCACGGATCGAAATATCTAGGTCCGGTCCCGAACCGACCCATAGGAAAAAAAAGTTCGGCCCTGCCTGGAAAAAGTTCAAATCGTAGCCTGGTTCGGCCTGACTGAATTTCTAAATAGATTTTAGATCGATATGGTTAAAAGTTGTTTCGTATGGAGGGGTTCTGACCAAAAATACTTATCTTTTCATGTTTATAATTATTATTTTTAAAGAAGCGCCAGAAGCTGTGATTATTTGTTCTATTAATGAATCTTTATTTATATGTAAATGATTCACGTCTCCTGTAATATCGTTTTAATTCATATTCCATGTGTTGGAGATAATGAAAAATGCTATAAAGTAAAATCTTTTAAGATGAAATGACACAGGAAAGAAAAAAAAGCGTTATGGACAAGTTCCCTTCTTAGGAGTTGTAGTCTACTTTTTCTCAGTATTATTATATTTATTTTTCATGAATCAAGATTTTTCCGTTTAAGAAAGATTCCGTCATAGGCAGTTTTTCCACTAGTTTTTCCGTATTTTAATTTTTTTGCCTTAAAATCTACTATCCTTTAAAAATATGAATTTTAAAGTTTTATTGTAAAATAATGTCCATTTAAAAATATATGCATTTGTTGTAAAAGTTTTTGGGGTGAGCCAAATTTTAGTTATTTTTGCACGGATTAGGTCAGTCAGAGATAATGATTTTAATACGGGTTGTCTCGAGACCGGGGCTGAACATTTCCACCAGTGGAGACCTAGGAATAAGGAAACCAGTCCCGGTTCGGTATAACCAATGGCCGAGAGGTTCTGCTCTCAAAGCTGTTAGACTGAAGGTGCTGGGTTCGAACCCAATCGCGACCTTCGGCCCAATCGTTCGGAGTTTTCAATGGTTTTCTCGGAACCTTGGATATCCTTGCGTAAATACGGGTTAGGTTCCCTTAAAAAGACCTCCACGGAAGGCACCCCCCCCCCCTTCGGGCCCATATCCCTCGTGTAGATAACTGGAAGTCATAAATCACACCAACACCCGGTTCGTTTTGAAAAAATACGTTGGGCCCGGTCTGGCCGAGTCTTCAGAAAAAAGTCGCTAATCCCAGGTTTGATCGGCCCGGCCTCAGAATACAGACTTCTTTAACGGCCTCGACGAGACGATAAAAAGCCCGAATTTGTGAGGGCTGAAATTATGAGCAACTCTTGATCGGCATGTTAGAAAAAGCATTTTTTCAAGTTACACATTAAACATTTACTTATGGACATTTAAATAGTACAAAAAGGAGGTGGAAACGGCAAAAGTTAAACAGAATCGGAAGTTTAAGCTACAGAAAGAAGTTACTTTTTCACGTGCAATTTTTTAAAACCCATTGAAACATTTTATTAGGAGCCAATCAATGTTTAAAACTTTAAATGCGTTTTTCTGTATGATTTTTTTTTTCATTTCCTTTCTTTTTACCATTTCACGTCTGTAAATTATTATAAATCAAAAATCGTAAATAAAAAAGGTGCAAACTTGGAACATGTCTTTTTTGATTATTTTACATTAATTTTGTTTCGGCAAATTTGAAAAAAAATTTACTTTCGAAAATATGATTTTTTAAAAAATAAGTTGCATAATTTTTTAAATAAATATTTTTAATATATTTAAAATTAATATTTAAAAAAATCCTGAAACAAAACTAAAATTATACTTACCTCTTTAATTAAATGAAAAAAAAAAATTTAAATCCGATGAATAATGTTTCGAGTTATAAAGATTTTTAATTAAATCCGCTTTAAAAAATACTAATCATTTAAATTTTTTAAAAACTTCATGAGAAATATTAGGATTTGATTTTTTTTGTAAATTATATGGTTGACCATCACAAAAAAAAAAAAAAGAAAAAAAAAATCAAAATTCTAACTCAACAAATATATTTTTTTACACGTTTCCTAGAACTTTTAAAGTAAGATTGTTTCTTGGATTGCACGCATTTCAATTTGTGTATAATCCCTTAAAACCTGATGCATTATTTAAACGGCCATAACTCTGCGAGTTTTTCAGATATGAAGATGCAATTTTTTGTGTTTAATTCAGGAATGGATAAGGAAAGTTTTACTGATTGGAATTTTTACACTACGGGGGCCGTATAAAAATTTAATTTTGGTATTTTTTCAAATAGACCCCCATGTAGTTGCAAATTGTCATTAAATTTTGCACCTTTTCTTATGAAACTTTGCAATTAGAAGTATGGGTCTAGGGGCAATATTTAAGGAAATAGCCTATTGTTTCGATATCTTTGAATCGCCCTGTATAAAACAATAGTTCCAGTTTCAGAAAAAAATTACATCAAATTATTTTTATTGAAGCAATTTTATATAGACAGTTCCAAACTTCATCAGGGACACGGGACGGTATAGGAGTTGTCCAGGTATTTGGACCCCCAACATCGTCCGAAACTTATTTATCTCGTTAATATTGTTGTGCAATCATGCAATGGGATGTTCCTAAGTATATGGAAAAAAAAACACTCAAAAGTGTATTAAAATTATTCAGGGACATAAAAGTCAAAAGATTGTGAGAATGCCGCATATCTTTTGAAAACACAGCAAATTAGCATGTGGTTAGAGACTGCAGGGTCTTCTCCACAAGGGGTTGAGGAGGGTAGGTCGAAGGAGGCACAACCCCCTAGTTTTGTTAAAAAATGTAGCTGTGAGATAAACTTTTATGAATTTTTTTTCCTCATTTAAAAAAAAAATAATAAAAATAAACGTAGCTCTTCAAACTGTCAAAATTTACTTTTCTTAGTTCAACCAAGACAATGAGCTTAAATTTCTAAATGTGTATGCTGAATGTTCTCAGGTTGGCTGAAATAACACAATTTTTGTACAAAATATGATAAATTTTATTAAATTCTTCGTAATCAAACTTCTGCAATCGGGTAATTTTTTTAAGTGAGAATAAATTAACATATTTTTAGCATAGTCTGCATGAAGTTGGCGAGGGTAGCTCGTAGTGGACAGAGCAGTTTAATTTTTGTAGAAAATGTAACTGTGAGATTAATTTTTATTTCGAAAAAACAATTTTTCCTGATATTAAAAAAAATTCCACACTTTAAAATTTTTAAAATTTTCGAAAATTTACTTTTCTAGTTCAATCCGTAACTTGACAATGAATTAAAAGTTCTAAATATGTGTGTTAATTTTTTTCATTTTTAATGAAATAAGTCAATTTTGTGCAAAACACGATAAATCTTATTAAAGCTATTTTCAAATTCAAAGGAACTACTTTCTGACACATTTCTGAATTCATTTTCGTTCGGAAACGCATAAAATTGGCGTTCTTATTCAGAAACTATGTAATCGAATGGTGTTTCCCATTTTTTTTTATAAAGGCAGAAGGTCTTTCAGAAAACACTGTCAAAGTAAGTGCTTCGAGCGAAATTTCCGGATGCGGTAGCACGAGAAAAGGGATAAACTTGTCATCACGCGACAAGAATAGCTTATTACTTAATAAGTAATTTATTTATAAAAAATGGAAACCGTTATTCGATTCCAAATCACTTCAATAGTCAGACCCGTCAATTTTATACCCGTTTAAAATTTATTTGAAAATGCGTCAGTCAGTTTTACTCAGTGGTGTAGTCCTGGGGAAAAAAAGTGGGGGGGGGATGCTGATAATTTCGAATATTAGGGTCTGTATCACGCATAAGGGAAACTTGATTTTGAACCTTGCTTTTCATTTTTCAATTGCAGAGAAAAGTAATTGAAAAATTGAATTTAAATTAAAAAATTAAAAATGTAAATTTAATTGAAATTAATTTAATCAAAGTTTGTTTATCTGTTGGGCATTAAATAGCTTGCTGTGGAATTAAAAATATAAAAACTTATTTCATGTTTGAATTTTTTTGGAATAGAATGCGTAATTCAGTAACATTAATTTGAGCAATGGAATTTTTTTGGAATATTTTGCATTATTTATATTGGAAATAGTTATAGGATAAATGTTTTCCACTGAGAACATTAAAAGTTATTACATTTTTACTTTATGGTCAAAGTATTGCATAATCATGGCAGGAAAAATTAAGACTGTGGGATTTTGGTATATCTTTACTTTTTGAAGTCCCCTGATTCGTTTTGCCCATCGTTACAATTCTCTGTATATGTTGGTATTTCCTTTTAGAATCCGCTTTTTACCGTGAGTCAATATACTATATGTGTGTTCGAACATGATAGTGCTCAAAAGGTGTTTTCGTCTGAGCTCAGATTTTGCAAAGGATTAGCATAGATACAAATATCATTTACATACCACTCAGCTAATTGAATATTTTATTCAGCCTAATATTTAAAAGAATTGCATAAAGTGCATAATACAGAGCTCCCAAATGATCAAGACCCCCCCCCCCTTCCTTCAAGTCTATTTTTTAGAAAAAGGTCCACTTTGATGTTTTTTTATCCATTTAGCTCCCTTTCAATGACTGGGAAGAAAAATTACTAATGTGGAAAAATCGCCGCAAAAAAAAAAAAAAAAAAACATTGTATAAAGTAAAAGCAAAAAATTCAAAAATCACTCTACGAATTCCCAATCAATTTCATTGGAAAGAGGACAAAATATATTAAAATGGACGAAAAAATTGGAACAGGATTCCTTTTTAAAATGTGTAAATTGTCGCAAAACACGATAAAAACTAAGAATTGAATAAAAAAAATGCGAAAAATTAAAGTCACAGTCAGAACTTGAATAAACTTTATTGAAAAGAGGAAAACATTTACTATAACGGGCTAAAAAAATAAACCAGATTCCTTTTGCTAATGTGAAAAAATCAGCGGAAAGCGGTTAAAAATAGGTAAAATTTAAAAAAAAAAAAATAGACGACAAAATTTACTACAATTGGTAACAACATTGTAACCGGAATTCTTTCAAAAATGCAAAAAAAAAAAAAAAAAAAAAAAAAAGGCCTTGGAATGAAAGAAAAAACTTTAAAAATCGGTAAAAATTCAAATCGCAGGACGCAATCGCGAAATCGCAAAATTTATTACATTAGGGCTAAAAGTTTGAAACCTAATTCCTTTTACGAATATCAAAATATTGAAAGTAAAAACGAATAAAAGCTGCATAAAATATTCGCAAAAAAATTAAAAAATCGTCTTACAAATTCTGCATAAACTTTATTGAAAAAGATTAAAAGACAAAATTTATTACATTGAACTAAAAATTTGAAATCGTAATCCTTTTATTAATGTGAAAAAAAACCCCGTGAAACTTAATTAAAAATGCTAAAATGAAAAGAAAAAAAAATAAATAAAAAGAATCTAAAAACTGACTTTTTGGGGCATAACTTTAGACATAGATGTACAGTCGTGGGAAAAAAAAAGTAAACACCCCCTACTAACTCCTCAACAAATTATCGTAGAAGAATACCGAACGATTGGAAATAAAGCCTACTTTTAAATGATGTATATAAAATTTGCTTAGGGGGCCACCTACATATTAAAACGAACCATAACTTTGTTTTTTTTCAATAGCAGTACCCAATTCTGACAGCATAAATGAACTCCACACCCTTCAATTAGCCTAAAAACGAATTTTTATGCAATTCGTACCATAAGTTTCAGAGAAATTAATTATTTTAAAACGAGCGTGTTTTAAGGGCTGTATCCAAATTGAAGTTCCGTACTGGATTGTTTACCGAGAGAGCCGCTTCCTTGATCAAGGCACCTTAAGCGCCACTCAAGGAGCCAATGAAGCGTGTTAGATTACAGTACGGCAGAATAAATTTCAAAATGTCTACTCACTTCCATCATAGACGGCCCCTTAAACCATCATTTTGCCGTTTTTTAAGCATAATTTGAAAACTACTTGGAAGAAAAATGTGAAATTCTTGAATTTCCATAAAGCAGGACTTAATAAATCTAAATCCATCAAAAATATTGTAGGTTGCAATTCATAATTTTTTCGAATATTAATTTCATAATTCATAATTCATATCATAAAATAATAAAAATTACAAATTCAGCTTATTTATGTTTGGGTATATTAGTATTATTACCACAAAAAAAAATTAGCACATTAGGAGCATAATTTTGGGAGATATAAATAAAAATATAAAAATATAATTTAACATTAGAAGCACTAAATTTTGAATGTTTATAATTCAAAAACTTATCATTCAAATGACTTGAAATTTGGTGTCTAGGCATAGTTTGAACCGAAGATTTGAAATATCTCGTTAAAATTGGGTATTGCTATTGAAAAAAATGAAGTTAGGATTCGTTTTAATATGTAGATGACCCCCTAAGCAAATTTTATATACATCATTTAAAAGTAGACTTTATTTCCAATCGTTCGGTACCAGTAACTTTCTTCTATGATGATTTGTTGAGGAGTTAGTAGGGGGTGTTTACTTTTTTTTTTTTTCCACGACTGTACATCGCTTTTATCTTGAATCTGTATGCGCAGCGCTCACTTCAGCACTCAAACTTCTATTTTTTTTTTTTTTTTTTTTATATAGATTTGATTTTGTTTTCGATTTTGACGTAGAAGTATATGAGGCATTCTCACGTAATTTTAACTTTTATATATTTTTCAGTCCCTGAATAATAATTTTTATTTTAGTACATATTCCTGTGTTTAATTTCTTATACTGGAAAACATCCCATTGCATGACTGCATAACAATATTAACGAGAGAAAAAATTTTGGACAATGTATGGCGTCCCAATATACCACGAAATTTCTATACCGTCCCGTGTCCCTGATGCTGATTTTTAAGTTTTGGGGCTGTCTGTATAAAATTGTTTCAATAAAAGTAATTCGATGTAATTTTTTTCCGAAACTGGGGCTATTGTTTTAAATAAATAGGTAGCAAAAAATTAACCTGCATACATCTTACTTGCTCATCATACGTAGTATAGGGTAAGTCTCGAAATAGTTTTAAAAATCGAAAAAAATTTTTTGACGGATTTGAACGTTTCATACACTGGAGATTCCGAAAAAAATATTTTTAGAAAAAAAATTTGTCCGTCCGTCTGTATATCTGTGTCTGTAATCACTCTATCTCCCGAACAAATTGAGATAGAGACTTGAAATTCGGTGTGTACTTAGGAAGTAATAATGGAAGGAAGCTTATTGAATATCAGTAATCTCGATTAACCGGAACTATTTTTTTCGGACACTTGAAATATTCGTTCTGATAAAAGGTATAGAAAATTTTTTGAAATTGTTTATTTGAAGGAGTGAATATAAAAGACAATGAAAAAACATAAGTTTTGCATCAGGTATGAAGTCGATCGGATAATTAGTAGCTGAGATATTTGTAATTCTTTTTTTCACACTCCTCGATTTTTCATGATCCTGTATTTCATTCAAATTTCAATTCAAAGATATATTTAAATTGGAAATGAGACTCTTAATCCGACGCAGTAAACTGCTAGTTAATAGGATTATAATTTTTCGAGTTATAAGGACATTTCTTTTACGCAATTCGGTACTACTCGATTATCCCGCCGACCAAAAAACTATCGCCAAACTATAAGATTAAATGCCAATAATGAGTTATCGTAAATGTCAAACATTTAATGCCTCACCATACCTATAAGGGAGTTTACAATAGGGGGGACCCTGTTCAGTCTCCAAATACCGCCAAGTTTGTCGCCAACTTGGCGGTATATCGCCAAATATGGCGACCAAAATGAGTCACCAAAACAGACGCCGAATTGGCGATATCTCTAAAATTTCGCCAAATTCCCATAGACTTCCATTATAAACGAATCGGGATTACTTCCTTACAGAAAATAAACAAACTGAGATATTTTATTGCAACAAAAAGTAATATTAGCTTAAGGGGTTATATTTAAGGGAGTCCAAATAATGAATAAAAGTAACATGGTACAATGCTTAGCAAATATCACATGTTTTATTTTCATATTTTATATTATCTATATCCATGATGGGTAAGTATTACGGTGGCCCCCAACCACTAGTTTACGGTTGTTATTATTTTTTTAACTCTGTCCTTGGGTTTCAGTAGATTCCTTACAGTCCATCTTGCTAAAACTATACAGAAAATCACTTCAGATGCAGACGCAGAATTTTTTCCAACTTTTTCTCATGCAGAAGTATGCAAGAGAAAGAATGGCTAAAATTCTTGAACAGGAAATTTACTGCAGAATTTAAATCAGCATTTAAATATCAATTTCAAGCATCGTGGCTTTATTGGTAGTCTTACCGCCCCTAAAGTTTATTCCTGTACTTTTCGAGGTAAATTATTATTATTATTATTATTTTAATCCAATGTAAATAACTGTTTCTAAAAATGAATGAACATTGCGGCTATCACTTAGTCTTTACATGATTTGCCTAAAATTAGATGGTAATTTTCCTTACCATCACTTTTTTCCCCTTTACCGTCCCTTTTTTCCTATACCGTCCCATTTTTTCCCTTACCGTCCCTTCTTTGACACTCCTTTAAGACAATGTTATATCAAAATTTCGTACTAAAAATACTACATTGTTTTTTTATTTCTTATTTGAATGTCCTGTGGGTACTATGCAAATTCATTATAAAGTAAAAATTTAGAAGAAAATAAAAAGTTATAGTGGTAAAATGGTAAGGAAAATTTAACTCGCAAGTTTAACTTAAACCTCAGTTAAATAATTTCGCTGCTAAAAATATTTCGACCATTTTTCTTTATTTTGAATCATTAAGGCATTCGTCTATCAGTTTAAAATGTTATTTTTTTAAACTAGGGGGCTTGGCCCCCTACGAGCTACGCTCGCCAACCCCCGTCCAGACACCGCAGACTCCAAATGCACGCTAATTTGATCGGTTTTAAAAAGATTTCAAAAGATTGAAATATAATTTAAAAAACAGTGGCGATCTCCCTATAAACGAATTTCTATTCATTTCTCTTTGATTGGGGAATTTTAACGCCAAATCCGCTGAGGTACTACTTGATTATCCCGTCGACCAATTTCGCCAAATTATATAAATCGACAAACCACTCGCCAAATTATACAAATTGACATAATTTTTATTTTAAATAACGAAAGAACAAATAAATTAGTACAATATTAATAAAAATACAAATAAAACGTCGAAATAAAAATAACTTGATGACGTAGACACGTGTAACAACTTTTCAAAATAAGCTAATATAAAAGCAATTAAGTAAACAGTCTTTGTCTCCTGGTATTTTTTAACAAAGCGAAAAGAAAGTTCTTTTAAATGAGACATTTTAAATTAATCGTTTATAATCTGACGTAATTTTTACCAAGCTATTCTTTCTCTTTTAAATATTCACGTGAAAATACTTTTGTTCGAAATGAAGTATTATTTGCGCTTTCCTGACAAAAATAGTTGAAAAGTATCATCTCAAAATATAAAATAAATGTCTAGCGCAATTTCTAAATTTAAACCGTTTTGCAATATTATTTTGTGTTCATTTTATGTGATAACTGTAATGTGTAAATATGACATAATTTCTTTTAAGACTTCTAACGCATGTTAATAAATTTATTATTTTACAAATTCCTTTCCCTCTTAAAATTCACGTGTAATTATAGTTTTTATGACGTAATTTTTAATAAGTTCCTGCTTTTTGTACATAATTATTTAATTCTAATTCCAAATGTTTTTTTCTGTTTATAATAGTCACGTGTAAATAAATTTTTAATTTATTTACACGCATAAATATATATATTTTTTTTTTTTGAAGCAAACATTGTTTCCGCTGTTTATACAGTTGGCAACAGTTTAAATTAATATCACTTTCTAAAATCTGTAAAAAATATCTCTAGAAATGCTGAAAATTTGAATTTAAAATAGAAATAAAACCTCAAAAAATGAGTCAAAATAAAAAAAATTAATGCAATCTGCACTCCGGAAAATTCTAACGCATAAAATGATCTAAAAATGCATAAAATAATCTACTTTGCCATGTATAGTTTTTGCTACTATAAAACTTTTTTAGTGGAACAATTTTGTCCAACTTTAGCATTAAATAGCTCTTAAAATAATTCTTCGATTTGAAAACTGTCTGCATCAGCGTGTTTATCAAACCACTGATTTTCATATTTTTGTATGCATTATTTTTCTTAATATTAACGAAGAAAGACCTCCGGTCACAAAAAATTCAAAACCGGCGGCGGCGGTGACAGCGGTAGTTACTTTTTTTTAGAATAGATTTAATTTCGCCAGATTTTTATTCCTGAAAGTTAAAAATTTTGTGGGAATGCCTCATCCTCATATCCCACTTGTTAAAGGAAATCTTAATTAAAATTTCTCCTTATTTTTATAATTCTTAAATATATTTTTATCAGAAGAAAGTACTGGAATCTTTTTTGGTGGATTTACGTGTTTTAGGATGGTTAAAAAGTTTCTCTCTCTGTGTATGCGATACAAATTTTGTAGCCACTCCGACTGTATTCCAAAAACTAAAGCATGGGATTTCATCAAATGCCGTATTTAATAATGGTGTTATTACACGAGGAGTCAAAGTCGCTTGGATCCCGGGCGTCTCCATGTTAATGCTATGGAGCCAGGAGAGTCGCTTGGAGCGCGAGCGACTCTCTTGTTTGGGGCATCTTTGACGCCTGAGAGCCAAGCGACTCGCCAGTAACAGCCAATCAAATGCTTAAGGAAGTTGACGTCACTTTTTGACTGGGGATTTCAAGATCAACATTTCTGTCAAAATGGCCGCTCGCTGAATGTGGCTGAAACATGAATGAATATAAATTTATTTATTTTACTATTAGTATTACTTTTAGGAGAACAAAGACAGCCTAGTTTCTTGAGCAGGATGGGTAAATCACAGATTCTCTTCATATAACAGCTTAATTATAATTAAGAGACACATCTGCTTCCCGCTTTACTGCTGGTAAGTGTAATGTTTTGTTTTTATATATATTTCCCACCTTTTATTCTGAACTATCTTGTATTCAAAATTAAATTCAATAACTGTTAATTTCTTTAATTCATTTTTGCGTTTATTAAAAGTATTTCTTTGCTGTTATTAATAATATTTCACATATGTTATTTTGGCGCTATTTCAAAACTTTTTCGCCAAATTGTTTACGTTTTCAGCGCTGTATGTTAGTGTAATGCAAAAAATTGAATGTTGCAGTTTTCTTGCTAGATTAAAAATAACGGTACAGATGTCGGAACAGATATGTCATATTCGCCCCATATTGGCGCGATTTTTTTCGGTTGCCAATTTGGCGAAAACATCAACAGCATAAACAACATAATCCGGGTTACCACATCTAGCACTTAGGCGCAAGTTAAGTACCTGTTGCCTATATGATATTGGCGACAGAAAAAAATCGCGCCAATATGGGGCGAATATGACATCTGTACCCAGATGTCATATTCGCCCCATATAGGCGCGATTTTTTTCGACTGCCAATTTGGCGAAAACATCAACAGCATAAACAACATAATCCGGGTTACCACATCAAGCAAAATAACGATACTTTGGCGCAAGTTAAGTATCTGTTGCCTATATGATATTGGCGACAGAAAAAAATCGCGCCAATATGGGGCGAATATGACATCTGTACCAAAATAAAATATTCTGTATCTATTAACTTTTATTTCACGGTATTAAAATTACTTTTAAATGTGGTGTATTGTCTGATCTTAAACGTAAAATAAAAACAATTCCTGCAAATAAATTTTCTGAGTTATCCAAATGTCAGTTTTAGAATCATAATTTTCTGAATTTGAAATGATCGTTATATTCAGGTTTTTGTTTATACATCTTTAAGAAAGTATATGCATGTAACATCTATATTTTCACTTTACATATATGTAAAAGTGACGGGACAGATCCCACTTTTAAATAATTAAATTTGTAAAAGTTTCAGTTTGATGGTGGGAAAGGTTTGTGAAAGGTCTATTTTTAAGTCAAAAAATATAGTGAAGGGTTTTGAAATTGAAAAGTTTATGAAAATCCTGTTTTGAGATTAAATATTTTGTGAAAGTTCCTTTAAAGGATCCTGTTTCTTCTTATCTCTGCATATGCATCTCATCACTAGCAATTTATTGTTTATTTTATGAAGTCTGTTATATTCTTACTTAACAATGTAAATCTCTTATTTAATTTCTTTGTGGTCATTTAGAATTTAAATGTAAACTAAAAACATTTAAAATTAGGGTACTTTTCGGTTAGCCGGGCGCCAGTGTTATATATACATATGTATGTATATCTATATATACATATATATGTATATATACACATGTATATATGTATACATATAAATTCTATATATGTATAAATATGCATATATATATATAGGTATACATACATATGTATACATAACACTGGCGCCCGGCTAACCGAAAAGTACCCAAATTAGTTAGATAGCAAATTGTGATTTAAATACATAATTTTCTTATTTTGTAAATGAGGAGTGCTTTAACATTAATTATTAACTTTAAATTTTTCTCTGAGTTTTTAATAAAAGAAAAAAATGGATAATTTATTCTAAACATAACAGAAAAGAAGCAAGGATTTTTCATGAAACCCCACTTAACCGGTTGTATAATATACACTTTATTTTTAGGTAGATTTCGTAAGAAATACTACCTATTGCAGTCGTTACCATGGTGCGACTTTTGAAAAATTCCTTCATAACTTTTCATTATAGGACCCCATGAACCCAAAACCACCCCCACCTAAAAAGTTTATATATATATATATATATATATATATGTATGTATGTATGTACTGAATTTTGTCCGCACGATAAAAGTCGCAATTAGGCACGGATCGTCTTCAAACTCGCCAACAACTTTGAGATGGCTAATATCTCGGCGGGGATTGAAAATGGGCGAAATCGGCCCAAGAGGGTGGAAATGGGGAGGGTTCAAAATTTTGAATACTGTCTTAACATGATTCTGATAAAACCAGCTCTTACACAACAATGGCAGGAAAAAAATAAAAGCTTTTCGTTATAGCAGTTGCCAACAATTAAAAAAACAAACAAATAATAAAATTCTCACCACAACAATTACTTTTCTTTTGCAAAATTTTCACGTGTAAAATTAAATAGTTTGACAAATTGAAAACAAATTGAATATTACGTCATAAGTTTCCTAGAGCAAGATTTCAGCATGAAAACTCAAAATAAATAGTTTGACGAATTAAAAAAATATGTATATTGCGTCATATTGGAAATATAATGGACCTCAGCAGGTGAATATGTAACGCCATGTAAGTTTGAAGAAACGTATTAAAACATGATAAAAACCCGACTATGGAAATATTAACATATTTTAACACTTTAAGGTTCTCTGAATTTTTTGTAGCCATTTTTTAAACCTATTCCATATATATGTGTGTGTGTATTCGTGTATATTACAATTTTCACAAAAAGTTTAGCTCCCTACAACTCGCTCTTTGTGAAGAAACTGGGTTTTATCTCTAATCTTGATTTAAGTTTTGTTGGAGAATTTTAGTACTTAACATCGAAATCTACCTCCGCCTGTAGGCCCGAGCCGGCAGGGATTTTTTTTTTATGTTAATGTGTTTAAAAATTGTCTAAAATTAACAACACATAACAAATGCAAAAACTGTTTCAATTATCTATTTAAAAAAAAAAAAGTTTGTACCCTTGTAAATATTTACAATTTCATATTTGTTACACTTCTGTTTTATATTTTTATATTTATATGTTTAAAAATTGCCTTTTATCGAGGGTTATGAGTAAAAACTCTTAGGTTTGCTTATTTCATGTTTCTATTCTTCATTTTAAGAAATCTCATTTTAAGAATTATTTTCAAAATCTCTCGAGCAGCATACAATCAGAGCCATTGCTATGGCATATTTTTCTTTTTTTTTTTTGGGGGGGGGGGGGGGAGGGTGATGCTTAAAATTGCCAAGTCAATTATCTGTGTTTCGTAGAGCTTTTAACTAGAAAGTGTAGGTAATACAGTAAAATCTGTAAAAATGTAACCGGAAATCTGTCTATAAAATTTTATGATGTGGCAGAAGGAGTAGTTATACAATTGTACCCAGGGGTCAGAAGTAGCACACTACAAGTAACGAAACTACAGTAGTCATTACTTTTAATCGTAGTTTGTAGTATAGTGTGCTAGATTTTGTACCAGGGCCGAAACTAGCCTTTTTTGCATCCGGTGCAAACATGGATTTTGCACCCCCCCCCCCCCCCCTCTTCCATAAAGTATATTTACAAAGAGAATTTTACTAATTTTCTAATAGCCGACTTAGTTAAATTTAATATATGTAATCATCAAATATGTAATACTAAACTATGTGATCTACAATGGCGGATCCAAGGGGGGGGGGATGACCCTCCCCCCCTCTGAACACTAACAAAAATATTCTAAAGATCATTTTTAAAATGAAATATACAGTAGAGTCCCGCTTAACCGACTGTGAGTTTCTGCTTTAACCGAATTATTTTCTTATGATGGACTGATAGCTTCCATTATTATGAAACAGCCATTATAAATGAAGTGTTAGGTGAAGATGAAAGAGCGTCATAAAAAGTTAGAACCCTGTTTTTCTGGTCAGAATAGGAAAAAAATTATGACCATTTTTTTTTCTCCCATTCTGACCAGAAAATCGGAGTTCTAACTTTTTACGGCTGCTCTTTCATCTTAACCTAACACTTCATTTATAATGGCTGTTTCATAATAATGGAAGCCACCAGTCCATCAGCAGAAAAAGATCCATTCCAAAGGTATAATCCTTCATTTTTCGCCCCTTCGTTTTGGCGCCCGGGACACATGCCCCCTCTGCCCCTCCTTAGTTTCGGCCCTGCTCTAAATATTTATAAAATAGATAAATTAAAGAGCTTTTGACAAAAATTGAAATAAATGCTCACCATAGAAACTTCAATAGTTGTCCCTAAAAAAATATACCAATTATTCTATGAACACGTACATGTGCTTTTTTAAACCAAAAATTTAAAGGCAAAACTCTGTTAAATTTATACAAAATTCATGATTAAATATGGGAATAAGAGTATATCAGTAGAAATAACATTGATCATCCATAATCAGAGCAAATTACGAATTAAGTTAGTCAATAACAATGTCATTAATGGAGATTGGAGAAATATTTGGTGGTCTTCTGGCTAACAAAAGTTCCAAATATCACCCACAAAGAGCGCAGTGTAAAATGGTTTCCAGTTACATTGGCAATGTCAGTTTCGCATTAGGGGCTGTGCATATATAACGTTATCATTTTAAGGGGGAGGGTGGGTCTGGCACATGATATCGTAAGATATCGCTAAGGGGAGGGGGGATTTGTCTTTTGATATCGTTATTATTTTTCACACTACCAACATTTTCTTTTTTACTTTCTTCTACCTTTACAAGAAGAAAGTATTGGATTCATGAAAATTTTCGAATTCCGGTTTTCGACGGATTTACACGTTTTAGGGGTCAGAGATTCCAAAAAACACGTTTTTACAAAATGTCGGTCTGTGACTCTGTGAGTCTGTCTGTCTGTCTGTGTGTATGTGACACAAATTTTGTGGGCGCTCTATCTCAAGAACTATTGCACGGAATTTAATAAAAATTGATATTCAGTTAGTCCCTAATACAAATTGATGCTGATTAGTTTTTGGTGTAAATCGCACAATAGGTGGCGCTGCTATGCTGCATTTTTCACGATTTTCGCAATAGCTCTATCTCAAGAACTAATGCACGGATTTCGATCAAACTTCAGATTTAGTTAGTCCTTGATATGAATTGATGATGATTACGTTTTGGTGTAAATCGCCCAACAGGTGGCGCTGTTATGAGGAATTTTGCAGGATTTACACGATTTCCCCAATAGCTCTATCTTAAGAACTGACGCACGGATTTTCATCAAACTTCAGATTCAGTTAGTCCTTGATATGACTTGCTACTGATTATGTGTTGGTGTAAATCGCCCAACAGGTGGCGCTTCTCTGCTGCCTTTTTCACGATTGCCTCAATAGCTCTATCAATAGAACTAATGGACGAATTTTCATCTAACTTCAGATTTAGTTGTATGTTGACACAAGTTGTTGTTAATTAGGTTTTGGTGTTAATCACCCAATAGGTGGCGCTGCTATGCAGGAATTTTCACGATTTTCGTTATTGCTCTATCTCAAAAACTAATGTACGGATTTTCTCCAAACTTCAGATTCAGTCAGACGTTGACATAAATTGTTGCTGATTAGGATTTGGTATAAATCACCCAATAGGTGGCGCTGCTAGGCAGCATTTTGCTGAATTTAAACGATTTCAGCGATAGTCATATCTCAAGAACTAACGCACGGAATTTCATATCGTTAGAATCCTCATGAGATGCATAGATTCCCATTTAATTTTGGCAGTGTGATAGCGGATTTTGAAGTATTAACATGTATGAGATAGAAGAAAGTTTTGGGATTGGTACATCCGACTAGTTTATTTGTAACTTGGTCTTTACATCAAAGTTGTATGTTATCTCTTTTTAGTCTGTTATCTATTTTTATGAGAATACAAAGTTATTATTGAAATCTTTGAATGATTATAAAATTATTTAATTACAAAATATGTAATACCCCAATGTTTGCCATTCCTATTCTTCTGTCATATGCATATGCATCTATAAACCACTGTTCGAGAAACCATATGTGAAGTATGTTTCAAATGATACTTTGTGTTTACTAGTAAATAAATGAAAAAGAATTTTGCCCATCTGTTTTGTTGATAAGAAGTTCTGTTTGCCTCCCACTCCCCCTGTGTGGTCAAGTGCAAGAAGACATTATTGCTGTTGAACGTATTATGTAAAAAAAAGGCTATTATTAAATTCTTTTAAATAGTAACTATTTCTTTTAATTGTTATTTAATTTGATATAAAGTTATTTCATATATAAAATGATATTTTATTGACTTCTCTTCATTTCGAATCAATAAAGTATGCAAAAAATAAATGTAACCATATTTGTATATCACTCCAAAAATCAAAGGAATTTTTACACATTGATAATGATATGATTAACGGGGGCTGGGGGGGGGGGTTATCCAAAATTACCAAAAGATTGATAAAAGTTATACAATAGCCTCCCTCTTAACCGGCCTAAACGGGACCGAGGGTTAGCCGGTTAAGCAAAAAAACGGTTAAAGCGGAGATGTAATAAAAATTAAATAACTGCATATTTAATTAAATGCGTAGGATGCATTATAGCTTTTTAATTTGTGTAGTTTTAAAAATGTACATATTTTCTATATTTTGTGAAATGAATACTAGTTGTAATTAACTGAATTGAAATAAAAATTACCACTAATAACAAATAATGAAAAGTTTTAAATACAAATTAAATAGTTGAAAATCTCGTCACATACCTTTATGAGAAGTTGAAATTATTCTACATTACGTAAATTTGTGTTAATTAACCATAAAGAAATGAGAACCGAAATTTTCCTTTCTGAATTTTGACTGATGTTGGGAAAAAAAAGTCAGCCGGTTAAAGCGGAGTTCCGGTTAAGGGGAAGGCTACTGTATAAGTACAGCCCCTTAGCATGTTTAGTGTCAAGCTTGATAAAACTTATCATTTAAACTTCATACTCAAATCACATTATTCTATATTTATAATGTAACTTTTATTTATTATAAACAATGGTGATAACATTTACTTGATTTAATACTGATATTTCAATCTAATTACTCATAATTCATTTTCATTTTAGACCCAAGAAAACTCAGTAGCAGATAATAATCCTGGGAGTCGGTCAATTAGAAGAAATTACTTGTATTCTAATTATGCCCAAACAAGCTAAGTCACAGTGCAGAGAAGACAACAAACTGAAAAAATTCTGCTGCTGTATCTTGTATATGTTAATTAGGGAAAAGCCAATTTTTTTTTAGCTTCTTCTGCAATGAACAAATGGACGGGGTAATAAATCTTTAATTTTGCAGTCCTGTCTGCATGACTTTGACCAATCAACAGATCCCAATAATGAAAGAATTAAGAACAAGTCCTGCTTGAAGTATTTCTTGCATTCCTGGTGTGCATTTTTGAGGATGTGAATACTTTGCTCCATGACTATTGATTGTCAAATCTGAATAATCTTTCAAATGGCTTTGTAGCCAAGCTTTAGGATCTCATAATTATATAGAATGCATGTTGCTAGAATGTAAGTCCAGGCTGTTATTGGAGCAGCTAACATTTTAAATTTATATATATTCTTAAACGATTATTGAAAATGTCAGGCATTTTTAGCTACATTCGTCTTTGTCTCAAAAGGAAATGCTAATAAAAAAGATTTGTTATTTTTCCAGAGAAAGAGTTCATGATTTTTAGTGTTAATGAGAATGCATCATCGACTACAATTATGTAAGGAACGTTTATATTGGTTCTTGACAATTAATTGGCCTGAGGTATATTTGAAAATTTTAACCTAAGTATTTTTAAGGTAACTCTTTTCCGACACACCACTGTTACTAAACGTTTTACATCTTCATGTATAAAATTTAAATTGACCATTTACAAGAGCAACTAAAGTTATACTGAATGTGCCTTTTTAATTTAAAAATGTGATCTAGATCATACTGGTGGTGGAATAATCTGTACATATTTTCTTTCCAGAGCTCAAATGCTCAGTGAAAAATTCAAAATATAGTTTTCTGCTTTGTCTCTGAAGAAGTACATGCATCTAGTTCTCAGCAAAAGAGCTCTGTACACAGAGACAATTACAGATATTGCTTTGCACAATTCTGAATTAGAATTTAATTGAAAACTTTCATTTTCATATAAAAGTGAAAGAATTATTTTTAAATATTTTAATAAATATTTTGTAAGAGTATATAAATATAAGAAAAATGCAAAAAATTATATTTTTTATAAGAGAAATTGATATTATTCTCTGTAAATCATATTAAAATTCATTTTAACCAATATTTATTAAAATTGTTATGCATGCCATATCTTGTTTTAAATTTCTCTTGTATTATTACAGTGATCAGTATTATTTAATGTGCAAGAAATGAATTTTATTGTAAACTCTTGTTTCATTTTTATATCATTCTGATTTTTCCTTTTCATGAAAGTTAGATGGGAAAGGGAGGGCTATAATTGATGCACAATTTTTAACAGACATAAAATTAAACACACTTCGTTGAATATAAGTCATTCAGAACCAAAGAATATAACGTCCATTTTCTCATTAAACCTGGATTCTTGTTCTATATCCAGTAATTTCATCAATTTAATACAAAATAAGTAAGTAGTAGGTTGAAAATGGTGCTAAATTCCTGCAAATTTGAATTAAAATTACAATGAGCAAATAAATTTTATCTACAAATATCTCTGTATAATGTTTTATGAACCTGATCCATTTTGATTCTGAATTACTCATACATAAAATTTGAAAACAACTTTTAACATTCCCACTTTTTTTTCCCCTTTAAAAAAATGTATTGCTCATTTGCAGTTGGACCTTATTGTACGTTTTATTATGAAATATTTATTGTGTTTTTTACTTTATTGTCTTTACAGTCTGTAGCTCTCATCAAACTAGGCCAATCATTAATAAATTTCATTTAAGATAAGGTTGTATTGATTTGGGACAAAATTTTAGACTGTTTATTTTTTACATCCTTCATATCCAATTGGGAGTTTATGAAATATCTGCAAACACCTGCAAGTACTTCCTGGTGCACAACGGATATTGTTTTTGTCTTGACACACACACAAAAAAAATCTAAATATATAAATGTGATGCAAAAAGTCCGAAGGTGTCTCATTTCTTTGTAATTGCAAAAAAGAAAAATCATAACTATGTGAATTTTAAGCCAAAGAAATAGATTCTCCCTACTAAAGCATTTTCTCCTTTTGCAGTTAGCTACCGTGTCATGTAGAACTTTTAGCACAAGAATGTGCAAAATGTTTGTACATTATCGTCAACTGTCTATGTAAAAATAAAATAGATGGCCAAAAAATGTTGAAAAGGGCATGATTTTCTTTCTTTGAATACAACCATCTTATAAGTAATTAGGTACAAGGATAAATCAGATAAATTGAGTTTATTATTTAGGCTGGTTATTATTTTAATCTACATAACTTTAACATAAAGAGAAAGGCACTTGAAATAAACTGTCAAGTTTATTTCAAGATTAGATTATTAAAAGATTTTTTTTTTTTTATTTCCTTTTGATTATTATAAACAAAAGAAAATTTTAGATAAATTTGACATTTAATCTGTGTGTATGTATATGCATATAAATATATGTTGCAAGAAACTGTAGTTTACAAGTAGCAATTTTTCTAACTGAGTGAAAATGTGTCCAGCCTAAGGCTCGACCCAGAACCTTTGGCTTTAATTGTAAATGCTCTTCCAACTGAGCTACCTGAACAACATCCAAACCTACACAATATTACACAAAACAACCATTTTCAACATCTGATTTTTTTATTTGAAAAAGCTCGACAGAATAAATCACAAAAAATGAAACTCGAATAAACTATGAATGCATATCACACTTTATTTTTTAACAATTATTTTTTTTGTAAATAAGTGATGCATGTATTAATTTTTTTGTTGTCTGGGATGTCATCCAAATAGCTCAATTCGAAGAGCATTCACAGTTAAAGCCTAAGATTCCGATCTCAGATTCAGAATATTGAATGAATTCAAAACAATCTGTATTAATCTACAGCCATTCTCTAACAACAGTGGTTCCAAATGGTATGCATACATCCCACAGGGCAGGGGGAGGGGAGCTTGATATTTGTTATTAAACTGATTCCCTATCGGCCCTTTTATTCTTTCTTTTTTTTTTTGTAATGTGGTGCAGTTTAAACATAAAGTCAGTACATGTGGATGTTTTAAGATAAAGTGAAAAAATAAGTTATCTTTTTCAAAAAGCTCTCGCAAAATTTCAAAATACAGCAATAACTGGAATATATATGTATATAAAATGGCATAAATTTTGTGATGCTTAAATGCCTTTTTTATGTAACTTTTTTTTTTTTTTTGTATAAAACTTTTTCGACTAGTATTTATTGAATGGGAATTTATTTTACTTCCTTTTTTAATCTTCCCTCATGTGAATATGGATTCACTTTTTAAACAATAGGAATTGCAAGTTACAGTGGAAGGTGAAGCATCTGGATTTTAGAAATTCTTAGGTGAGGTGTGGCCTAAAAATGTTGGGAACCACTGCTCATGCTTAAATTTTCAAGAGTGGGGGATTTTCAGAAATCTTAACAGCCAGCAATATTCAAAGTATACAGTTGAAAATTATTATGACAAAATTTACGCGACTTCAATATTATTGCTACAATGCATTTTTGTGAATTTTTCTTACAATTAAGAATTATATACAACAGAGGGCAGTTTATTACAGCAGAGTTCCCCTCAGGTTTAAATCAGGACAGGATGTGGTTGGTGTGGAAAGGATGCTTTTTAGATTCGCAAGAGCAATTTTTAGATTTATAACTGCACAGTTTTTAAAGGACTTCCTAAAAATCCCTTAGCCTGTAAGAAAATCCATTTACTAGTAATGAGTGAAATGATGTAATCCTTACCATTGTAAAAGAATTGAAACCCAATTTCAGATAAACTACTTTTATTAAGAAGTGTAGTACTAAAATAATCATGAAAAACATGTAAAGTTTAGTAGGATAAAAATGTTCTTTTAATGATGCTGTGAATTGATAAGTATTGAATTAATTCTCGTAGAATAATTTTTATCATTTTTGAAAAGAAATGATATAGTGGCCTGTGTTTTATAAATATTTAAATCGCCTTATAAATTATTTTGAATATCAGTTTTTTAAAGGGGGATGTGCGAGTTAATCTTATCAGAGATCTATCTTGTTACAACTTCCTAGGTGGGAAGAGTTAACATATGAAATTTTTGATTTGTTTTATTTAAGAATATACGAGTATAAATAAAATTAAGTTTGGAGAAGTTGGAACTGAAGGAACGACCAACTCAGCCTTAAAGTGGTGTCTTTGTTAGTGGTGTTGGGGGTAACTAGTATCACTTTTTGACGATTGTCATAGAATGAAGTGGTGGACTACATACTACTGTTCTGTATAATTTTACTCAGTAGGTAGTTGTCTCTTGAAATGTGTAAAGAGTTATTTTTAATGTACCATGTTACCTGATACAAGTGTCTTTTTCAAAAAATGCCTCTTGATACCAATTACCCCATAAAATGGGGTAATTGTGATCAATGGTATTTTCTCCCATGCCTTGCAAGATACACAGTCATGGGTAAATGGGATTAAAAGATCTCAGTTTGGGCGTTACAGGAAGATATTTTTGGTTTTACAACTACAACTCAGAGATACAATATTGGAAAGATAAGTGCGCTGGAAAAAAAGTTTTTTAATGGATTTTTAGTATTTATATATTTTACTCTACCTACAAAACAAAATAAAATGCAAAATTTTCTATTGTTAATTAATAGCCTTGTTTTATTACTAAAAATATAATTTTTTAAGTTCAAAAAATAATAATTTTTTTTTTCTTCAAAATAACATGAAATGGGGAACAAAATAACAGGGAGAAAAGGACCAGTCAAAACTCATATGTTGTGAAGGAGGAAAATTTCATTTACATTAAATGTGTTGAGGCCTAATTAGGCTTAAAATATGCGGTCAAGGCTAAAATTTGGAATAAATGCAAGGTAAAATTGTAAAATAAATGTTTTGCTAACAGAAAATGTGCAGTAAAGTAAACGGAACTAGGGGTATTTCACAGGATCTGAAAACTGAAAGATTAAAAAATGCATTCTAAACCGCAATTTGATTTAAATAGAAAATAAAATTTGCGATCCCAATTTACTCTTAACCCGAAAATGCTATTTCTGGGATAATTAGAATCATGCAGTTTATTAACATTATGCTTCGTATGTTGCAAAACGTAACCATTTCCTCTTAAAAACAATTTTTTTCCAAATTTAAATCCATAGCTATATTTCAATGTTCCTACAACTTTTTAAACAGGACCTTTTTAACTAAAACATTCTCACTTTGACAGACAACGTTTTTCTTTGTGTTCTGGGAAAAACAGTAATTACTTGTACAGGAACATACATTTTCACTCCAAACAAATTGCACACGTGGAATATTAGTCAGACTTCATAATTAACATGGTCAATTTTTTTATGTGTTACAAGTTGCCCTTGAAGTGCCCCTGATCCTAATTACCCCTACCTCCCCTATATAAGATCAACAAGTGCTTCTTTTACTAAAAAAGGCTCTCAAAGTGACAGTAATAACTATTATACTGGTAGAGGTGACATATTTGTGTTCTTAGTTTCAGGAGGTCATTCATGTTGAATTTTGGTAACAAGTTAAAATTGTCTCAATTATGAAGGTAAGTATCAAGACAAATAAAGCAATTTCAATTAGAGATTTTGTGGTCTCGCTAACAAAGATTTTTAATTTTAAAAATGCAGTTTCAGAAGAAATAGCATTAATAAAAGTTTCCTTCTTATTCAGGTTTAACCGTATTAAATTAATACTATTTATGCTTCTTTAACCCTTTATCTACTGGCGGTACTCATAAGTACTATTAAAATACTTGTTATAAAATTCATTTAATACATCGATTAGTTGAAATATAGTTTAGAATGAGTTATAGATATATTACTTTATCTTGTTCACAAAGCCTTATGGGTTACACAAAACAGAAATATTTTTAAAGGGATGATTTCTTTTGCCTTTGCATCTTTTCAGCTTTCTTGGCGTTTTTGGGAGGGGGGGGGGGGGTAGGAATTTTTCAATTCGGAAATATTTCTATTGTAAGAACATTATATTTGTACATTTCCTAATTCAACAAAATACTAAGAAAAATATTAAAAATAAAAGATTTGAGTGGGGTTATAAATATTGCTCAAAATCCCTATAAATTCAAATTTAATTAATCCTTCAATACGTCTAAAATCCTTCTAAAATTTGTTAAAAAATCTTCTAATGTAGTTTAAACAATTCGCGAAAAATTCTTTAGAATATAAAATTTTCATAATTCAGTACATAAAGGGTTAAAGGGTGGTTTCCTCGATGATTTGGAAAAAATATGCTAAATTATATCCCTTATCTGCTTTATGGAGTGTTTTAAAATCCCATTTATAAAAATTTTTACATGTAGGGCTATTTATATATGTATGAATATTATAAAAGTTGTTGAAATATAGATATCAAATTTTTTATTTGAAATTCGCCAGTATCGGAAAAAATTTAGAAGACAAAATTTGTTATACTGAGCTAATACTTTGAAATAGGATTCTTTTACGAAGTCGGAAAATTTCTACAAAAACACTAAATGTAGATAAAAAATTTTGTGTAAAATTCAAAAAGCCCTATAAGAATTCCGATTAAACTTTATTAAAAAAAGAAAGAATTTTTTTGTATACTGCACTGGAAAATTTATACCGGATTCCTTTTATGAATGTCAAAACTCTGTTTTAATCTAACTCCTAAATATCTATATACCACTATTTTTAACATTAAGTTCAACCATCTGACTTCTCAATCGTAACTTTACTATATTTTTAATAAAATTAAAAAAAAAAAAAAAGTCCGTTTTATACAGTCCGCGATTACAATTTTGCCGAAAATCCGTCTAAAAAAAGTCTCATTTCTTTAAACAGGCTGAAAACAATCCTCTTGGCACGGTCGCTCGCTTGGCTGTCTGTTTAGAGCGATGAATATGCGAGTACGGGAACGGGTTCGGAATTTATTTTGGCAACCCTCGCATCAAGAACTTGTGGGAGGAGTTTGACGCGGCGTCTTTTGTCGCCTGGGATTCTACGTGTAATAACACCATAAGACTGCACATACAAGTGTTCATTAGGTTTCGGCGTATATGGCCCAACAGGTGGCAATGCTATGCTGCATTTTTCACAATTTACATGATAACTGTGTATCTCGGTATGTTTGGAATGGAATTTCACCAAATTTAATATATAAGATGATTATGAATAACTTTTGATATAATATTGGTTTTGCCATACTATGCTTTTTCTTTTCAACGTTATAGCTTATCTCAGCGTCTATTGGATAGAAAGGAACTAAATTTTCTGTTTAAAGTTAATAATTAACAATATATATATTAATCTGATATTAAATTTTAATACTCAGCAATTTGAATTGATTGTCTGCAGTATTTTTTAAAAATTGCCTTGCATATTTAGGAATACTCGATGCAGTATTTTAGACAAATGGTCTCTTTTTAAATATAAATGGTCTCCTGAAGTCCCGCCCCTTTTTAAATAAAAATAGTCCCCTTTCCCCCTTTTGGGGATTAAAATGTGTTGGGTGCACTGATAATATAATCGAAAACACTTTTAAGCGACTGAACCCATAGATGACAGTGTCCGGATTCTTTTGTGTGTCCTTATAAAAGTACTACAAATGTTTCACGCAACATTTTCCATAGTACTGTTTTCCAGTTTTCCATGCATTTCAAATAATTACCATTAACTGATCATTGTGTTCGAATTTTTTTAATGTCCCTGTAAACGAACGATAAACGCTATTTCCGATAGGGAACATGTTTTAACGAATTTCAATACCATACTATTCGTTATAGTTAAGGTATTAGAACGTCATTAACGTCTCGGCATTCAAGCAATTTCCGCCCATTAAGCGTAATATAAAAAAACTCTTTGTTTTCTCGTAAACGAGATACTGATGCTATACACATCATTTACAATAGTGCTGTATTACATTGAACCTAAAAAATATCCTTCTATATATAAAAAAAAAGTAATGCTTTGGAAATGGACCAATGAAAATCTGCTTAGATACCGTGAAAACGCATCTGATTGGTCAGAGCTTTCTGACGCTATAAGGGGGTTAGTAAGGGAGGGCTCTGTTGCCAAACACCACCAAGTATGTCGCCAACTTGGCGATATATCGCTAAATTTAGCGGCCCAAATTAATCGCCAAAAGTGATGCCAACTTGGCGCTATTTCCAGTATTTCGCCAAATTTTCATAGACTCCTATTGAAATCCAATAGGGTTTACTTGCTTGCAGAAAATCAACAAATTGAGATATTTCAATGCAACAAAAACTAATATTAGCTTATGAATAGAGCTTAATGGAACTATTTACATTATTTTTAAGCACAAACACTATTTACAATATTCGTAACACTATATATATTTTTTATTTAATTTGTAATTATTCAAATAAACTATAAATTTTACCTTTTTTTAATGATTTCATATTTAATAATTCTTTTAATTATGAAACTCTGTAAGCTCTAATGATTACCTGCTTGGAGATGAGGAAATAAAATCGTCAGGACTTGAGGAGGAGCACGTTTATACCAAGTAGAATCTAAAAATTGAATGCATAGAAAATGAGGAATCGCGAAACAATTTCTTCTGGGGTTGGCTAAAAGATAGGGTTTGCTTCGTCATTATGCGGGGGGTTGGTGAGCGTAGCGAGCAGGGGTGTGGAGCCCTCCTAGTACATAAAATTTAATATTTTTGACGCAATTCAAGCAAACTTATAGATGTTAAAATGTGAATAGGTGAACCAGCACAGTAAAAACCGTTCAACTTTTTTGAAAAGTATTAAAAATCAATACCTCATTTCTTAAAATTGTTAAGTTATTGGTGTGTTCATTTTCTAAAACAAATAAGTTTGGAAAGTCTGCATCCTTCCGCGTCTTGAAAATTTAAAGTACAGGGACGCTTGAGATAATAAAAAAGTGAGGGGACACCGTCCCCCTGCGTCCCCCCTCGATTACACCACTGGTTTTACTTGTTGAGTTGGGAATTTGAGGACCACCTTTAAATAAATTAATGTGAGCATTTTAAACAATTTAATCCATACGTATTGAGTTTTAGTAAATGGTACAAAAGAAAAAATGCATGAATATGGTAATTTTAATAAAATAAAGATGTGTGTAAGCTATTTAAATAATGAAATCTGTACTAATAAAAGAAAGTTTCTCTCTCTCTCTCTCTGTGTGTGTGTGTGTGCACTTGTGTGTGTGTGTGTGTGTGTGTGTGTGTGTGTGTTCGTGTTTCAGGGGAAGCGCGGTCGCAAACAGGTTTACACACCCGCTGACTGAGGACACACACGGATCCGAGGACGTCCTCGGATAGAAAAAAGTCATTTTCTGCGTTTTTAAGCAGTTTCAATGCTTTGTACAAATTTTTATTGTTTTATAAAAATTGTCCGCTGTTGGAGGGTTTTGCTGTTTGTGTATTGGTTTATAACTGTGTATTAGGGACAAAAAATGGTCCACTGTTCCATGGCAATAAAACGTACTAAATGTGTATCCTCAGATTACCTTAAAATTAAGTGTTGTGTGTAGAGATGGGCAACATCGTTCCTTTTAAGGAATCGTTCCAGCCGGAATCGTTCACCGAAAGGAACGAGTTCATTGGAGTCGTTCCTTTCGGAATCGTTCCGAAAAAAAGGAACGATTCCGAGAAAAAAGGAACGATTCCGAGAAAAAAAGATCGATTTTGAAAAATAAAGGATTCCAAGGGGAAAAAAACACTTCCGAGATAAAGACACATGCCACACGCAAAGACCACATGCAATCCATAATATTTTTCAGGTATTCCCTTTAGAGCCAAAAGACATATATCATTCCTAATTACTGACACTGTTGATGAATGATCGTACGGCAAAATAAACGCGAAAAACCAGACCAAAAAAGTACGTCGTTATCGGATGGAAGGAGCAAAATTTCTTCCTCCAAATACGAGTCATTCCCCACCGTGAAAAAACCATTAGGACTTCTGCTAATTGAGATTTTCGGCGCAACGAAAAATAACTTGATATATACCCCCTGACCATGGTCGCATACCTTCCTTATCCTATGTTTAAAGATTGTTCAGAACAAGATGCTAGAAATAAAAAAAAAAAGTGAATATTTTTAGCATTTCATCGTGTAACATTTGGTGCATACTTGTATGCCATAATACGGTTATAATATGGTTATTTTTTTTAAATTAATATTTATTAAACAATTAAACAGTATATTAGTCATCTTAAGATAGACCCAAGATAATTTCTAAATAGAGTTATTTATCTTATTATTGGAGAGCTGAAATAAAATAATGTTTAAAAAGTATAAAAATTGTAACAAATTTCACGTTTTCTTTAATGATAAGTATGAGTTATGAATTTCATTTAGTATTTCAACATTTATAGAAACATTTCTAAAAACTATTTTTTATATCCTTTTATATAAAAATTTGCCTGTTTGTTTGTTTCACAATTCCTAGAGAATATGAAAAGCAGCGCGATGAAATTAACACCAATTATTCGCATGAATCCGGGAATGTCTTAATGACTATCAGGACTTTAAATTTTTACATAGTGTCCAAAATATTAACTACATTTTGCCATTATAACTTTTAACTGAGTTTCTCAGAAATGCAAGTAAAATACTTCATTTTTGTGGAGGGAAAGGGGAAAATAATGCTATCCGAGATGATAAAAAAAATATTTTTGTTTTGTTTAAATAAATCTATTTAATGGCTTTTAGTTTACGTTTTCTTAAAGTTATGTGAAGCATGATAATATGACTTCTACATTTATTAAAGATTTTATCAAAAAGCAGAAATTTTTTCATATTATTGATCTGTATGAAATAATATTTTCTGAATTTCTTTAAAATGTAAATAACAGGTAAAACAGTAAATATCATGACCATATAATTAACATGAAATTTTGAGCATGGATTGAACATACGTACAGGGTATATAATAAAAGTTTTGTCTATAACATAAGCAGAAGATTAGTCACATATAGAACTTGACCACAGTCAGATGGCCGAAGCTATTATCATCTCAGAACGACATTTTTTTCAGTTTCCTGCGCTGTCACGTCTAGAAATTCGAATCAAAACACCAAATTTAACTGCATATCTTAAAAATTCCTCTTTCTTTCCGGAAAAGGAAAACTGTTCGATTGTTTTGTTTCTAAATAAGTACACCTGCCATTTTGACACGTTTGCAAACAAAAATGAATTAAAAAATGTATCAGAAACTATCCAGTTTGCATTTCAGAAAAGTCTTAAATGAATCAGGCAAATAAACAAACATTAACTTGACAATAGTGTCAAGCTCTCTAAATTTTTATCCAAAATCATCTAGATCGATCGAAGTTTACTACCCGTATGTAACCCTTTTACTATAAAGGTATTGTACTATTATTGCATCAAAATTAGGTAACTTGCAAGATGTAATTTTCATATAATCTATATTGTAAATTCTAAGAATGATTACTTGATTATATTGAAATATTTATCAAAATTAACATTTTGAACCTTTTTTAAATGTAGAATTGAATTAAATCCCCCCCCCCCTCCCCACTCAAAAGAAAAAAAAAAGAGAGATAGAGAAAGATAGCATGCTATGAAAAATGCAACAAATCGGATGACTACGCCGGCTAGTATATTTTTAAAATGTGAATATATATATATATATATATATATATATATATATATATATATATATATAATATATATTTTACGTAGTATAAGCACATGCATTGTGTAATGTAATGTGAATGCATTCAGATAGTAAGCTTAAAATTTAGAATGTTTCCAGCTCACAAGAGGCATCTATCTGTATCTCACAAATAATATATTTGAATTTCATGATAATCGGAGCAATCTTCTAGTAAATATTAGATTTCCGTAGAACAAAATTAGGGATGTAATAATGATCCATTAGAAGAAAATTGAGAATTGAAAATGGCTTGTCTACATAACTTACTTTATACATTAATGTTTGTTTATACAACCTGCCTACTGACCTCAAGAATCGTGTTTTTTAAAAATCATTTTATTCATCGCCAGGTTTTATGAACATTACAATTAATTTGAATTATTAATAAAATTTTGAAGTGAAAATTCTATATGAAAAAACAGAAAAAAAAATCACTTATGTTATTAGCAGCTGCGTGTGTATATCTTTGAAATTGAAAGTTAAAGTTCAGATGAATTTTCAGAAAGAATAATTGGCAACTTGGGAAATAAATATATGAGAAATTGTGAGCAAACTATATACATTTTGTGCAAGAAAATTAATTTTTAAATATATTTAAGAGTGAATAAGTGTAATTATATTTCGGTCGACATTTCTTTTATTTTTTATTCATTTAAAACATTATTTTTCTTATTTTAGTCAATTATGTCTGAAGTGGGTTTTGTTTCATTTTAAAATTTTAATTGCAAAGATTCCGTACTTTTTACTTTCTTATTTCGATAAAGATATTTTCGTTTTCCACAACATAACTATTTCAAATATAATTAGGCAATTAATTTCTTACCTACATTCTTGAATTCTTCAGATATTTCCTTATAAGGTGGCTAAAGAATCTAACAGCATTTTTTTACATTAATGTAAATATTGTTTGAAATCGATTGTTACTTGATAATTAGTGTTAAGTTATTTTCCTGCTTCAAAAATCTTTTAAAAAGTCAATTTTTTTTTCTAAAAGGTGTTGTGTTTTTATAGAAAAATGGAAAAAAAATAACGAAAATTTAGAATTTCAATGAAAATGTATGAAAACTTGCGAATTTTTTTTTTTCACTGTAATCGTTGAGATTTTTTGCGGATACGTCTTTTCATTCATTTTTAACTAGTAAATCTGCAGATCAGGAGCCTCAACGTCAGCTGTGCAAGTAGTTATTTTTAAACACACTTTTGGGTAGTATTCAACTCCCTGCAAACTGCAATTTAAAGTTTTCCAATTACATAATTATTTATAAGAATAAAAAATACGAAGTTTTCAGACACTAGAAGCGTTAATTTAAAAACGTTATGTAAGGATATTCTGAAATTTTCATGAACTGCTAATTCTGTTTTTTTTTAGATAATAAAGTAGATTTCATCAGGTGTCCCCCTGAACCACCCGTGGTCTCACTAAATTTACATATGTAACTTTTTATTCATTGTGCTAGTAGTTATCGTAAATCTTGGATTGATTTTTACACTTCCGAGCCTTATTTTTTAATATCGGTTAACAGAAGATCATTTACATTGACGCAATTATATTAAATGTTTAAGTTTTATGAACGAAAAGTAATTTCCTTTTAAAAATAAAATAATTTTCATTCATATTTTCTGAAATGAGGCTGCATTAGGAAGTCACACTCGTCAAAAAATATTTTTTCAGGCAATCTAGTTAATGATTGGCTTTTAAGAATGAAAATATTTATTTCCCGATACAATGACGTCATTTTAGACAGAGATAATTTTTCGGTGCATAATTTTGAGATTTACCATCTATTTGCTTTTCAAAAGTTTTTTAGCCATTTGGAAAAATGGTTATTGTTCTCGTCAGGGTAGGAAATCAAAAGCATATCTGAAGGTTTTTATTGGTTTAATCTGCATTTTATTCGTTTTCTGATTGGTCTATACAGTAATCTGTATTTCCCGTTACTTTCAACAGAGATGGATACCTTCTGTTGACACTATGACAAAAAATAATAAAAACTACAAAAAAAAAATTAATAACTGAGAAACAAATTGAGATACAGATTTCAAACAAATTACATTTAAAAGTACATTTTTTTCTCTATACAACGGTGTAAAAAGTAATGTTGTGGGATGTTTAGAAGTTTAAGAATAAAATTTCATTTAAAATGGTCGTCAGATTTCTTAGAAATCTGACGATGGAAAAGCCTTTTCCCGAACAGTCAATGAAATGCTTGGATAATACATAAGTTTCAGTTGGATAATACGTACGAGTCGCAGGCGATTTTTGTCGCTTGGAATGTTTACGAGTAATAACACCATTAATGTTTAATTCATGGCGTACGTAATGTACGATAAACTCTGTGCGATTTTTTATGTCTTAAATTTTAGCCTTTGAAAAAATCATTTTCCAAATGGTCGTTGTAATTTGTTAAATTGCTTTTATTTATTTTTTTCTTATTGAAATTTTCGATTAAAAGTTAGACATTTCTGTTAGCCGTGTGCAGACGATAAACCGTGAGATATTGGTAACATTTTTTTTAATATTAAGAATTAATATCATAACACAGGGCCCTTTTATTTCGACTTCAAAGCATATTCATTTTGTTTTTTATATATGAGGTCAAGTTCACCTTCTTTTCGTATTTTCGTTTTATTTCTAATATGAAGATGTATATTCATGTCTATTGTTTCATTTTCCTCTTGCACATGAAAATCTTTCAAATCAAAATTAACTGTTTAAGGTAAATTATTATTCCGGGATGTGATTTTCTTGGCAACGGTTAAGAAAAAAATATATATATATATTCTTAAATTTTATAGAAAAATGTCAATTTATTCCTTAAGAAAATAATGAATTTTTTAATTTATAAGAAATCTATTTGAATAAAATAAATAGAATATAGCGCCCCTTTATTTCTGGGGTAAAATCCATTTATATGTAAAGACAAAAAGCCATTAATTCATCCCTTTTTGACGTTCATTTGATTTCAAACAATTACGTATACTTTCACATCTACGATATTTTTAGGTGTAGTTTCGTTGCTAGGCAACACTTAAAAGAAAATTAAACCAATGAAATGTGTGCATTTAAAAGGAGTAATTTTATAAAAGCAAATATTTTATATTATTGGAACGGATATATAAAATCCCCGCATAGGTCATACACCTAATTTAAAATCTCTGACAAATGCATAGAGAAAATTTCAAACTCATATGAATAATGTATGATTCGAATTAGGAAAATTCATAATCCATAATTTACCATTTAAATCCTTCAATCATATGAGCCATTTCTTTTCAACAAATAAAAATGGAAAAATCGTCTGAATTGCCATAGAACATCATTATTGTGCAAAATAAAATATTCTATATTTTCCGAATGAATGAACCAAATATAACAAAAAACTATACAGCTAATTCCAAGTACCTCACCAACATACCCACTTAATTTCAAGTTAATCGGATGCTTTTTGCGGCAGTTATCGCGGAACAGACAGACAGACTAACCATACATCATACACAATAACGGAAACCAAAACTTTTCGTGTCTCCACAGTAAGCCTTCACTGACGTTTCGGCAATCAATATAACCACCTGTAAATCTGCAGATCAGGAGCCTCAACGTCATCTTTGCAAGTCATTGTTTTTTAACACTCATTGCATAATATTCAACTTCCTACAAAAAGCTTTTTAAAGTTTTCAAATTACATAAATATTTATGAGCATACAAGATACTTCGTAAAGTTTCAGAAATTAAAAGTGTTAAACAAGTGGTTGTACATTGGTGTTCTGAAATTCTGATGAGCTACTTAATCTGGTAACTTTTTAAATCAAAAATTGCATTTCTTCAGGGGGGCTCTGCCCCCCTGAACCCCCCGTAGTCTATTTAAATTTACATTCGTATTTTTTATTGATTGTGCGGATGGTTATTGTATATCTTAGATTTTTTTTTACGCTGTGATTTATAAGGAATAGTATAAGTTTTTTTTATAAATTAATAAAATTTAAAATAAAATATTCATGTTAACTATACACAGACAATAAATCTTGAAGTGACGCCAAAAATGTAACCCTAAAATCCGCTACATTCGGCACAACACAACGACGTGCTTAAAAAAAAAAAAAAAAAAAAAAAAAAAAAAAACGGATGAAGTCAAAGAATTTGGTCCCTGTTCCACGTGCTTGTTTTGTTTGGGCCGAATGAGGGCATTTAAATCTGAGCGATAACGCACATCGTATTGCAAACTGTTTTTATGGCATACTGCATCTCCATCTATCTCTTTCCTCCGTGAATGATAGTTAATTTTATTTTACCCAAGATCTTTTTATTCCAGCATCTTTGTTTTCGATAAATGACGTCTCGCTATGCGTACTTACTCAAAACGAAATACTCGAGAGTTTTCTTTGTATTTCCAATATACCGCCATATTAATTTTTCTATTCTTAATTTTATTTTTCATTTTCCTGTTACACGACAAAACATTTCAATTGAAAATTGTTTAAAAGAAAATATTTTTCCCTGTTTTGATTTTCTTGGCAACAATTAAAAAAATATTGGTAAATGTTTCGTGTCTCCGTGTTTCGTCTTTTCGTATCTCCACAGTAAGCCTTCACTGACGTTTCGACAATTATATAAATATTTATAAGCGTACAAGATACTTCGTAAAGTTTCAGAAATTAAAAGTGTTAAAAAAGAGGTTATACATTGATGTTCTGAAATTCTGATGAGCTACTTATTCTGGTAGCTTTTTAAATCAAAAATTGCATTTCTTCAGGCGGCTCTGTCCCCCTGAACCCCCCGTAGTCTATTTAAATTTACATTCGTAATATTTTATTGATTGTGCGGATGGTTATATTATATCTTAGATTTTTTTACGCTGTGATTTATAAGGATAAGCATAAGTTTTTTTTTTACAAATTAATAAAATTTAAATTTAAAATAAAATATTCATGTTAACCGTACGCAGACAATAAATCTTGAAGTGACGCCAAAAATGTAACCCTAAAATCCGCTACATTCGGCACAACACCACGACGTGCTTAAAAAAAACAAAAAAAAAAACAGAATAATATTTTTAGTAATACAGTTTTTAATTCATAATAAAATGAAATGCTACCTTAGAATGCTTATTGCTTAATTATAAGCAGATCATTTTCATTTTACAGAAAAAAATGCACGGATGAAGTCAAAGAATTCGGTCCCTGTTCCATATGCTGGTTTTGTTTGGGCCGAATGAGGGCATTTAAATCTGAGCGATAACGCACATCGTATTGCAAACTGTTTTTACGGCATACTGCATCTCCATCTATCTCTTTCCTCCGTGAATAATAGTTAATTTTATTTTACCCAAGATCTTTTTATTCCAGCATCTTTGTTTTCGATAAATGACGTCTCGCTATGCGTACTTACTCAAAACGAAATACTCGAGAGTTTTCTTTGTATTTCCAATATACCGCCATATTAATTTTTCTATTCTTAATTTTATTTTTCATTTTCCTGTTACACGACAAAACATTTCAATTGAAAATTGTTTAAAAGAAAATATTTTTCCCTGTTTTGATTTTCTTGGCAACAATTAAAAAAATATTGGTAAATGTTATGGAAAAATGTTACGTTATTCTCTATGAAAATAATGAACTTTTGTATTTTTAAGCAAAATATTTGAATGAAATAAATAAAATAAACGAAATATTGCCTATTTTTATTTTTGGGCTAAAATCCATCTATATGCAAAGATACAAATGCATTAATTCATCCGTTTTGACGTTGGCTTTACTCAAACATTATACACACTACTACACTAATATTATTAGGACCAAATACGTTGCTAGGCAACAAATGAAAGAAAAGGAAAAAAATGAAATATGCATTATGTCAAATTGATAAAACAAAATCCTTTATATTATAGGAAAACATGCATAAAATTAACCCCAATATTATAAACCTAATTAAAAAAATCTCGCAAATATATTGACAAAATTTCAAACTAATTGGAATAATTTAATAATCTTATTTAAAAACTTCAGCATCAAAAATTTACCATTTAAATCCATTTTTCATATGAGCCATTTCTTTCAACAAATGAAAATCTGAAAATCGTCCGACTTGCAATAGAAAAGCATTATAGAGAAAAATAAAATGTTCCATATTTCCCGAACGAATGAACCAAATTTAACCAAAAACTATACAGCTAAGTCCGGGTACCTCATCAACATGTCCAGTGAATTTCAAGCCGATCGGATGTTTTTTGCGGCAGTTATCGCGGAACAGACAGACAGACTAACAGAAACTAAAACTTTTCGTGTCTCCACAGTAAGCCTTCACTGACGTTTCGGCAATTAAAAACTGTTTACTAACTAGTAAATCTGCAGATCAGGAGCCTCAACGTCAACTCTGCAAGTCATTGTTTTTAGACTCACTTTGGTAATATTCAGTTTCCTGCAAACCGCAATTTAAAGTTTTCAAATTATGTAATTATTTATAACAATAAAAAATACGAAGTTTTCAGACATTAGAAGCATTAAATTAAAAACGTTATGGAAGGATATTTCAAAATTTTCATGAGCTGTTAATTCTGGTATATTTTTTAAATAATAAAGTAGATTTCTTCAAACTTTCAAATTAGAATTAAATAATTACGTATAAAAAGCAGGAACTTATTAAAAATTACGTCATAAAAAGTATACACGTGAATTTTAAAAGAGAAAAGATATTGTAAAATAATAAATTCATTAACATGCGTTAGAAGTCTTAGGAGAAATTACGTCATATTTACGTCACATTATAGTTATTACATAAAATGAACACAAAATAATATTGCAAAAAAGTTTAAATTTAGAAATTGCGCTAGACATTTATTCGATATTTTGAGAATTAATTTAAAATGTCTCATTTAAAAGAACTTTCTTTTCGCTTTGTTAAAAAATACCAGGAGACAAAGACTCTCTTTACTTAATTCCTCTTATATTAACTTATTTTGAAATGTTGTTACACGTGTATACGTCATCAAGTTATTTTTATTTCGACGTTTTATTTGTGTTTTTATTAATGTTGTACGAATTTATTTGTTCTTTCGTTATTTAAAATAAAAATTATATCAATTTGTATAATTTGGCGAGTGGTTTGGCGATTTATATAATTTGGCGAAATTGGTCGACAGGATAATCAAGTAGTACCGCAGCGGATTTGGCGTTAAAATTCCCCAATCAAAGAGAAATGAATAGAAATTCGTTTATAGGGGGATCGCCACTGTTTTTTAAATTATAATTCAATCTTTCGAAATCTTTTTAAAGCCGATCAAATTAGCGTGCATTTAGAGTCTGCGATGTCTGGACGGGGGTTGGCGAGCGTAGCTCGTAGGGGGACGAGCCCCCTAGTAAGAATTAATATCATAACACAAGCCTCTTTTATTTCAACCTCAAAGCGTATTCGTTTTATTTTTGATATATGAGATCAAATTCACCTTCTTTTCGTATTTTCACTTTGTTTCTAATATGAAGGCGTATTCATGTCTATTTTCTATTTCATTTTCCTCTCACACATAAAAATCTTTCAAATCAAAATTAACTGTTTAGGATAAATTTTTATTCCGGGATTAAATTTTCGTGGCAACGGCAAAAAAAAAAAAAAAAAAGATTGTTAAATTTTATAGCAAATGTCGATTTATTCCTTATGAAAATAATGAACTTTTTAATTTAAAAGAAAAATATTTGAACAAAATAAATAGAACATAGTCTTTCTTTTTTTCTGTGGTAAATTCCATCTATATGTAAAGACACAAATGCATTAATTCGTCCCTTTTGACTTTGATTTAACTTCAAACAATTACAAATACTTTCACATTTTAGTATTTTTAGGTGTAGTTCGCTGCTAGGTAACAGTTAAAAGATAATAAAAACAATTAAATATGTGCTTAAAAAGAAAATTTATATTAAAAAAAATATTTTATGTTATTGAAACACATATATTAAATCCCTCCATAAAAGTTATACACCGAATTTAAAAACTCTGACAAATGTATACACAAAATTTCCAACTAATATGAATAATGTATGGTTCTAATTAGGAAATTTCATCATCCTTAATTTAGCATTTAAATCCTTCAATCATATGAGCCATTTCTTTTCAACAAATAAAAATGGAAAAATCGTCTGAATTGCTATAGGAAAGCATTAAGTCGCAAAATAAAAAGTTCTATATATTCCGAACGAATGAACCAAATTTAACCAAAAACTATACAGCTAAATCCGGGGATTTCACCAACATGCATCCTTAATTTTAAGATAATCGGATGCTTTTTACGGCAGTTATCGCGGAACAGACAGACAGACTAACAGACAGACAGACTAACGGAAACCAAAACTTTTCGTGTCTCCACAGTAAGCCTTCACTGACGTTTCGGCAACTAGTAAATCTGCAGATCAAGAGCCTCAACGTCATCTCTGCAACTCATTGTTTTTATCAAACTTTGCGTAATATTAATCTTTCTACAAAAACAAAATTTAAACTATTTAAATTACACAAACATTTATAAAAGGAAAAAAAATATTTCGATGGTTTCAGACATTAAAAGCGTTAAATTAAACACGTTGTTATGTAAGGATATTCTGAAATTCTCACGAGCTACTTATTCTAGTACTTTTTATATAATAAAGCAAATTTCTTCAGGGGGGCTCTGCCCCCCTGAACCCCCCGTTGTGTAATTTATTTTGCATTTGTAATTTTCTACTGATTGAGTTAATGATTACCCTACATCTTAGATTTCTTTTTACACTGCGATTTATAAGGATAAGCAATAATTCGGTCAAGCATTTTACGTTATCCTAATATCCATACAGCAGTATTTACTTGCCTGCTAACCACAAATACCTGTATCTAATGGATAAAGAACTTTTGAAAATGTAAACTGAAACATCTAATTTAGAAATCTAATACCTTTATAAATATTGTTTATAAAAAAATAATTTTGATTAGATCTTAGATATAAATATTGCAGAATGGTAATCTAAATATCAAAAAATGTACTCGATAGCATTAACTTATTAAAATCACCCTAAAGTAGGGGGGCTTCTAAACCTAACAGTTAATAATTCATCATCGTTAAATAGATAAACATGATTTGGCGCTTTTAAGTATTTTTTGTAATTTTCTTTTAATAGTATCTACATTTAATTTAAAATCGTGATGTTACAAATACCGTTGAAATTTGACGCAAACCTATGTTCAGGTCAAATTACGAAAGGTTAACTAACATTTCATTTCCCTTAGCCGGACTTTCTGTTTCATTTTTCGTAATAAGGATTATTTTAATAATTTAATTTATTTTACACTCTACAAGCTGTTACACGGACGTTGTTCACGTAGCATTAAAATAGAGATAAATGCATTAAGTAAAACATTTCACTCCCCACCAGACATGCCAAGTCTCAAGCTTTTTGCACATCACTATTATCTTAGAGAAAATGTTCTTTTAAATCACTGAAATGTTTCAATTAAATAAAGTAACATTTTCTGTATTAAAATACTGGTATCCAGAACGCCGGAGGCTTGGCAGCTCTGCTCCTCTTAATAAAAA
Organism: Maratus speciosus; assembly: GCA_963932465.1. NCBI lineage: Eukaryota > Metazoa > Arthropoda > Arachnida > Araneae > Salticidae > Maratus > Maratus speciosus. Next base: position 101,335 of record CAWVRF010000976.1, on the reverse strand, counting down.
CATACATGATTAACCAACACTTTATCACATTTTATAGGAGACAATACGGAATTTCTTATTTGTATGGCCTTACATATATCTCAGTCATAAAAATGTAAAATTTTGTGCCAATTAATGCACGCAATTGCGAAAATGAAATCGCAAAGAATGAGAAAAGGAAGGCCAAGTAAAATCGTGTAAATCGAGGAATCTTTCTTCGTAGTGCTGGGAAAATACTGCTACAAAAACTATTTTAGGTGGTATTTGGTGTGAAATGTTTATATGTATTCATTCCTGTCCTATATATCCTTTTTTTAATTTTTTATTTGCTTATTCCATTTTTCTTTTGCACGTGAAAATCTTACAAATTAAAATTAACTCTTTGGGAGAAATTGTTATTCATTTTTTTTTTGGCAACAATAAAGTTTATAAAATTTAACAGAATAATGTCAGTTTATTCTGTATGAAAATAACGGACTTTTTCATTTATAATCAAATAGTTGAATAAATAAATGAAAATATTATTCTATATAGTATATAAATACTATTTTCATTTCTGCGTTTAAATAAGTCTATATGCAAATATCTATACAAAGGCATTCATTAATTCATTCCTTTTGCTTTGATTTGACTTCAAAAAACCATACATACTTTCACATTTATGATATTTTAGATGAGATGCTGTTGCTACGCAACGGTTAAAAGAAAAATGAAATATAAGTAAATTCATAAAATAAAATGTTTTATATTTTTCGAACACATTTATAAAATTCTATCATAAGTTATACACCTAATTTAAAAGCTCTGACAAATGTTTTGACAAAATTGCAAACTAATAAGAATAATTTAATACTCTTATTTAAAAATTTCAGCATCCAAAATTTACCATTTAAATCTATTATTCATATGAGCGATTTCTTTCAACAAATGAAAATTTGAAAATCGTCTGACTTCCCATAGAAAAGCATTATATCACAAAATAAAATGTTCTGTATATTCCGAAGGAATGAACCAAATTTAACCCAAAACTATACAGCTAAATCCGGGGAGCTCATCAACATGCCCAGGGAATTTCAAGCCGATCGGATGCTTTTTGCGGCAGTTATCGCGGAACAGACAGACAGACTAAGAGACAGACAGACTAACGGAAACCAAAACTTTTCGTGTCTCCACAGTAAGCCTTCACTGACGTTTCGGCAACTAGTAAATCTGCGGATCAGGAGCCTCAACGTCATCTTTGCAAGTGATTGTTTTTTAACACTCATTACATAATATTCAACTTCCTACAAATCGCTCTTTAAAGTTTTCAAATTACATAAATATTTATGAGCATACAAGATACTTCGTAAAGTTTCAGAAATTAAAAGTGTTAAACAAGTGGTTGTACATTGATGTTATGAAATTCTGATGAGCTACTTATTCTGGTAACTTTTTAAATCAAAAATTGCATTTCTTCAGGGGGCTCTGTCCCCCTGAACCCCCCGTAGTCTATTTAAATTTACATTCGTAATTTTTTATTGATTGTGCGGATGGTTATAGTATATCTTAGATTTTTTTTTTACGCTGTGATTTATAAGGATAAGCATAAGTTTTTTTTTTATAAATTAATAAAATTTAAAATTAAAATAAAATATTCATGTTAACCGTACACAGACAATAAATCTTGAAGTGACGCCAAAAATGTAACCCTAAAATCCGCTACATTCGGCACAACACAACGACGTGCTTAAAAAAAAAAAAAAAAAAAAAAAAAAAAAAAAAAAACGGATGAAGTCAAAGAATTTGGTACCTGTTCCACGTGCTTGTTTTGTTTGGAGCGAATGAGGGCATTTAAATCTGAGCGATAACGCACATCGTATTGCAAACTGTTTTTACGGCATACTGCATCTCCATCTATCTCTTTCCTCCGTGAATAATAGTTAATTTTATTTTACCCAAGATCTTTTTATTCCAGCATCTTTGTTTTCGATAAATGACGTCTAATTCACCTGCTATGCGTGCTTACTCAAAACTTTTCATCTTGTTATATTAAGAAATACTCGAGAGTTTTCTTTTTATTTTTAATATGCCGCCATATTAATTTTTCTATTCTTAATTTTATTTTTCATTTTCCTGTTTCACGACAAAACATTTCAATTGAAAATTGTTTAAAAGAAAATATTATTCCGGGTTTTGATTTTCTTGGCAACAATTAAAGAAATATTGGTAAATGTTATGGGAAAATGTTACGTTATTCTCCATGAAAATAATGAACATTTGTATTTTTAAGCAAAATATTTCAATAAAATAAATAAAATAAATGAAATATTGCCTATTTTTATTTCTGGGCTAAAATTCTTCTATATGCAAAGATACAAATGCATTAATTCATCTGTTTTGACGTTGGCTTTACTCAAGCATTATACACGCAATTATACTAATATTATTAGGACCAAATACGTTGCTAGGCAACAGAGAAAGAAAAGGAAAAAAAATGAAATATGCATTATGTCAATTTGAAAAAACAAAATCCTTTATATTATTGGAAAACATGCATAAAATTCCCCCCAATATTATAAACCTAATTAAAAAAATCTCGCAAATATATTGACATAATTTATTGGAATAATTTAATAATGTTATTTAAAAATTTCAGCATCAAAAATTTACAATTTAAATCCATTTTTCATATAAGCCATTTCTTTCAACAAATGAAATTCTGAAAATCGTCTGACTTGCCATTGAAAAACATTATAGAGCAAAATAAAATGTTCCATATTTCCCGAACGAATGAACCAAATTTAACCAAAAAACGATACAGCTAAGTCCGGGTACCTCATCAACATGCCCAGTGAATTTCAAGCCGATCGGATGCTTTTTGCGGCAGTTATCGCGGAACAGACAGACAGACTAACAGACAGACAGACTAACAGAAACCAAAACTTTTCGTGTCTCCACAGTAAGCCTTCACTGACGTTTCGGCAATTAACCTATTCGCTGCCAACCACGAGTATACTCGTGGCTTTAATTTATTTATTACTTTGCCACCACTATTTTAGAATTAAAAAATTGCTTTATTTATTGGCAGAAATTTTACTGTATTAGTAAAGCAAATTTACATTTCTGAATTTGTGGTGGCATACGACTTTCAACAAGAAATTTGAAATTTTTTACTTCATAGTTTTGGCAGCGAATGGGAGTAGATATGAAAAGGGGGTTCTGCATCAGCGGCACGGCGGCACGACCTTGAATGACCTTGAACGACCTCTGCCTGTCCTATGTGCACCTGTGAAGGTCATGCGGCGGCGGAGGTCATGGGGTCAAGGTCATGCGTCATCTTATAGTATGAGGGGTAATTTTGAGTTTGATTTTTTTTTAATGATAATTAATTTAAATTGGGGGACTTTAACTTTTATAGGGGTAATTTTTGAAGATTGAAATTTTTAGAGATTCATTTTTTTTCTCACCGTACTACAGTACTTAGAGATAATTTTACATTTTAAAAATATATTAACGATAATTAATTAAGAAATTTTAATTGGGGGACTTAAACTTTTTTCGGGGTAATTTTTGAAGATTGAATTTTTGGGAGATTGATTTTTTCTCTTACTGTACTACAGTATGAGGGGTAATTTTAAGTTTGTTTTTTTTTTTTTACTAATGATAATTAATTTTAATTGGGGGGACTTTAACTTTTTTCAGGGTAATTTTTGAAGATTGAAATTTTTAGAGATTCATTTTTTTTCTCTCACCGTACTACAGTACTTAGGGATAATTTTACATTTGAAAAATACATTAACGATAATTAAGAAATTTTAATTGGGGGGGCTTAAACTTTTTTGGAGTAATTTTTTGAAATTTTTGGGACATTGATTTTTTTTTTTTTCTTCGTACGAGGGGTTATTTTAAGTTTGATATTTTTTCATTAATGATAACTAATTAAGAAATTTTAATTGTGGGGACTTTAACTTTTTTGGGAGTATTTTTGAAGATAGAATTTTTCGGGGAAATTGATTATTCTTTTCGTCGTACTCCAGTACGAGGGGTTTTTTGAGTTTGATATTTTTTCATTAATGATAATTAAGTAAGAAATTTTAATTGGGGGACTTTAACTTTTTTGGGAGTATTTTTGAATTTTTAGGGGTCATTGATTTTTCTTTTCGTCGCACGAGGGGTTTTTTGAGTTTGATTTTTTTCATTAATGATAATTAAGAAATTTTAATTGAGACACTAACTTTTTGGGGGTAATTTTTGAATTTTTATGGACATTGATTTATTTCGCTGTTGTTTAGTACGAGGGGATATTTTGAGTTGGATATTTTTTTACTAATGATAATTAAGAAATTTTAATGGGGGGACTTTAATTTTTTTAGGGAGTATTTTTGAAGATAGAATTTTTCGGGGAAATTGATTATTCTTTTCGTCGTACTACAGTACGAGGGGTTATTTGTACTTTTAAAAAATTAAGAATTTTTAATTGGGAGACTTTAATTTTTGGGAATAATTTCAGAGATAGATTTTTTTTCTGACATATATTTTTTTAGCGCACTTGAGTTTTCGGTGTTATTTTTAGGGGCATAATTTTTGTATTTGAGTTTTTACTGGCAACGATTTTTAATTTGGGAACTTTAAAATATTTTTTTCGCGATTTTTCATTGGCAATCGAATTTTAAACATTCATTAAGCATTTTAATTGGGAGACTTTATCTTTTAACGCAAATTTTTCGATAAAAATGGAATTTTCAACATAAATTGGATGAGAGGGCTTTACGCGATTCAATTTAGTGACGTATGCGCTAGAATATTGAGTATTAATTAAAATTATGAATGATTGTGAATTTTTGTTATTTAGTGTTAGAATTTATTTCTGTGAATTTTTTAATAGTACTGCCCCACCCGTGGGTGAGAGGTTATGCTCACGAAACTAATAGACGTGAAGTGTTGGGTTCGATCCCAATCACACTCGTCGGCCTAATCGTTCGGAGTTTTGTTTGAGCTATAGATTTGCATGCGTAAATTCGGGTTAGGTTACCTTAGAAAGACCTTCACGAAGTGTACTCTCCCCTATATCCCTAGTGTAGATAATCTATCGCACCCGTCGGCCTAATCGTTCGGAGTTTTCTTCGAACCATGGATTTTCATCCGTAAATTCGGGTTAGGTTACCTTAGAAAGACCTTCACGAAGGGTACTCCCCCCCTATATCCCTAGTGTAGATAATCAATCGAGCCCGTCGGCCTAAACGTTCGGAGTTTTGTTTGAGTCATGGATTTGCATGCGTAAATTTGTGTTAGGTTCCCTTAGAAAGACCCACACGAAGGGCACTCCCCCCTCGGGCCTAGTGTAGATAATCGGCCGTCAAAATCAACCAAACCTTTTAAAGGTTAGGTATAACTATGTTGGTACATGATTTATTATGCAATGTTTAGGTATGTATTGTTTAATCTATATGAAAATTTATTTTGAAAAAAAACATGAAATGGTATTCATAAAGATATTAGGAAATTTTCCCCCTACCCCTAAATGAATTTATATTTGTGAAATATAGGGTTACCTATTTAATGGTGTGTTTGAATTTAGAATCACCAATATACCTTAACCCGAAATTTTATTGAGGCATGTTTTCGAAAAGTTTCATATTTTTAAAAACTAGAAAATCGATTTTTTAAACGTTTATATTAAAACACTTTGAATTTTTAATAAGATTTTGGGAAAAAAACGCATTTTTTACAAATTTACACTAATATTACACTTTTTAGAATAAAATTTTTAAATACATAAATTAAACACACTTACTTTACTTCAAATGACTTTCAGAGCCTAAAAAAACGCGTGTTTGTGCAGGAAAATGTCTACTATACTGAACCGTGATCATCGTGCGTTATCTTTGGGAACACTCAGAAGTGAATCACTTTATCTAGATAAGGGGTTTTCCTTTTTATCGTGATAGGATATTAGATTTTAATTTCGATTGACTAATGGTGGGGTACAAATTAAGATTTTCAAATAATTAATTTAAGATTTTTATTATCTCACTGATTGCGAATTTAATGAATGAATAATTAATATTACGTCACACAAAACGAATTTTTTGAATAATTTAGATTTAATATTGCGTCACAATTTTTAAATGATTTTATTAATATAGAATTTATATCCAATTGGGGGGTCATTTTTTCTTATCGATTTATTTAAAATAAAATTGGAATATTTATTAGCAATTTAATGCATGTGTTACATTTTTTTGGATTTAACTATTATAAAATTAGACCTTTTAAAATGGATACTTTTTTAATTGATTCATTAACCGTGAGAATACTTCAAATATGTCATTGATGAGTCATCACACATAAGTAAATTTTCACTCGTAAACATGAAAGTTTTAATAAATATATTGAGGTTTTTGAAAAGTGACACTTATTTTGTGCAGTGGACTTTGAATTTTTAGTCTAGTTCTAATTTCGATCTAGCTCAAATTTTGTTAAGTTAACACGTTACGAAATATAGGGGAGCTTTATACTATGCATTAATATAACTATGATTTTTGCTTAATTTTTTACAAGGATAAAATTTTTATCATCGGAAAAACACATCTTTAAGAGATTTAAAATAAATATTTGTAAATATATATATAATTTAATATCATTAAATATTTAGTATCTTCACACATAATTAACACATGTTAATTAAGTACGATTAAATTTAAAAGAAATAATAATTTTCATTAAATTTAAAAGAAATTGTACATTTAACTTTTAATCTAGCAAATATTGAAACATGAAAGAAATGATTGCGCTTTTAGAGCATATAACTTTAATCATAAAAATTTAAATACTTATCACTTTTAAATGAAAATGATAAACCTTTATTTAAAATTTTTCAGTTTATAATTAGAGACATACAATTAACTAGAAACTTAAGTATAAAAACAGAAATGAATATCTAGCAATAAGGTTAACATTTTTAATAAAAAATTAATATTTTAGTTTAATTTTAAACGTGCTAGTATTTTTAGACTAGCGAAATATCCCTTTTTTTAAAAAATACTTTTCTGGTTTAATTTTCATTTATTTTTTAAATATAACTTTTAAAAAATATTCTCAACTGTAAAAACTAGGGATTTGCTTTTGACAATTTTATTTGAATTTAAGATTTGTTTCACATTTAGAAGTATATCTTATCAAAATAAATTCGAAATATTTAGATTTGTTTATTATTAATAATTTGAAAAATAAAACATTTAGAAGTAAATTCACTTACTTTTGTTTATGTTTCATAAAAATCCAAAAGGGTTGAAAAAGAGTAGCAACACTTCACATAAGTTTTGTGATACTAAATGGAGTAAATTTTGAACATCAATATCTTATCTGTTTGGGTATTTCCATGAATACATGATTCATGAGATAAGCAGAATGGTCATGTTCAAATTTGAATCTAAGAACAGCGTTAATGAATTTACTTTATTTATATCGTATATACTTTAGCTATAATTAATATAATGTGTAATTAATAAGGGATTTAATTAATATGATGCGTTTTTAAATAAAATCTAAATATAATTGTATCTTTTTCAGTCTTATTTAATAGAAGAGGAATGCTTTTCAAATTTATTAAGAAACATGTAAGTTATTATTAGCTTGGAAATTGCAACTGAATTAAAAATTGACTTTTAACATAGAATTAGTCTTTTGCTAAATTTTCAATGAAAATATTTCTCACTTAAAAGTTTTCTTCTCACATTAAAAAAGTCATATACTTGGAATTTTTACCGGGAAAATTTTCTCACATGGAAAAAGGCTTTAGTGATTGTATTAGAATAAAAACTTATCATATTAAAATTTTTAATAAGTAAATTATTATTATTAAATCTATGTCACCCACCACTCACTTTATTTACAAATAAATATTTTTCACTTTTTAATGGAAACAAAAATGGTAGGTAAAGCTTTCGTTTAATATTTTTAAATTAATATGAGTCTTTTTTTTTTCAGTGCGACTCCTTCAAATTTAAAACCTTTTGAGAGCTTTTATAGGGAGAACGTAAACAAATCGAAGTCTCCCATTTCACCAATAAAGGATTTGTACTAAATACACTACAGACATTCTTGTTTTAACATGATTTGAAAAAATTTAATTCAAGTTCTTTTGAAAACTTTACTTATTTCATAGGGAGAGAAAAAAAAAAAACATGCATTTATAAATTTTTAGTTTCACATTTCAACAATAAAGGATTTATACTAAGTACACTACAAACTTATTTATAAAAAGGAAAGACATAACCTTATTTCACTTTTTCGTTAAGCATATTTTTAATTCACAAGCAGGCTTCACACATATTACTTAGCACACAAGTTACTTCAGCGAGAAATCCCTTTTCCTTATCTAAATGATTCATAGGGATTCATACCTCCCTCACGAATACGTTATACAAACGATGTATTAGTTTAATGAATATAAATTTTAACTGAATCCTTTAAACTTTATTTGATAACATTCGATCATTTTTATATTTCAAAACGAAGAAAAATTATTGAATATCACCCTAACAAGCATATACTTTTACACTAACATGTTATAAAAACACTTCTCAATATTCAAATTTTATGATATTTCGACATCTCTCGCCAAGCTTTTTAAGAATGAAAGACTATTTCGTTAAAATATTTAGCTTTTTGTATACAATTTTAGCAATAAATACATAATGCACTCAACTTTACTTTGTCATTAAACATTAAATTAATCCATCGCTTAGCAATTCAAACGTAGGATTTTTTTATTTAGGGTAGATAAGTATACGTGTATATATATATACATGCGCATATATGTGTGTGCATTTGTCAATGGGGGGAAAATTTAAAAGGTATACACATTGAAAGTTAATAAAATTATTTTTAAAAAATTATATAAATATTTCAAGACAGTATTAAAGATTTGAACAACTGATAAAAATGCTTTGAAAAACATTTAAAATTATTTAAAATGTTTCTTTCATATTTTAAAGTCAACAAATTTTAATACATAGCTATGTACATACAGGCATTTGAGCTATATACATACATGCATTTGACCTATGTTAACAGAACAAATGTTTTAAATATTTCGATGCTATTTCCAAGTTACTCAATTTATACTTTTTGAATATGCATATACATATATTTGAAAATTTTAATGTTTTCTGTTAAAACTGACTAGTTATTTATCCTAGCATTATCCTAGTTATTTATCCTACATTTATTAACACAATAAACCAACTGCTTTTAAAAAGACTGTGTGATTATCAAAACAACCCAAATCCTTTTATCTGCACATGCGCAAACTTTTTGAATATATTTCATAATACTTTGTTGATTGTCAAACAAAAGCATCGAAAATTATTAAGTTTGTCTAGTGAAAACAGGTTATCATGTTATTTTTACAAGTTAGTTTAATAATGTCATGTTAGCTAGTTTAGTAATGCCACATAAAAGGTATAATTAACGTTAGTACAGAACCTATTTGATTAGACATTGTAGTAGCATGTTTAGCAATATCACAAAAAAGGTATCATTTAAGTTAGGATATAACCTATTTGATTAGTCATTATTTTATTCGATTAAAAATGTGACCTCTAGTTTATTAAAATGTTTGCGCATGTGCAGATAAAAGGATTTGGGTTGTTTTGATAATCACACAGTCTTTTTAAAAGCAGTTGGTTTATTGTGTTAATAAATGTAGGATAAATAACTAGGATAATGCTAGGATAAATAACTAGTCAGTTTTAACAGAAAACATTAAAATTTTCAAATATATGTATATGCATATTCAAAAAGTATAAATTGAGTAACTTGGAAATAGCATCGAAATATTTAAAACATTTGTTCTGTTAACATAGGTCAAATGCATGTATGTATATAGGTCAAATGCATGTATGTATATAGCTCAAATGCCTGTATGTACATAGCTATGTATTAAAATTTGTTGACTTTAAAATATGAAAGAAACATTTTAAATAATTTTAAATGTTTTTCAAAGCATTTTTATCAGTTGTTCAAATCTTTAATACTGTCTTGAAATATTTATATAATTTTTTTAAAATAATTTTATTAACTTTCAATGTGTATACCTTTTAAATTTTTCCCCCATTGACAAATGCACACACATATATGCGCATGTATATATATATACACGTATACTTATCTACCCTAAATAAAAAAATCCTACGTTTGAATTGCTAAGCGATGGATTAATTTAATGTTTAATGACAAAGTAAAGTTGAGTGCATTATGTATTTATTGCTAAAATTATATACAAAAAGCTAAATATTTTAACGAAATAGTCTTTCATTCTTTAAAAGCTTGGCGAGAGATGTCGAAATATCATAAAATTTGAATATTGAGAAGTGTTTTTATAACATGTTAGTGTAAAAGTATATGCTTGTTAGGGTGATATTCAATAATTTTTCTTCGTTTTGAAATATAAAAATGATCGAATGTTATCAAATAAAGTTTAAAGGATTCAGTTAAAATTTATATTCATTAAACTAATACATCGTTTGTATAACGTATTCGTGAGGGAGGTATGAATCCCTATGAATCATTTAGATAAGGAAAAGGGATTTCTCGCTGAAGTAACTTGTGTGCTAAGTAATATGTGTGAAGCCTGCTTGTGAATTAAAAATATGCTTAACGAAAAAGTGAAATAAGGTTATGTCTTTCCTTTTTATAAATAAGTTTGTAGTGTACTTAGTATAAATCCTTTATTGTTGAAATGTGAAACTAAAAATTTATAAATGCATGTTTTTTTTTTTTTCTCTCCCTATGAAATAAGTAAAGTTTTCAAAAGAACTTGAATTAAATTTTTTCAAATCATGTTAAAACAAGAATGTCTGTAGTGTATTTAGTACAAATCCTTTATTGGTGAAATGGGAGACTTCGATTTGTTTACGTTCTCCCTATAAAAGCTCTCAAAAGGTTTTAAATTTGAAGGAGTCGCACTGAAAAAAAAAAAGACTCATATTAATTTAAAAATATTAAACGAAATTTTACCTACCATTTTTGTTTCCATTAAAAAGTGAAAAATATTTATTTGTAAATAAAGTGAGTGGTGGGTGACATAGATTTAATAATAATAATTTACTTATTAAAAATTTTAATATGATAAGTTTTTATTCTAATACAATCACTAAAGCCTTTTTCCATGTGAGAAAATTTTCCCGGTAAAAATTCGAAGTAAATGACTTTTTTAATGTGAGAAGAAAACTTTTAAGTGAGAAATATTTTCATTGAAAATTTAGCAAAAGACTAATTCTATGTTAAAAGTCAATTTTTAATTCAGTTGCAATTTCCAAGCTAATAATAACTTTCATGTTTCTTAATAAATTTGAAAAGCATTCCTCTTCTATTAAATAAGACTGAAAAAGATACAATTATATTTAGATTTTATATAAAAACGCATCATATTAATTAAATCCCTTATTAATTACACATTATATTAATTATAGCTAAAGTATATACGATATGAATAAAGTAAATTCATTAACGCTGTTCTTAGATTCAAATTTGAACATGACCATTCTGCTTATCTCATGAATCATGTATTCATGGAAATACCCAAACAGATAAGATATTGATGTTCAAAATTTACTCCATTTAGTATCACAAAACTTATGTGAAGTGTTGCTACTCTTTTTCAACCCTTTTGGATTTTTATGAAACATAAACAAAAGTAAGTGAATTTACTTCTAAATGTTTTATTTTTCAAATTATTAATAATAAACAAATCTAAATATTTCGAATTTATTTTGACAAGATATACTTCTAAATGTGAAACAAATCTTAAATTCAAATAAAATTGTCAAAAGCAAATCCCTAGTTTTTACAGTTGAGAATATTTTTTAAAAGTTATATTTAAAAAATAAATGAAAATTAAACCAGAAAAGTATTTTCTAAAAAAAGGGATATTTCGCTAGTCTAAAAATACTAGCACGTTTAAAATTAAACTAAAATATTAATTTTTTATTAAAAATGTTAACCTTATTGCTAGATATTCATTTCTGTTTTTATACTTAAGTTTCTAGTTAATTGTATGTCTCTAATTATAAACTGAAAAATTTTAAATAAAGGTTTATCATTTTCATTTAAAAGTGATAAGTATTCAAATTTTTATGATTAAAGTTATATGCTCTAAAAGCGCAATCATTTCTTTCATGTTTTAATATTTGCTAGATTAAAAGTTAAATGTACAATTTCTTTTAAATTTAATGAAAATTATTATTTCTTTTAAATTTAATCGTACTTAATTAACATGTGTTAATTATGTGTGAAGATACTAAATATTTAATGATATTAAATTATATATATATTTACAAATATTTATTTTAAATCTCTTAAAGATGTGTTTTTCCGATGATAAAAATTTTATCCTTGTAAAAAATTAAGCAAAAATCATAGTTATATTAATGCATAGTATAAAGCTCCCCTATATTTCGTAACGTGTTAACTTAACAAAATTTGAACTAGATCGAAATTAGAACTAGACTAAAAATTCAAAGTCCACTGCACAAAATAAGTGTCACTTTTCAAAAACCTCAATATATTTATTAAAACTTTCATGTTTACGAGTGAAAATTTACTTATGTGTGATGACTCATCAATGACATATTTGAAGTATTCTCACGGTTAATGAATCAATTAAAAAAGTATCCATTTTAAAAGGTCTAATTTTATAATAGTTAAATCCAAAAAAATGTAACACATGCATTAAATTGCTAATAAATATTCCAATTTTATTTTAAATAAATCGATAAGAAAAAATGACCCCCCAATTGGATATAAACTCTATATTAATAAAATCATTTAAAAATTGTGACGCAATATTAAATCTAAATTATTCAAAAAATTCGTTTTGTGTGACGTAATATTAATTATTCATTCATTAAATTCGCAATCAGTGAGATAATAAAAATCTTAAATTAATTATTTGAAAATCTTAATTTGTACCCCACCATTAGTCAATCGAAATTAAAATCTAATATCCTATCACGATAAAAAGGAAAACCCCTTATCTAGATAAAGTGATTCACTTCTGAGTGTTCCCAAAGATAACGCACGATGATCACGGTTCAGTATAGTAGACATTTTCCTGCACAAACACGCGTTTTTTTAGGCTCTGAAAGTCATTTGAAGTAAAGTAAGTGTGTTTAATTTATGTATTTAAAAGTTTTATTCTAAAAAGTGTAATATTAGTGTAAATTTGTAAAAAATGCGTTTTTTTCCCAAAATCTTATTAAAAATTCAAAGTGTTTTAATATAAACGTTTAAAAAATCGATTTTCTAGTTTTTAAAAATATGAAACTTTTCGAAAACATGCCTCAATAAAATTTCGGGTTAAGGTATATTGGTGATTCTAAATTCAAACACACCATTAAATAGGTAACCCTATATTTCACAAATATAAATTCATTTAGGGGTAGGGGGAAAATTTCCTAATATCTTTATGAATACCATTTCATGTTTTTTTTTTCAAAATAAATTTTCATATAGATTAAACAATACATACCTAAACATTGCATAACAAATCATGTACCAACATAGTTATACCTAACCTTTAAAAGGTTTGGTTGATTTTGACGGCCGATTATCTACACTAGGCCCGAGGGGGGAGTGCCCTTCGTGTGGGTCTTTCTAAGGGAACCTAACACACATTTACGCATGCAAATCCATGACTCAAACAAAACTCCGAACGTTTAGGCCGACGGGCTCGATTGATTATCTACACTAGGGATATAGGGGGGGAGTACCCTTCGTGAAGGTCTTTCTAAGGTAACCTAACCCGAATTTACGGATGAAAATCCATGGTTCGAAGAAAACTCCGAACGATTAGGCCGACGGGTGCGATTGATTATCTACACTAGGGATATAGGAGAGAGTACACTTCGTGAAGGTCTTTCTAAGGTAACCTAACCCGAATTTACGCATGCAAATCTATAGCTCAAACAAAACTCCGAACGATTAGGCCGACGAGTGTGATTGGGATCGAACCCAACACTTCACGTCTATTAGCTTCGTGAGCATAACCTCTCACCCACGGGTGGGGCAGTACTATTAAAAAATTCACAGAAATAAATTCTAACACTAAATAACAAAAATTCACAATCATTCATAATTTTAATTAATACTCAATATTCTAGCGCATACGTCACTAAATTGAATCGCGTAAAGCCCTCTCATCCAATTTATGTTGAAAATTCCATTTTTATCGAAAAATTTGCGTTAAAAGATAAAGTCTCCCAATTAAAATGCTTAATGAATGTTTAAAATTCGATTGCCAATGAAAAATCGCGAAAAAAATATTTTAAAGTTCCCAAATTAAAAATCGTTGCCAGTAAAAACTCAAACACAAAAATTATGCCCCTAAAAATAACACCGAAAACTCAAGTGCGCTAAAAAAATATATGTCAGAAAAAAAATCTATCTCTGAAATTATTCCCAAAAATTAAAGTCTCCCAATTAAAAATTCTTAATTTTTTAAAAGTACAAATAACCCCTCGTACTGTAGTACGACGAAAAGAATAATCAATTTCCCCGAAAAATTCTATCTTCAAAAATACTCCCTAAAAAAATTAAAGTCCCCCCATTAAAATTTCTTAATTATCATTGGTAAAAAAATATCCAACTCAAAATATCCCCTCGTACTAAACAACAGCGAAATAAATCAATGTCCATAAAAATTCAAAAATTACCCCCAAAAAGTTAGCGTCTCAATTAAAATTTCTTAATTATCATTAATGAAAAAAATCAAACTCAAAAAACCCCTCGTGCGACGAAAAGAAAAATCAATGACCCCTAAAAATTCAAAAATACTCCCAAAAAAGTTAAAGTCCCCCAATTAAAATTTCTTACTTAATTATCATTAATGAAAAAATATCAAACTCAAAAAACCCCTCGTACTGGAGTACGACGAAAAGAATAATCAATTTCCCCGAAAAATTCTATCTTCAAAAATACTCCCAAAAAAGTTAAAGTCCCCACAATTAAAATTTCTTAATTAGTTATCATTAATGAAAAAATATCAAACTTAAAATAACCCCTCGTACGACGAAAAAGAAAAAAAAAAAATCAATGTCCCAAAAATTTCAAAAAATTACTCCAAAAAAGTTTAAGCCCCCCCAATTAAAATTTCTTAATTAATTATCGTTAATGTATTTTTCAAATGTAAAATTATCCCTAAGTACTGTAGTACGGTGAGAAAAAAAAAATGAATCTCTAAAAATTTCAATCTTCAAAAATTACCCTGAAAAAAGTTAAAGTCCCCCCAATTAAAATTAATTATCATTAGTAAAAAAAAAAAAAAACAAACTTAAAATTACCCCTCATACTGTAGTACAGTAAGAGAAAAAATCAATCTCCCAAAAATTCAATCTTCAAAAATTACCCCGAAAAAAGTTTAAGTCCCCCAATTAAAATTTCTTAATTAATTATCGTTAATATATTTTTAAAATGTAAAATTATCCCTAAGTACTGTAGTACGGTGAGAAAAAAAATGAATCTCTAAAAATTTCAATCTTCAAAAATTACCCCTATAAAAGTTAAAGTCCCCCAATTTAAATTAATTATCATTAAAAAAAAATCAAACTCAAAATTACCCCTCATACTATAAGATGACGCATGACCTTGACCCCATGACCTCCGCCGCCGCATGACCTTCACAGGTGCACATAGGACAGGCAGAGGTCGTTCAAGGTCATTCAAGGTCGTGCCGCCGTGCCGCTGATGCAGAACCCCCTTTTCATATCTACTAATGGGTTAACAGCTATTTTCAAGAAAACAACGTGTTTTAGCGAGATGTGAATGTGCTCTTTAAAGTCTCTGTTGACAATTTTTTTTAATAATATCTTATCCATCGTCTGTGTTTTGTATGTGCTTAGAAAAGGGGATGTTGACATTAGAAATAATATGTGACAGTATTCAGTATAGTTTAGAAATCACGAATGCGTTAGAAAGTAGCTATCTGAGATGACATTTAAGCTTGTTTTCAAAGCTAAACTGCCTAATTTCTGGCATAATTCCTAAATCCATTTTGGGTTGTTAAATCTGGACTGATAGGTACTCAGCTTCAGCTACATTCCTGAATTGTTCAGATATTTCCATAAGGTTTCTAAAGAATCTACAGGCATTTTTTTACATTAATGTAAATGTCGTACGTGTTGGTACAGGTACACACAGATAGGTACGCTATTCAGAAGCTAATCGATTTCTGATTGTAAAATCATGAGACTGACAGGTGTATCTCTATTTAGAAGCTATGAAATCGAATTTTTTTCTCCCTCTTTCAATAAAGGCTTGCGATTTTTTAGAAAACGCTGTCAAAGCTAGTGTTTTGAAACGAAATTCAGCGTCACAAAAATCGCATATCACTTAAAATATAATTCAGTTATCAAAAAATGAAAAATCTATTTGAATCTAGATCACTTCAATTGTCATGTTTACTGATGTTTTGCTTTTTATGTTTAAAAATGGGCTCATAAAAGTTTCAAAGTTTAGAAAGCATTTATATTTTACTAAACATTTTGAAACATTATTAACCACTAGGTGGTCCCTGTCAAAATTCGACGACATAAAAGATTTTTAAAATGTCCTATCCAATAATTCCGCGTCTGAAATTCATATTGTCCGGAACGTAACCATTATTTTAAGCTAATCAATGTTTATATAAAAATGTATACATTTTTAACAATGATAATTGAAAATCTGTAGATGAGCCAGTTTTTTAATGTTTTCATTCTTTGTATAGTTCGTCATTCCCTTTCCATAATTCTGATTGGTTGTTCCTTTTCTTATGCTCTGGAATCGCTTCCCTCTTATAAATTGGCATACATTGTCGAACTTAAAAATACAAACACACACGCACACATATACACTATATTGCCATTAATGACCGGCAACTTTCAATTTTAGACATTTTGTCGAATATTTAGAAATATACTTGGCAGATTCTTCTGGAATTTCAAGATTGAAAGAAACAGAGACCTCATATTTAGCAATGTCGATTTGATAAGGGGGGCAATAAGGGGCCAACAAAAAATCAAAGAAAAAAATACTTTGGATCACTCTGTAAAATAAAATGCACGAAATGATCTATCGCTACCGAATATAAATAAACAGACATTTTGAAATATGTGTATTCTTTTGTGTAAGAATAGCATGTATGTTAATAGAGATATAGGGATTTATTTTAAAAAATTCTTGCATTTTTTTTGCTTATAACATGCAGGGTTTTCAACCAAATTTAACTCCGGTTTCAGAAAAATTGACAAAATATAGTAGAAACAATATAGTGCAATTGAAATATAAATATATTAAATATTTGAAGAAATATAAGTAGTTGTATGAAATAATTTTTATCTGCTCATGCGCGAACGATAACGAGGATTAGTTTACATAATTTAATAGTCAACTCTAATGGAGCAATTTTTTTTTTTAAAAATCTAGTGAAATATCGTAAAAATTCAGAAAGATATAGGTTTAATTAGGTCAAATTTTTAGTTGTTCTCTAAAAGCAGCTGAATAATAAGGGAATTTCCAAAAACTGTCATTTTTAATTTTTTTTTCATTTTTTATTGATGCTTTAGTTCTTCTTGGATAACCACCAGAACGAGCCTGTACCATGATCAAAAGAAGTATCAAAATTGAAGCATTTTTTCCAAATCTACTCGTTAATACTCACTAAATACTAACTTTTTTCTGAAAGTCAGTGAATAAAAAATGATAATTTGTATAAAATCCCTTATCATTCAGCTGCGTGCTGCTCTTACACAAAATAATACACATATTACACAATGTCTGTCTATTTATATTCGGTAACGGTAGATCGTTTCGTGCATTTTATTTTACAGGGTGATCCCAAGTATTATTTTTCTTCTTTGATTTTTTGTTGGCCCCCTAATTGCCCCCCTTAACAAATCGACATTTCTAAATGTCGATTTTTAATCCTGAAATTCCAGAAGAATCTGTCAAGTATATTTCTAAATATTCGACAAAATGTCTAAAATTGAAAGTTGCCGTTGCCGGTCATTAATGGCTATATAGTGTATATGTATATATATGTATGTATAATTCCGAGCATATTCTGATGCCACATATTTGAACTAATTCAAATTAGCTTCATAATAATTTTATGTTCAGCATAGAATGAGAATCTGGGTTTTTGTGACAAAGTTCACTTTAATGCCAAAGTGCTATATCTAATGAGTGCTCTGATCTTATGATTATAATCGGCTCTCTTTTTTTTTTTTTTTTCCTTCGTAAATAAATGTATAATATTTGATTAAATATCTGATTTACTATGTACGTTAATTTCCAACTATGCAATTTTAAGTAATTTAAGGCCGAATGAATAAAATGTTTAAAATTAAAGTACTGGTTTTTACTTGTAGAAAGTCAAATTTTTAGTGTTAGGAAGTGTTAGAAAAATTTATTAGAAAGAGGTTTTAAAAAAATATTTTTCTCTGTTGAAGAACGTGAAATATTGATACGTTTTTTAAACATAAAGTGATACTTGCAGGCATGATTACTGAAGTGATTTGTAATTCAATATTTTCATTCTTCAATAAATTAATTGCGTTCTTGAGTTATAAGCGACTATTGTTTCAGAACGGTGGTTATTTCCCTTTCCTGCCCTGTCGTGTCCGGAAATTCGTATAAAATGCCAATTTTGACAGCACTTCTCGAAAAAAAAATTTTTTTTACCGAAAAACAAGTAAAACCGTTGTATTATATACTTTCTTAGCAATTATTACAAGCTTGTTAATTTCCTACATTTCCGAACAAAAATTATTTTAAAAATTGTGCCAGAAAATGGATTTGAGAACAACTCCTAAAAATTACTCATTAAATTTCGTATTTATCAGTAGTGAGGCGAATGGTGTGTGTGTGTGGGGGGGGGGGGGTGTAAAACCCATCCCAGACCTAAAAAATGCAGTAATGGCTGTTTTTTTGAATCACTAATTAATCGTATTAGCCACTTTTATGAATCAAAATCAAGTGTTAGTGTTTTTAGATTAATCGAAATTTACCACTTTCTTGAATCATATTCCATTTAACGAAAATATTTCCTTTAAACGGCTATTGTTATATTTAAAAATGAAGAAACACATAGTAGATATATGGGTTAAGTGAAAATTGTTCAACAGTTTCAAAAAAGGACAGAGGTCGCATTGTCGCGAATAACCTTAAGCTACATAAAGAATCAGATTGTTTCAAAAGACTGTTAAAAATTCTACTTAATAGACAGGATATATTTTTGAGGAGGAGTGGGGGTGGGAAAGTGCCTGATAGGTTTTAGAGACGATGATTTTCTTTTAAATAACAGTGCAAAGGGTAGATAAGTGGGAAGCTTAATTTGTTGAGACGAGGTGAGGTCATGATTGCATTCATTATAAATACTGATTCAATTAACCGATGACGTAAATATACGGTGACCACTGGACTAACTGTCAACAACTTACCTCCCACCTATCCCCTTGAGCCGAACTTTGACTGGGAAACTGATTATACTGAAAAAAAAAAAAAAAATCCCTGCCGGCTCGGCCTACAGGTGGGGTAGATTTCGAAGTTAAGTTCTAATTTCACCAACAAAAGTAAAATTAAGATGAAAAATAAACCCAGTTTAATAATTTTATCTGGCCACTTCTGAAAGTTTTTAGTTTCCTTTTTATGTCAGAGCTGATTTTATCAGAATCATGTTAACGTGGTATAAAAAAAAATATTTTTCCACGCTCCACAGCTCGAAATTTTCTGACACATTTTTAGGCTCATTTTTAAAAGTAAAAACATGAAACTTGAGGATGTGATTTTTTGAAGAGATTTATAAGCTACCTGTATTTTATTTTTCATTCAAATTATTAGAACTTGATTTAGAAACAATTATTTTCTCAGTACGACCATTTTTTTTTTCCCGTTTTCAGCACTATCGTTTAGGAATATTCGGTTTAAAATGCCCATTTTGACAGCATTTTTTGAAATATATTCTGCCTTTTATCCTAAAATCGATCAATACGGCCTATTTATAATTTCTGAATAAGAGAACCTGCCCATTGGATGCGTTTGAGAGAAAAATGAATCTAAAAATGAGTCAGAAAATGAGGAGTTTGGATTTGAGTACAACCTTAATACGATAATTTTTTCGTCAACCCCTATTTTTGTTTAATTTCTTTTTGCTGTAAGAGTTGGTCCTATCAGAAATCATCACATCATCATATAAAAGTGGTAGATAATATTAAGAAGGTGTAAATAAATTTAAGCGGATTGGGTATCTTGTGAATGGATGAAGTAATGAATTTTTTCTTCTTAAACCTCCTTCCCCTCCTTTTTTCTGGTAAGAGTTGGTCCTATCAAAACTTGTCAGTATAAAAGTTATAGGTAGTATTAAGATCTATAATATATTTAAGTGAATTTGATATCTTGAGAATTGACGAAGTTATGAATATTTTTCTCCCTAAAACCCTATTTTTTGCGCCCCTTGGCACATTTTAAATTTTATCAAAAATCTGTGATACATAAATTTATGGCCCTTAGAAATAATAACTTTAAACTGATTTGATATATATTATAATTAAGATGTTATGGGTTTTTTTTTCGGTTTTCACAAAACCCCTTCCTAATTCCATCCCCGTGGTCCGATTTTGCTCATTAACGAACTTGACCGAAATTTTCTGCCACTTCATTTGAATAAATGTTTAGTCCTCCTTTTTCTTTTTTAACCATTTGGAAAAATGGTTATTGTCCTCGTCAGGGTAGGAAATCAAAAACATATCTGAAGCTTTTTATTGGTTGAATGGAATCCGCATTTTATTCGTTTTCTGATGGGTCTATACAGTAATCTGTATTTACCATTACTTTCAACGCCACTATGACAAAAAGTAATAGAAACTACAAAAAAAATTAATAACTCAGAAACAAATTGAGATACAACTTTCAAACAAATTGCATTTAAAAGTACATGGAAAAGCCTTTTCCCGAACAGCCAATGAAATGCTTGGATAATACGTAAGTTTTAGGAAATCTGACAAGTCGCCGGCGATTTTTGTCGCTTACAATTTTTACGTGTAATAACACTATTAATGTTTAATTCATGGCGTACGTAATGTATGATCAACTCCGTGCGATTTTTTATGTCTTAAATTTTAGTCTTTGAAAAAATAATTTTCCAAATGGTCGTTGTAATTTGTTAAATTGCTGCTTTTTTTATTTTTTATTTTTATTTATTTATTTTTTTTTTTTGTGTGTGTGTGTGTGTGTTTAATGCAGTTTTTAGCATTTGTTCGCGCTCCTTGATGATTTTTTGACATAAGGGAAAGGAATTACGTTTTAAACTTTCAGCCTAATATAAGATATTATTTTCCGTGATTTTTAATGCTGCTTTCAATGCATTTTTTAGCTACTTTTAGCATTTGTTCGCATTTCACGCGATTTTTTGACATTCGGAAAAAGAATTCGGTTTCGAACTTTTAGCCTTATAATGTCTGTTTTGTCCTCCACGGTTTTTGAATTTTTACCAAATTTCAGAGCTATTTTCAATGCGATATTTAGCATTTTATCGCGCCCCACAGTGATTTTTAAAAAAATTTCTTAATGGAATTTTTGTTTTAAAGTTTTAGCCTAATATAGTAAATTTTGTCCTGTGTGACTTTTGATTTTTTAGCTTTTTTTGCGTTCCGTAGTGATATTTGATATTCTTAAGAAAAATTTGCTTTCAAGCTTTTAGCCTAATATACTAATTATTCTTCGCGCTTTTTGAATATTTGGCGATTTTTAATAAAATTTATTGCATCTTTTTTTTTCTTTTCTTGTGTATTTTTTTTTTCTTTTGACATTTGAAAACGAATTTGGTTTCAGACTTTTAGCCTTATATAGTAAATTTTGTCTTCCACGATTTTTAATACGTTTTTATAGCTTTTTTGCGTTTCTCGACGATATTTTGACATTCGTGTACGAATTTCGATTTACACTGTTTTAGCTTACTGCAGAAAATTTTGCTATTTGCGATTTTTGAATTCTTACCGATTTTTTATGCGATTATTTTATGGTTTTACTGACAATTTGCGGATATTTTTTCACATTAGTAAAAGCAATCCGGATTTAATCTTTCAGCTCCATATAATAAATTCTGTCTCGTTTTGAATAACATTTGTTCGTAATTCGTACAGACATTTTAAAAATTTTTTATGCTATTTCACAGATATTTCGCGTTATACTGCAAGTTTTTTCACATTCATTAAAGAAATTCTGTTTTAATATTTTAGCCCAATGGTATTTTTTTTCCTCTGCGATTTTTTTAAATATTAGCATTTTTTCATAATTTGCTGCGTTTTATCACATTAGTGTGATTAATCAGGTTTCAATCTTCTAATGCAATATAGTGCATTTTGTTATCTTTTCAATAAATGTTATATGAAATGGTATGAAATTCGTGCCGCTGTTTTTTGCGATTTTTAGAGTTTTCTCGCGTTCATGCTATTTTTTACGGACCCGGCAAGACTCCCCGGGTTAGTTAGGATAAAATAAAACTGAATATCATTATTTAGGTCTTTAAGGGAAGTTCATTTTGAAAAGGTGTAAAATTAAAAACATTTTATGCTTTAAATAAATAAAATGTTTAGTTTATGATCTTACTCTACGTTTTCGTTGAACATTTGAATTTTATTGTTTAAATAATAAAGTTTTTAAGTATTTAATTTAGGTGTGTGTAATGGGTAAGCATGGATCTGTTTAAGAAGAAATTGGGTCCTTTAAAGAATCCTTCACAAAATTTTTCATTTCAAAATGGGACCCTTCACAAAATTTTTCATTTCAAAACAGGACCCTTCATAAATTTTTTCATCTCAAAACAGGACCCTTCACAAAACTTTTCATCTTAAAAAAGGACCTTTCACAAAATTCTTTGGTCTTAAAAATAGGATTTTTACAAAAAAAAATTCCAGTTCTAAACTGAATCTTTCAAAAATTTAATAATTTAAAAGTAAAATCTGACCTGTCACTTTTCCATATACAGTAATACCTCGATTTACGTCAGCAATACGTTTTAAGACTAGCGAGGTAAGTCGAAAACGACGTAAGTCGAGGTACATTAGATGAGCAAAAAATCATAAGTAATAAAAATTTCCACAAAATCTAATGATCATATTTTATTGCATTTAGGTATTATGTTACATACATAGAACATTATTAAAAAAACTGCGTTAACAATACAAGAATTTGGAATAAATCAATAAGTTTTTAACTTACAATTTATTGTTCTTCTAGCTGTCCCGTTCGAGTCTTTGAGTATGTGAAAAATATCTTGAAATGAAGTTTGAACCTACAATTTTTTCTATTTCTCTTAGAAGCCCCCTAGACTCAAAATATTTATCTATTTTTTCAGCAGTACTTTGTTTCTTTAATTCGATAAATTTGCCGATGGTTAATTTCGGATCAGGGGAATTTATGAGTTCAACAACAGCGTCCAAAGTCTAAGTTGAATTCTCTTCCATTTTCAACGATTTTATCAGTTAAGAGATACAGAATCACGATTTTCAAATGTTTTCTTAGTCTCTGCGAAGGAAAAGGGGCACAGTCTTTTCAAGCATCTCTCATTGTTTTTTGCTGAACTTCTCCTCATGAATCCCCTATGACTATGACTGCATCTGTGATGTTAAATTTCTTCCAAAAATCTTCAGAAAAGTTCCAAGCGCAAGAAAATTGCTTTTCCAGTCTAGACGACGTAAATGCGGGGTAATGTAAGTCGGGGGGACGTAAGCCGGGGTATCACTGTATAAAGAAAAAATATGTATTTTACATACATATATCTTCAAAAATATATAAAAAAGAACCTTGAATATAACGTTCGTTTCCAATTCACAGAATTAGGACTAGATTTTTCACAAATGTAAAAAAGCTCTTCGCAATTTCAGAAAAACAAGACACTGAGAGAAAAGTCTGGACAGATCCCTGGTAAGGAGGTGGTGGTGGTGGTGGTGGGAGGAGGAGGGGTTATAGATTTGTAGAAAAGGGCCTCAAAACTCCCCCCCCCGCCCTAGCCATAGAGCCCAAGTTACGCCTACGTATCTAATGTTTGTCTCGTATCTCAAATTTTAATAGAATTTTAGAAAAAAAATAATTTTTATGATTTGCTATTATAATTAATACAAAAATAGTTTTATCACTTCAGGCTAATTCCATGAAAACTTGTCATGTCTGTCACATACTACGATTTTTGGCTACCAGTATTTTAGAACGGAAAATTGTGACTTATTTCATGGGATATATCTCATCAATTAAATAACGCGACGCAAACTTTTCGTTCGAAAATAACGGTGGACAAAAAGCATAGCGATTTTCAGCTGCGTGACAGACATGACAAGTTTTCATGGAATTAGTCTTTAGCTTCTATATCGTTAAGAAAGTATCATTAAAATTATCAACAAGAACGTAAAATCATGCGTTAAGCAGATTATGAAACATTTTTCAGCGCATTCAGGCTATATAATAAAACTTTGTAGTTTAATAACGTGAAAAACGATGCATATTAATAATTGTCTGAGTGAAGCGAAGGCTAATACACAGCACAATATTACTTTCGGGCAAAAAAACAGCTACGATGGATATTAAAACCTTTCGTCAAGCATAACTCAAAAAATATTTGTCGGATTTCGGTTCTGATTGTACCAGAAGGTACCTATCAGGATAACCTACTGAATGCACCTACTATGAAAAATAAGTTCCAATTCGTTTAAAAATTATATTAAAAAAACTGATAAAAAAAGCATAATTTATCTACACTGTTAAAAATTTGCAGCATTCTGGCAGGTCATTTGACCGTTTTTTCCGTAAACGGTTACACAACCGTAAATTTAACACTATTCTGACCATATTATTGCCCATTTTATGATCAGAATATAATTAAATTATGGTTATGAAACCGTTTTTTCAAAAAACGGTCGAATGACCTGCCAGAATGCTGTAAAATGTTTAACAGTGTACATACGTCACGGAAATTTAGTGTATGTCATTTTCACCGGTTGGATGTTTTCGTAGAAAACCGAATTACAGCACATGGAGCAAAGAAAATATGCACGCACTTATATTAAAGTGCAATAAAACATATTTAAATTTAATCAAACAGGAAAAGAAATCTGGATTTTTTTTTCTATTTCAAAGAAAAAAGGCCGTAATATCTTAGGATTTCAGATTTTACGATAATCTACCCAATACCATTTTTTAATAGCCAAAAGCAACTTTTATATTTTGCGTGTGAAAATTGAAACAGTTATGTGATGTTTAAATAAACAATTTTGATTTGTGGCATCATTTATTCTTAATTTTTTTCCCTTTTAGTGTTCCTTTTCAAGTTCCTTTTCAAGTGAAATTTGGGTACTTCTTAGTTATCCCGTCGACCAATTTCGCCAAATTATATAAGTCGCCAAACCACCCGCCAAATTAAACAAATTGACATAATTTTTATTTTAAATAACGAAAGAACAAATAAACTAGTATAACATTAATAAAAATACAAATAAAATGTTCAAATAAAAATCACTTGATAACGTAAACACGTGTAGTCAAGTAAATGTGACATTTACGATCAACCATTATTGACAGTAATTTGGTTGACGGGATAGCCAACAAGTACCGAAATTTGTGCTTTTCCAGAATAGGAGCCTTATAGGTAAAGAAAATGAGTTTGGCAAGAGAAGTAAACCTTTCATGCATATTTTCTGGCAACCTACTCATTGTTTCATGTACCCAAGCAATTTTTTAAAGATTTAAACAATTTATTTAGTCTTAACAAGACATTTACACACAGATTTCATATACGCGCCACTTTGGCGTGATTTCTTTCTGACGCCAATGTCATGTACGCACCGGCGTACTTAACTGGCGCCAAAGTGTCATTATTTTGCTTGATATGGTAACCTAGATGTTGTTGTTTATTTATTAATAAATTATTTATTTACTTTTATTTTCTTTTTTTAAATTATATAAATTGTTTTGTGCTATAGTTATTAATTAAACTTTTTTTATTTATTGCTATTACCTTTTTAAAAACATATATGTAACTGGTATTCGAAAATGAGGTTTTCGCCAAATTGGCGTCTGAAAAAAATCGCGCCAACGTGGTGCGTATATGACATCTATGCCAAAAAGGTTTATATTTATTTGTAAAAAATAAGCATAAACGTTCAACGGGTTTGTAATAAATTGTCAGGTTTGTATCTTTTTGTAACAAATCTCACTTTCTGAAGCCAAAACTGCAAACAGCTTTAAGAAAAAAACGCCAAGGCAAAATAATGTTGTTAAAATACAGTGAAAATTAGTTAAAAATGTGTATTTTAAATCAAGTGAATGAAAGATTTATGTTTTAAATGAAATGAATGCAAGATGAATATGGTATGGAAAAAAATATTGGCAATCTATCACCTGGGCTTGACTAACTTAAAAGTATCAATATTGCAATTGGTATATGCTATGCAAAATTAAACAATTATGTTATAACCACTCTTCGTGCAAGAAAAATGGCCAGTAATTCGTATTCAGATACATAGGCAAGGTTGACGTCAAACAAGAGTAATACTAACAGCAACATTGTTATAACTGTATGGGAGTTATAATAGCTAAGTAATAATGGCTTTAAGCAAACAACCATGAGTACTTTTTTACATATGTTTCGAGTGAAGCTCGATCCTCAAGGTGCTAATTATTCATAGAAGCAACCGTTATATAAACAAAAAGTTAAAATTTAAATCAAAATATATGCAATCTCGCAATCCCCCCCCCCCCCCCCCACAAAAAAAAAAAAAAAAAAAAAAAAAATGTTACAGCAATGAAATTTAATTGGAATTGAGCGAAGCTTTTTTAAAATACGACATTGGTTAAAAGCCAGATTACGGAATAGTCCTATACTATTTGAATTAATGACGGTACTTGGCAATTTATCACCTGCGCTCACCTAAGTACCATGTATTTAATACGCATTACGGAATTTGACTGTTATATGGACTTTGCTTTTTTAAAAAAGCTTGACGGAATTCGAGTTTAAGAAAGTGAGATTTTTTGCCAAATGATATAAATGACTATGAAAATAAAACTGAAGAAGTATTATACTGGTTTATGTATGTATTTTAAAAATTGCATCTGCTAACACGTATTAGATAAGGGCACAGATGTCATACACACCCCATATTGGCGCGATTTTTTTCCGACACCACTTTGGCGAAAACCTCGTTTTCAAATATCAGTTACATATATATTTTTAAAAAGGGGAATGACAATAAATAATAAAGTTTTATTAATAAATATAGGACAAACTATTTATATAATTAAAAAAATAAATGTAAATAAACAACAACATCCGGGTTACCATATCAGGCAAAATAACGGCACTTTGGCGCCAGTTAAGTACCCGGTGCGTAAAGGACATTGGCGTCAGAAAAAAAATCGCGCCAGTATGGGGCGCGCATATGACATCTGTGCAAAACAGTAAAGTTTGGGTGCTTGTGAAGTGTCATCTCTGAAAATACCTAGCCGATTAAAAATATAGTGATGCCAGAAAAAATCTTTGTGACCATCTCTGCTCCAAAAAAGACTATTTTATGTCGGTACAACAACTCCCATCGGTGCAGGAACAAAAAAGTTCTAAAATGCGAATTCTGTGATATTGTTTGTGCTAGAAATTTGTGCTACTTTTAAGATGGAAACACTCGTTATGAACTCTTTTTAAAAGGTTGAAAATTTTAATGTGAGAAATAAACGTAAGACATTCTAGAAAGATTCTAAACCACGATTTATTTGGAATTGTTAGGGATATAAATTTTGAAATTTCACGTGGTTATTGGTTTTAAAATGTAAATGCCGATTAGTTTTTTAAAAACCTGGAAATTAAAAGGGTGTACGATAAAAAAGAAGAGCTAAACTGCAATTTCTGTGATACTATTGGAGTTAGAAACTTTAAATTTGGCATGAAAGTAATTTATAAGATGTAAATGTTAGTTTTAGAACGAATTCTAAAAAAAATCGAAGTTTAGAAGACTAAATAAAGAGGACAAAGTACTAAAGATGATCTAAATAACGAAGTACGTGGAATTGTTAGAAGTATAAACATGAAAATTGAAATGGCTGTTACTTTTAAGACATAAATACTCACAACAGAACAATTTCTAAAAATTTGGCTATGTAAAACGGTGCAGGAACAAAAAATATTCGACAATTTTCTATTTCTGTATTACTGCTGAGTCTAAAAATTTAAGGTGATATGAACCGAAACGTTTTAATTTATCATTAATTTGAAATTATTAGGTATAGAAACTTTAAATATTTAATAAAACTACATCCTCCCCCCTCCCCCCCCCCCAAAAAAAAAACAAAAACAAAAAACAAACATGCAATTTAAATGCTACAAAATGGGTAGATACACACCTAGCATTGAATAAATTATGTAAATATTGAATAAATGTCTGTATGAAACAGCGAATAGGTTGTTCGAAAGTGCTTGTGAAAGTGTTCCTTCTCTATAGGCTATTCTATCTCTTGCCAAGCTCCTTAACAGAGGGAAGTGCTGTTTTAAATTTGATATGAATTTTTTTTTCAGATTCACTAATCTAGACATTTCATCATTTGAATTTTTAAACAGTATATGGCCAATTAAAGATAGCATCTCATTTTCTTTACTTGCAACAAGTTATTATTAAATCTATGTTCTCGGCAATATCGCTCAGACTAATCCCTCTGAGGGAAGTCCTAGTTATTAAAACGCATAACACGTTTGAAAACATAATTTCAGCTTAAGTCGAAAAATAACTGAAAATTTTGTACATCCGTGTATATGAATTTATCCCTGTATAGATGTATCATATAATGCATAATATGCTAAAACTTAGAACAGTTAGGGAACGCATAGCACAGTTGAAAATTCTTTTTCAGCAATTTCCGTCAATAAACGGAAATGTACTTTAAATTTTTTGTGGATCCCTGTACATGATTTATTGAATATATACACAATAGTATGCAATTTTTAAAAAAAATTAAAAACACGTTCCACAACTGAAAACGCACTTCCAGCAATTATTGTTCTTAGAGAGAAATCTAACTGATTTATTTTTTTACCCCTGTATATGAAAGCTGAATGCTATGCATGTCAAATTCAATAGTAAGCATTTTACAGAACACCTTGGAGATATATATCAATTTAAATATGTTTGAAATAGTGTAACATAAACAAAATACACTACAAACGATTTTTCACCATAGACCATAATGTAACCGTAATTCTTTTTTGTGTCCCTGTAAATGATCGATAAATGCTATCCATACAATATTCTATAGCAAGCATTTTGTAGTGCACTTCATAAATATGTATATAAATTTCAGTGTGTTTAAAATTATGAAACATCATTAAAAACCACCACAACCGATTTTCCCTTATAGGCCGTAATGTAATGAAATTCTTATGAATGTTCCTGTAACGAATATGACTGCTACTCATTCATTTTGCAATACCAAACATGCCGTTATGAATATCTATACCATTTTTCAATTTCATGGAGATGCATGACGCCAAAAATAATTTTGGCCAACTAGAATCGGTAAATCACCTGCAGCGGTAGATTTTTTTACTTTCTTCTACTGCCGTGTCCGAATCAAATAGCCAACTTTGACAAAATTTACTGAAAGTCACCTTTATAAAAAAAGGAAAAAAAAAAACGGTTTGATTACATACTTCCTGAATAAGAATAACACCTGCATAATAATCATGCATTTCAAAGCAAAAACGAAAAAAAAAAAATGTGTCAGAAAGTAGGTAGTTTGCATTTGGGAATCTTAATAAAATATAATGCATTCTAAGGTAAAAGTTGCTTTAGACAGCAAATTCCGATTTCCTTTGCCGAGTGGTTTCAGAATTATAAATATTTCAAATTTTTTCAGTCCTTTATAATAAATACCCTTTACATAGTTTCGTTATAAATCTTTCCACGGATTATTACAAAGAAATCAAACACAAATACTGTGATTTGTAATTTTTTGAATTTAAATACCAATAATTTATAAAATTAATTTATATATATATATATATATATGTTTCACATACGTGTATGCTAAAAGTATAGCATTTTCATCCGAGTGGAGTGTAACTCGCTAACACAAAATCACAAGGGTTAAGTAAAAATGCTTTTCAAACTCTTTTATGTCTTAGCAGGGACACCGTTCGTTATACAGGGAATTATACAGTGAAAACAGCCTTAAATAGAAATATTTCATGATAAAGACGAAATAATACCTAATATAATGAAGGAATTTTTCATGTCCAACAAATAAGAGTGAAAAATATCAACCAGGTATCGTCCGGATAGCTCAATAGGCTGAGCATTAGCACAATAAGCTAAGGTATCCAGGTTTGTGTACTGGTCCGGAAATTTTTCGCTCTGTTAGAGTAAACCTCAATTGTGCTATTTCCACCCTTGAACATAATATGTAACAATTATATCTGGTAAAATAGAAAATTATTTGAATACCTATAGTGATTGCGCCATAACAATTTTTATTCCATAAAATATGGAATACGTTTATCTGCTAAGACGGAAGTCCTTCTAAAAGGAATCCTTTTCATTCATTTCCGATTTAATTTTAGCAGGTTTTGTTTTTTATATACAAATATAGCCGAATCTCGTTAACGTGAATCTGGCGAGTGGATTAAAATTTTGTTTATAATGCAAGTAGTTCACATTATCAGTAATTAAATCCTTGTGTAATTTTGACAATGGACACAGTTTATATGTTAAAAGTATTTTGCGTTAAGCTTAATACTTATATGAATATATTCTATGTTCATCTTAACGAGTTTCGATGGTATATTGCAAATGTATATATATATATGTATATTATATATTTCAACACACACCGAGAGAGACAGGATATCTCACATATTTAAAAAAAGGGGGAGGGGGGAGGATGTTGCTTGTGAGAAACGGAATTTTTTATTCTTAAGGACGCGTTTCGAATTCTTAAGGATACTTTTCAGATTCACAAATGCACTTTTCAGATTCTGTCATTTCTTTTAATGCCCCTTTTAATATTTAAAACTCAGGGCTCTCTTTTCAAGACAACATAGAATCAGTTTTTATTACGCAAGCAAATTGTTTAATATATAAAAAAAAGGGATTATTTTTTAATTTTTTTTTATTTTATTTTACTTTTTTTTTATTGAAGGGCAAGAAGAGTGCTGTTTTGTAAACCAAAAGTCGTGTAGCGTGTAGGCGTTCAGCGGGTAGCACACTGCTGAAACTGTTCGAGAGAAAACTATATATATATATGTATATGGTGTAACTATATATATATATGTATACTCGTTTTGTAAAATGTGATACTTCAGAATTAGCTATAAACATGTTCGGTTTTCGGAAGTTTTACTATATATCAATAAATATAAATAGGGTTAAAAAAAGTTCATAACAATGGATAAAAAAGAGTGTTTCTTTATACATGCTACACACAGTTTTCCTTTTAATACTAGTCATTTTTCTGGAAGGCGAAAGAATGGGCTAAGAAAACCGCAAAATTAAAAAAAGGCCCAGATATAAATGAAGCATAAAAGACCAACACAATAATGAAGGGAGCATATGTTTTTATGTAATAGTTTGAAAAACTGGAAAAAAAATTTTGATCCATTTAATTTGATCATTACAAATAATATCGCTACCCCTAAAATTAAAAAATAATGAAAAATACTGCCATAAACCTCCAAAACTGACATTTTTGACGGAGTGATTCTACGAATATTTGACCACGATTCGATATTTGGCCCTTTTGACTAATATTCGGTTTGCTGGATACTTTGGATGTTTAACCGAATGGATTTGTGATTAAAAATTTTTGGATCTTGAATTTACAGTTTTTTTCTTTCTTTTTTTTTTTTTTTTTTTTTTTTTTAAATCTTAGATCAAAATTTGATATTTTTTGATGCATTCAAATCATGATCATTTGCAGGTACAGTAAACTGTCTAAGGCGGAAGCGATCGGGACCAAGAAAATTTTCCGCAGTTGGCAATATTCCGCCTTATACAAATTTTACTCTATGTATATGGATTCACAGGGACTTGAAAATCTTTCCGAGTTAGACAGATTTCCGTCTTACACAGAGTCCGCCTTACAGAGAGTTTACTGTATATTTGTTTATGTAATAAGAAGTCGATTAGCCTTTATCTGTTTCCGTTAAAGGCTAAGAAAGTTTTAGAAAATGGTGCCAAAGTTGTAGATTCTGAATGATGTTAAAAACAAAAGTATTGGTAAACAACTGATTACAGATTAAATACATTTACAATAAAATAAAAAATACCGTGCAATTCTAAAGAATTTTAATACGATCACGAACAGTGTGTGCAAATTTCATAAACTTATAAAAAATACTTTGTTGATGTGCCAAGAAGATTCACACTGTTCAGCTGTATTATTATTAGGTTTAAAAAAAAAAAAACAGCCTTAAATATATATTTAATTCAAAATGTTGCAGAATAATAATTTAGTATATTAAGTAATTTCTTAATACTACTTCAATTTTAAATCGTATATAAGTCGCATTGTTAGTTTGATTAAGTATGAAATAAGTGCAAATAATGATGTTACATAAGTAAAAGTATTTTTTTTTTTTCTTCAGTTTTGCATTACGCATTTAAAGAGGCATTGTAACTTTCATTGATAAAACGCATAATACGAGGATACATATCGCATTTCTTGTTTTAAATTGAGAATGATTTTTTAACACACTAACTCCCTGCAACAAATTTTATTTGACCATGCGTATTTTAGGAGACATCTCATCGATTATGTGGGAAAGAAAATTTGAGAGTAAGAAAGGATTAAAATATGAATGGATAGTAGAAATGAAGAATATTCTTTATATTTTAATGGAATTAACAAACCATATTGATGCAAAAAAAAAAAAAAACTAACTTTTTAAAGTACGTATAATGGGTTCCTATTTTGGCTAAAATGTATATGAATTATATTATTACATATCTATACAGATCAAATTATTCTATTAATAATTTTAATTTAGTTGAAGACTTGTTTTATTAATTAGCATCAAAGTTTTTCAAATATTACAAAAATTACATAAAGTTGTTACTTTTCTTTAACTTAAAAAAACAAAATTTTACATCATTGAGAGGGGAAAAAAATATACTTTTTTGGGAACCGCTTTAAAAATATGCTTATTATTCATAACTAAAATTATGCTTCTGAAAATTGTGAAAAAAAAAAAAAAACTATTCTATGACAAATCACTTCAATAATTCAAATTACGTTTAAATCGCTTTTACACATAAAAATGAAACAAAAAAAGTTCCAAAAAGTTTCGAGTTGTTGATCGGGGAAAAGTCTTTTTTTCAGAATCGCCTTAAAACTGAACGTAAAATCTTTGTCAACATATGGTTTACAGATGTTGTCCAGACAAGTTGTCTTGAGGGACCGTCCCTTTAATGAAAAAAGTAAACGACCTAGAGAAATCGCGTGCTTTTCAAAGGAGTAATCGATCATTCTGTAAATGAGCTATTTCCGTTGACAAAACCTAAGTCGTTGAGAAAGTAAATAAAGCAACAAAATGGTGTTGCTTTTGCTTTTTCTAAATTCTGAAGAAGAGGCGTGTCAGCTACCTGCCATCTGCCAAGCCTAATGATCTTTTTGGCTCTAAAGCAACTGAATCGTAGTGTATACCCTCTAGTTCTTTTAGGACTATGCCCCTGAATGTAAATCCTTTTTCTGTTGTGAAATTTTCTTACAGGATAGTTTGTCAAATTCCAGTGCCTTTCATAAGAGTACCAGAGATCTGCACTGGCCCGCCCGAGCCGGCTCGGACCTATTTTCATTCACGGCACTCGGGCCGGGTTCGGGCCTTACTTTTTTTCCTGAAAGGGCCGGGCCGGGTTCAACTTATTTTTTCTGTACAGAGCCGGGGTTGATTTCATTCCTAGTCTTTACTGTCCAAAATTTCCAGTCCTAGTGTTGACCCAGCCCGTACAAAAATAATTTTCTCGGCATTGCCTGGTCCGTTCAAAAGTCAGTAAAATTAGACTTGGTTCAAAACGTTTTGCGAAAAATGCATACATTTTTAAATGGGTATTATTCAACAACTAAACATTAAAATTTATTTTTTTTAAATAGTAGATTTCTACGCTTAATAAAATATAGCTAAATTAAAATACAGTAAAAAGTGTGAAAAAGAACCTGCCTATGACGGAATCCTGTTTTTCAGATTTTTAACACTTCAATAGGTTTAATATCGATTAACTATATTAATGATAACTGAAACATGTACATACAAAAAATAGATTCATTAAAAAATAAATATCGCAGCCTGCGGCACTTCTATAAAAATGAAGATTATAAACATGAAAGCAAAAGTTAATATTTTTGGTCAGATGTCTTTGTACGAGAGAAATTTTTAACCAGATCGACGTAAAAAAAAAACAATGTTTTGTAGAATATTCATTCGGGCCGGGCCCGGAAATTTCGGCCCATCCAGACATCTAAAAAGAAAATGAAAAAATATATATTTAACGTTTTAACTTTAATGCATTATCAGGGCAGTACAGAGAAAATCGCGGAAACCGGTAGTAATTCGAATTCCCCCCCCCCCCTTCCAAACACACATACACCATAAATATGATACAGTAAAACTTTCTAAGACGGAAACTGAAACGATCGGTGAAAATATCTTTTGGTCAGATTGTTTTCGCTTTAGGTGTAATTGCATAACATCCAATTGGCGGTATCATGAAATATTTTAGTTTAAGGGACACCTGGATTATCTCCAATATCGAAATTTCTACATATAGAACCAGCTTTTCAACGACTGGTTTTCGACGACTGCGTAATTTTACATAGAGTAGGTAAAGGTAAAGATACGCACGGGGTAAAGATACACACGGGACAAATATACGCACTGGCTGATTTAATATGAAGAAACATTTATACAACCATGACCTCTGGGTAGCAGTTTAATCTCAAGTGTATTAGTTGTGTGTTCAAACCTTGGGAAAAAAGTAGCACTCCGTTCCAAGAAAATGAGGTAGATTTAAATTTCCGAATTTTGATCAAATATTTCTAAACTTTCACTTTATTGTTTAGCTGACAATACTTCGAATTTTTATAAATCCAAAAATTTAGTGGAGAACGGAAGCTGTTTAGCTTCGAAATGCCGCGTAGTTTAGCCCGATCGTATTTGTTTAAACTTTTAGGTACCCGGTTAAGAAAAAATACTGCAGAATGGGGTAAAAGTACGCATCCGTCTTGGGGCAAAGATACTTACAAGTTTAAGATGCGGCAAAAGATAGGGCAAAGCCCTATCTTTTTAGCTAGATGCAAAGCTTTTCACAATTACGTTGTGGAAAGTTTTTTTTTTTTATAAGTTAGTTAACAAGCTATTATATTTTATAAAATGCTATCTTTTCCTTTTTCTAGTTAAGGAAAAGGTTAGCTGTTTTTAAAAATATAGAACGTAGGTATCTACCTACCTACTTAAAATCAATATTCTTGTTTCATAAAACGCTTTTAAGTCTTTAACGCTTTAACCCTTAAGTGGTGAGGTCTTTTTTTTCTAACGTAAGTGGTGAGGTGGGGTGTACGTAACCCCAAAATTCAACTTGTTACGCACTCCTTAAAATTTAGCGAATTAAAATAAGAGAATTTCCTGTGAATTTTGTATTATCTACGTGTATAAAAAGAACTAAAAAGTAACTGTAAGTGTTCATGCATATAGATATAAATTCACGTATCTAAATATCAGAAAAATTTTGTTTGCAAATGTTGAGCTCATATGCAATTTCTCTAGGGTGCAAAACACCCCACCTCACCAGTTAAGGGTTAAAGTCCCTTAACTCCTATTAAAGGTCTCACAGGCCACTGCTATATTCAATTTTCACAGTTTAACTTGTAATTTTCAATTTAACTATTAATGTTAATTTAATTTTGATTCGTTTGGAAACTTAATAGTATCGCTTAAGACTTCTAAATCAGAAGAATTTTTTATTATA
Source organism: Maratus speciosus (assembly GCA_963932465.1). NCBI lineage: Eukaryota > Metazoa > Arthropoda > Arachnida > Araneae > Salticidae > Maratus > Maratus speciosus. Next base: position 65,345 of record CAWVRF010000976.1, on the reverse strand, counting down.
ATAGACCTTTACATAAAGTTTAGCGCAAAAACAGTAAGTTATGAGTCAACCAACCCTGTTATTCATTGTAGGATCAAGCGGTCACGTAGACCGCTCACAGTATTTATGGGGCCATTTTTGTCACAGCAGTTAAGGGTTAACTTCTGTTTGCGGTACAGACCGCTGATTTTTTCTTTTTTCGCGATTTAACTTTTAATTTTCAGTTTAACTATAGATACTAGAAGAATTTGCTATACATTCTAGGTTAACTATAGAGTAGGTGGGGGCAAAGATACGCAATTTCCATACATTTTGATTTTTAACGCACACATTGGTCTAAACTTATGTAATGCTTGATTAAAATGTTAGATAAGAACCTTAGGTAAGTGTCACCGTCAACCAGCATTCTGTCAAATTATAATTCTGCGAGAAGTTGCAGTTTTTAAAAAGCATTGCTCTGCGTATCTTACCCCATCGGTTGGGGTAAAAGTGCGCAGTCGTGGGGTAAAGATACGTAATTAACGATTCAGTAATTGGGCAAAGATACGCAGTGCGTATTTTTGCCCAATTACTGCGGGTTTTTGCCCCATTTCCAATAAAACGAATGAGTTATGCACAAGAATTAGTAAATTTCACTGGTATTTATAGTTAAACAAAAAATTGTAAGTTATACCATGAAAAAAAGAAAAAAAAACAGCGGTCTGTGAGATCGCAAATAGCAGTTAACCTCTAACTACTGTGACAAAAATTATTGCATAAATACTGTGAGCTGTCCCAAACACCCCTTGATCGTAGAATGAATAAAAGGGTTAACTCACTCATAAGATAATGTTTTTGCGCTAAACTTTATCTAAAGGCCTATTATAATAAAAATTATCCCCAGTTAGAAGTCTTTAGCAATACTACTAAGTTTCCAAACGAATCAAAATTAAACTAACATCAATAGTTAAATTGAAAATTACAAGTTTAGCTATGAAAACAGAATATAGTAGCGGTCTGTGAGACAGATAACAGGAGTTAGGGGCTAAGGCTTAAAACTAAATCGTTTTATGAATCAAGAATATTGATTTTTAAAAGTAGATAGGTAGATACCTACATTATAAATTGAAAAAAAAAAAACTTAACTAGACAAGGAAAAGGTAGTTAACTAGCTTATATTATTTAAGTAGCTATTATATTTTATACTACATAAAAAATAAAACTTTCCACAACGTAATTGTGGAAAGCTTTGCATCTAGCTAAAACGATAGGACAAAGCCCGGAATCTTAAACTTGTGCTTATCTTTGCCCCAAGACGGATGCGTACTTTTACCCCATTCTGCAGTATTTTACTTAACCGGCTACTGACAAGTTTAAACAAATGCGTGTTGTAAACAGATGGAGGTAAATTATACGGCATTTAGAAGCTATAAAGCTTTCGTTATCCACTGAATTTTTGGATTTGTAAAAATTCGAAGTATTGTCAACTATAAACAATAAAGTGAAAATTTAAAAATATTAGATCAAAATGAGAGAATTTAAACTTACCTCATTTTCTTGGCATGGAGTATCTTTTTTCACAAGGTTTGAACGCACAACTACTACACTTGAGACCAAACTACCACTTAGCGGTCATGATTGTAGAAATGTTTCTTCATATTAAATTAGCCAGTGCGTATCTTTGCCCCCACCTACTCTACATATTAATTTCTTCAAGTGTCTAGCAACGCGAGAGACTTTTGAATAGACGAGTATTAATTACAGTAGTCCTGTACATAAAGTTTAGTACAGAAACTGTATCTTATAAGACAGTTTACCCTTTTATTCATTCTACGATCAAGGGGTCTCTGAGACCAACAATTTTTGTCACAGCAGTTAGAGGTTAACTGCTATTTGTGATCTCACAGACCGCTGTTTCTTTCTTTTTTTTTTCATGGTTTAACTTATAATTTTCTGTTTAACCTTTAACTGATGTGACAGAAATCGTCACATAATTACTGTGATGCGGTCTGTCAGACCGCTCTATCGAAAGATTAACCTTTAACTGATGTTACCGGTCTCACAGACCGGTGCTTTTTTCAATTTTCATAGTTCAATTTGCAAATTACCGTTTATCTACAAACACTACTGACATTTTGTTTCGTTTAGAACTTTAGTACCAACATCAGAGACTTTTGAATAGGTGAATTTTAATTATAACACTCCTGTACAAAAAGTTCAGTACAAAAACACCACCCTCTGAGTTATTCGCGGCTTTTATTCATCTTTCGATGGAGCCGTCTCACAGACCGCTTCACAGTAGTTATGTGACAATTTCTGTGACATCAGTTAAAGGTTAATAAAAGGCGAGATTAATTCATAGGATAGTGTTTTTGTGCTTAACTTTTTGTAGAGGACTCTTATAATTTAAGTTCATCTGTTCAAAAGTCTCTGTTGATAACATTGGAATTACAAACGAAACAAAATTTTGCTAGTGCTTGTAGTTAAACTAAAAGTTACAGGTTAAACTATAAAAATAGAAAAAAAAAAACAGAAGTCTGTGAGATCGGAACATCAATTAAAGGTTAACTCTAAATACTAGTGAAATTTACCAATGCTTTTACATAACTCATTCGTTTTATTGAAAATGGGGTAAAAACCCGCAGTAATGGGACAAAAATACGCACTGCGTATCTTTGCCCACCACTGCGGACTTTGACCCCAGCCATGGGGCAAAGACACGCAGAGCAATGTTTTTAAAAATCGCAATTTCTCACGGAATTTGACAGAATGTTGGTTGATGATGGCACTTGCCTAAGGTTCTAATCTAACATTTTAAACACTCGTTACATAAGTTTAGACGAATGTGTGCGTTAAAAACCAAAATTTATGGAAAGTGTGTATCTTTACCACCCACCTACTCTACGTATTTTTGGTTAACCAGTACCTTCTAACTAGCGCCCTAGGGAAGCGATGTCATATGGGAGAAAAAGAAATTTGCGAAAACGACCTATTTAAATTTTTTTTTCAAAGGGTAATCATCGGTGTTTTTTCAAACCGATTGCGGCATTTAAGATATAAAAGTACTTTTTTACAGAATGTCTTTCGATTATATTTATACTAAATAGTTTGGTCGTTCGAGGTTAAAAAAGAACAAGAACCCCCCTCCCCCGCCAAATCGCAGCAACTCGAAATGAAATGAATCATTTTTTGATGAGAGTGCTTTGCGATTTTTAATTAATAATTCAGCTAATTTTCAGAAATTTAAAATTCTGAGTCTCGGGTCCAACAGGAGAAGGCTTTGATTGCCCTCACCCAAAGTTTCAGTATTGTACATGCGGTAGATTTTCCTAGCCATTTCGCGGGAACCCCCCCCCCCCCACACCCACACACACTCACACACTCATTTTTTAATTACTCTCAAACATCAGTGACATGAATTTATTTTATTTATTTTTAACTGGTTTGTTTTACTTTTCAAATGTCTTCCTACTTATGTATGATTTATTTTTTTAATTTTACCTTTTCCATAAAAGCATTTTGTAACATATATTATATTTGTCACGAATACCTATAGTACCTGATAGAACGAGCCTCGCTCGGTAGTTTTTTACTGTTTCATTTAACTCAAACCTAAGTTTTGTACGTAATGGAATTTTGTAATATATTTTTGACAGACTTCCTGATAGGCCAGAATTATAAAAATTTCGTTCACGGGTGTTTCCGATGGTAATACAACATTTGTGTCCTGATTCTGCCCTTCTCGGAACAAACCGAGTAGGAAACCATCCGTTCACGTAATCCATACCGATGTTCAACAATTTCCAATTCTGCCCCAAACGAAATAGGGGAGCAGCGTTCGACCTCTCAATTTCAAGGTTAACGAACTTCGACTAGACCCTCTGTAGAATTTCGACCATTCGCTTCCAAGGACACTTGTGGTCTGCTTATTTATCTGAAACTCGAACATGTGTGTTTACGTGCGACCACTTTAAAAAGAGACCTTTAAGTAGCACTATGATTATATATTGATTTTTTATAGATTAATATAAAGTGAATTATATAATATAGCTATAAAAAGGGTGTAAAGTTTTAATAGGTGGTGATTTATAAATAATCTTTACGAAGTTTTAAGATACAATTATATAATTTTTAATATTACTTAGGGTAAAATTAAGGGATTATTTAAACAAAAACTATTTGCAATTACACTTTTAAATTAGTACAATTTTTAATCTTCTAAAAAATATATTAGTATGAAGGTTTAATATAAGCTTTAAAATACAAGCTATATCAGCCAAATAATTGAAAAATTATGTTTCACGCATAATAATTATTTTACATTCACAATTACCGTATATACTCGTGTATAAGTCGAAGAATTTTTGATAAAATTTGGGAGTTGAAAATGGGGGATCAACTTATACACGAGAAAGTAAAAAAAAAAAAATCACAGACTACTGCGATTGTTTTTTTCAGTTTTTTAAGTAATTACATGTGAGATAAAAGCGGACAATGGTCATTTCCAAGTGACTGACAAACAAAGCTCAATGCCCCTGTAATTGTTTTGCACCCATTTTCTCTTGGGACAAAAAACCCTTAAATATATTCCTTTCAGCATTTTAACCCCCTTTTTAAATTAAAGAGTCCAACTTGAGAATGCATCTAGATATCTTTCTTAAAAGTCCTACAATACAAAGAAGTACTATATTTTAGCAGTCTAAGAAGTTGTTTACCTTTGTAAATAATGCCTGAATGGATTTTTGAAAGAATTTTATCTTTTTAAGTATCATTGAATGGATGTGAATAGGTTTCAAAATAGTTTAAGCTTCTTCAGTCATACATAATTATACAGATTTAAAACGTTGAATTTAAAAAAAAATCTGATTAGAAACGTAAAAAAATTACTAATTTAGGAAAATTTATTAAATTTTTCTATCCTCGATTACAAATAATTTTTCAACATGCTACCAGAAATGTGGTTCGACTTATACACGAAATTTCAATTTTTTTCAAAATTTTGCTTAAGAATTGGGAGAGGGGGGGGGGGGGGGGGTCGACTTACGCGCGAGTATATACGGTACATAATTTTTTATTAATATTTAGATTAAAATCAAGGGATTATTTAAACAAAAACTATTTGTAATTACTCTTTTGAATTAATACAGTAAGTTTTAATCTTCTCAAATATAAATTTATCATAAAGTCTTTTTTTTTAATGTGAGTACGCTTTATTAAACTAACTTTTTCAATACAAGCTTTTTTTTACAAGTTTTAAAATACAAGCTATATCAGCCAAATAATTGAAAAATAATACATACTCATAATTATTTTACAATTACATAATTTTTTATTGTTATTTAAAGTAAAATCAAGGAATTTTTTAAACAAAAACTATTTGTAAATACTCTCTTGAATTAACCCTAGATCTACCGGGAATTTTATTCAAGTTTTAATAAAACGTTCTACACCAGAATTTTTATTTAAAACTATTTAACTTATTTATTTACCTTATTTTTGTCTGGTTTATATACTTAGTTTATTTTAAAGAAATTTCTGGTTTGAATGAATATTTTGTATGTACCTGTCGGGTCCAATGGACCCGCCTGGTAGACGGAGGGTTAATACAGCAATTTTAATCTTCTCAAAAATATATTTTACCATGAAGGTTTTTTTTTAAATGTAATTACACTTTATTATACTAACTTTTTTAATACAAGCTTTTTTTTATGTATACAAGTTTTAAAATACAAGCTATGGTAAATATATAGGCCAATTAATTAAAACCTTATGCTTTCTCATAATTATTTTACATTTACATTTTAATTTTATTATTATTTAAGATAAACTAAACGGATTTAAGCAAAAGCTATTTATAATTATACCTTTGGATTACAACAAGTTTTAATCTTCTCAAAAATATATTTCAGCATGAAAGTTTTTTAAATACGATCTTTAAAATACAAGCTATATCAGTCAAATATAATTCAAAAATTATGCTTCAGTCGTGGTTATCTTACATTTGCAATGATATAATATTTATTATTATTTAGATTAAAATCAAGAAATTATTTATACAAAAAGTATTTGTAATTACATTTTTGAATTAGTACAATAAGTTTTAATCTTCTCAAATGTATTATTTAGGATTATTATTATTATTTTGAATACAAGCTTTAAAAGACAAGCTATATCAGCCAAATAATTGGAAAATTAAGTTTCACTCATAATTATGTTACATTAACAATTATATATTTTTTATTGTTTAGATCAAAATCAAGGGATTATTTAAACAAAACTTATTTGTAATTGTACTTTTGGATTAGTGCAATAAGTTTTAATCTCAAAAATATATTTTAGCATAAAGTTTTTTTTTTCTTATATAAGTTTTAAAATACAAGCTATATTAGCCAAATAATTGAAAAACTATGCTTCACCCACAATTAATTTACATTTAATTTAAGGTAAAACTATTTCTAGTAATGAACTTAACAAAACTGAATAATAATAATAATAAAGGTCTATCTATCCTCATTTACAAGAGATGCATATATAAACGCCATCTTAAACCGACACAAATAATCCTTTCCGGCGGCTGATAGTAGTCGGGATGAATTACGACGAAGCAACCCCGGTGAATGGGAAAGAATTCCAACACGTTAGGGGCAGAATTGGAAAATATCACTACGTCGGCGCATTAAGAGAAAGTAACCCGTTCCGAGAAGGGCAGAATCAGGACATCGTATAGTTTTAGAACTTAACCACTTCACTCCCAGGCTTTATTTCCCTTGTGAAGGGCTATATACCAGGCTGTGTGGTGTAAAATATCCGTGTCATAAATCATTTCACAACTTCCGTGATATAATAGTAATGAATTTAAGGTCGTTAAAGGATTTACATCATTATCATAATGCGTATAAAATAACATATAAAACTTGCACATTGTATACGTACACTGATATACATACAGTATATATCTAAAATTCAGGAATTTATTTTAAAACAGAGGTAATTAATTTTTCACGATAGTTTTAACAGTGATGGTCGAAGGATTATTTTCTTTCTTATAATGATGTAAGATGTGTAGTGAACGTATTCGTGTACGTAAATAGTCGCTTATTACTGATATGAGAGAACGTACGCAGCATACATCCTGGTCGCTGATTGCTGAAATGAGAGGACGTACGCAGAGTACGTCCTGGGAGTGAAGAGGTTAATTGTAAACTAGCTGTTTAACCCGTTCTACGCACGAAAGTTCATGTTCAATAACTATTTTATTTAGAAAAATAATTTTCTACTACTGTTCATTTTTTAATGAAACTTAATTTATCATGTTGCTATGGCAGCAGACGATAAAACGATATCTTTGGAATAACGGAATAAATAGAATAAAAAGTTTTGTTGATGTTTGTGATAAAATATTTTTCTTTATTTTTTAAAAAATCTCTAATTATCTGCATGCGAGATAAAAGGATTATCGTAATACCCGCTACAGCTTCTTAGTATTGCAGCGTGGCGTACGTAATATGTATATCTCACATTACAGTAAACATTTAGAACTGGTTAGAGCTCGCGCGATTACGGGTTGGACATAAAAAAAAAAGGCAACAATTCGTCAAAAATATTTTAAAAAATTTATTTAAAATTTTCGAATTTTTTAGCACAATCGTTCATGGGGCCCCCTGAGGGGATAAATCGCTAAATAATCTTTGTAACGCGTACAACTGCATGGGAGTTGAAATAATGGATTTAATGATGTGCGAATCATTACTTGTCAAAATATGACAAATAACTGTGAAAACTGCAACAATGAAACATTTTAATGATTAAAATGCAGCAAATTAAATTATAAATAAAAGATGAGGCGTGTAACATAAAAATTACGCTTAATCAACTAATAATATTAACCTTTAACTAATGTCACAGAAATTGTCACGCAACTAGTGTGAAGCGGTCTGTGAGACCGCCCCATCGAAAGATGAATAAAAGGCGTGATCAGCTCATAAGATGGTGTTTTTGTACTAAACTTTTTGTGCAGGACTGTTATAATTAAAATTCACCTACTCAAAAGTCTCCGGTGATAGTATTAAAATTCCAAATGGAACAAAATTTCGGTAGTGTTTGTAGTTAAACTTAAAATTGCAAGTTAAACTATAAAAATTGAAAAAAGCTGCGGTCTGAGAGACCGGTAACATCAGTTAAATGTTAATTTACGATTATAAGAAGTGAAATCAATTTAGAAATCCTAAAAAGATAGCTTAAATAATGTCTCATATTTTATTTTTACCCTACTTTTAAAGAAATAAGTAAACAGAGCAAAAATTATATCTTTTAATAAATTTACTTGCTTGCACTTTCTACCAAGCCTAAAAAAGCAGTGCATTTTTCATAATAGTTTGGTGTTCAATCCAAATTAATATATTGTAACGGAAATTTTTGGGAAAAAATACGAATTGCGTGCAAAAAATTAGGTGTGATTTTCAAATTCAACATTAAATGCCAATAAGAGTTTTACCCATTTTTACCTTTATATTTATTGAACATTTATTTCTTTATTTTGAATAAACATAGAAAAGTGAAAGCTACCATACCCAAAACATCAATATGGAGGGATGTACTTATATCTACGGCTGGTAAGTCTTAGCACGATGGAAAGGGAAAAGTTAGTGAAAATGATGTCAGATAGTGGTGCAAAAGTGGTGAGATGTTTTAGTTATAAAAATGCTTATTTTCAAGTACATAAGGTGAAGCCCGTCGAATTTCGAAGAAAGAAAATGTTTAAGAGTGAACTTTTCATTGATGAATAATAAACGTACAATATTAGTTACAATAAAAAATGCAGCTTATATTGGTTAGTCTAACTCTCAAAGAAATATTATTTTAACCTAAAGTTAACAAATTACCATTTCTATAAAACTCAGTTGCCCAAATTATTAAAATTAAACTTTAATCGTAATATGTAATCAGTAAAATATAATAAACATTAGTTATTATGATGAAGTTATCAATTGGGGCTCTTATTCTTGGTATTCCGGAATGAAAACAGCAAAATTTATTCCACTTTGACACGATCATAGAATTTTATCCCCGTCAGATCTTAACCCAACATCATTTTTGCCTTTTCAAAATTTACATACGCAGAGTTGCCAAGTCTCCGGCTTTCTGAACACCACTATTATTTTAGAGAAAATCTAGTTCTCTTAAATCGTCAAAATGTCCGAATTCAATAAAACAAAATTTTCTGTATTAAAATAGCGGTATCCAAAAAGCCGGAGACTTGGCAGCTCTGCATACGTATCTCATATCCATATTCACTATTTTAAATAAATGGATGTTTTAATTTGATCATTTTAAAGTCATTTTAACTCAAAACTTTAGCCCCTTTGGGGTCGAGCGTCTTTTACAGAATTTTTATTCTGTAATCACCGGTTTTTTAAAACAAATTTTTGCCTAATTGAATCGGGAAAATGCTCGCAATAAATAAGGCGAAATTTACAATAAAAATTTACTGGTGAGAATAATCCCCGATTCTGAGCACCTTACGCGGCACGAATACCGGTCGCTCGTCCCCCAAGGGGTTAAGGCACGATTGTCAGCAACGTCTTTGCATGTAAAGTCGAACCCTTAACTTCAGATTCTAATCTCTGTACCGCAGAGTAAAAATTGCCGTTTTTTTTTTGACGCATTTGTGTTAAAATGTTTAGTTTTATCAAAGAAAATGAACGTTTTCTTTTAAATATGACATCATTTTCACTTACTTAAGCATTTCGTCTAGTGTCTCAAACTTGGTATCAATACACATGTAGAAGGAAAAAACATATAACTTTATGAGGAAAAATGCCTGTTTTCAAAAGCGGTACGTCAGTATTTTGGCGCAGCATGTTCCTAATGGGATTTTGCACCACTCCTATACAACAAAATTTAAACCATACAATTTATTTAAATGTATATTTGAATTTTTATCAGAAAATGGCATGAATAAAGATACATAAACTTTATTATTATTTTTTTTTCTTCAATAATGAAGACTATCTAATTACCACCATTTTGAAGAAATTTCGTAAAATATTTTTTAAATTAAAATATAAAAATGGGGATATTTTAAAAAACAGCTAGTACGGGCACACCTACAAATGAACAACTTTCAGTTAAAAAAAGTATTAGTAAAATTGGTTCAGTAGAATGCTCAGGACAGATGACTAAAAAACAGCCTTGTGTTTTAAATATATTGATTATGTAATATTACGAAATATTAAATTAAGCAAATTATGTTATTCTGATAAAATTATAGTAGAATGTGGTAAAGAGTATCACTAAACTTTTATTGGTCGAGAGAATTTTCGACAAAACTTTGGGGAACCTGATATTATTTTAAACCTCAAATTATTGCCAAGATCTTTGTTTGCTTGTCTAACTGGACGGAGTGAATTCATCCAGGCGACAAAGATCAAGTTCTGTAATATAAATCTCTATTTTTTGGATAGAGACTTTCGATCTGAGCATGTACACTGTATGTCACTGCTTTTCTATAAAGATAAATATATTATATATATATTTATATTATAGCATGTATATATATATATATTAAAATCTGTGTTAACTGTAAAAATAACCTTAAACTCATCGTGCTTTTGAATACCATGTGCAGGAGTATATTTGTATAAAAAGTGGGATTTTACTAGGTATGTTGTGTAATTTTACTATTTTTCCTTGCTATAAATTAAATACTTAAAAGGTGGTATTGTTTTTTCCATTTCATGACATTTAACATTATTCTGTTTTCATCTTGAAACTATTCTCTTGGTCATTTTAGTCGTTAGAGTACAGGGAAAAAAATTTCAGCTTTTAGCTTTTTTTCTCACAGAATTTTGCTTATATAATTGAATTCTGTACCCTTGATAACGTAATTCAATCTATAAGCTTTTCAATTTTAATCCCTCATAGCATGCATGTTCACAGTGACGTCATTGTGACGTCACTGTGGTCACGTCACATCTGTGACCAAAATGCCACCACTCAGTGACGTCACATTGTGACTGAGATGTGAACTTCTTAGAAAACTTTAAAAAATTACAAAAATTCTTCAAAACATGTTATTTACCTTACCAAAATATATTTCTAGCAATTAAAAACTTTTTTGTGACGTCACGTGTACGTCACTACATGTAACGTACGTCACGTCACATATGAGAAGTATTTTAAACTGTATACTTTAAACAGGCCGTGTAAATGTATTTGGGAGCTTCGATCGGATTTATTTTGTGCGCATCTCACAAATTTAGTTATATTTAGCATATTTATTTATTGACATATCGGAAGATGTTTTTAAGGCCGTTTTTGTTAAAAATTTTAGTAATAATCAAAACTACGAAGAATCACTTAACGCAACGACATCAACCCATTTACCATATACATAATTATAAGTAAGGATCGGGCGAAACAAGTTTTTAAGACCGAAACTGAATTTCGGTAATATTCCTATTTTTGGTCTAAAATGAAAATTTCCAAAAAAAATATTTTCTTGTGTAATTAATGCATACATAAATATACATAATTATTAATTAATTATATAGGTGGCCCAAGTTGGTTCTGTGCCTCTGACGAAAACTTTTTATTTTTATGTAACATAAAATGTAATTAATTCATCAGCGATACAAAATGATTTTCTAATTATACGAATTCTATCTAATTAAAAATGTTTTAGGTGTGCATTCCTCGATTTATCTTTTATAATGATTTTTGTAAATAATCATCTGTTATACGAGAAATTTCTCAAAGATTATTAGAGACACTTTTGCTGTTTCAATCTAAACATCTTCCATTAGAGTTAAGTCTGCAGCTTTTAATGAGCACTTAGATAGCGACTTCAAAGTTTAGTCATATATCAAATTTCTTGCTTTATAATTTGCATTCAAGTCATATTTTTCCCCGTTAGAGTTTAACTATTTTAAGTAACTATTTAAAAAAAAAATTGCTTCCTTCAGATTTTTAAATAAAATTAACATTTTCCGAATATATAATAAAGATACAAAATTTAAGCAAACCCACAGCATAATTAATCGTTTTTTCATTTTTTGGTTTCCACAAATGTCTAAAAAAATAGTTATTTTACAAGATGTTTTATTCTACAGAAAATTAATATGAAAAGAATAAGAGATTGATAAAGAAATCACTTTCTATTCCATAACTCTTTTTTTTTTAATCGAACGAAAAACACCTGCATCGAAACTAGATAAGAAACTAAATAATTGTCTGCAGATGTCACGGCCGCTGAATAAATAACTGTAAATAGAGAAAGAAGCTTTAATAAACGCGGCAGAAGCGGGAAAGTTCGTCTGACAGTATGGATGCGCATTGATACGAATTAACAAATTGAAACAAGAAAGTGCACAGGAGCACCTCCAAGTTAATACATAAAAAAAATAAGTCCGAGAAATTTACAGTGGCTTTGACTTGGTGAAAACAATTCCAAGCATTGTCACTGTGATTATTATCGGGCTTAATTCGTTCTGCAAAAAATAGTTTAGAAAGAATAACATCAATGAAAACAGATATGGAAACATATTATTTTCCCTGTTTGCTTTTTTTTCTTAAATTACACGATTTTAGTTAGCTTCTTATAAACATAAGTTTAATACATTTATTATTTATTTTGTTGAAATAACTTGCTTATCAACCAGTTTGTTCAGGTTAGTAATTTAAATTGCATTTTAAACTTATTTGTGTTATTATTTAAAATATCTGGTTAAAATCGCATATTTTCATAATTATAGAAGTATATGGACAAGTAATATAATCAATCGTTAATTATTACCTTTTAAAGATAATTAAATTGTTTCATAAAAAAGCCTTTTTATAGACAGGGCCATCGCTAAGACTTATTATTCCAGGGGAGGGGAGGCTTAAATTGCCAAGCCAAATTTCAGTATTTGCCAACTTGGTTTTATAATTTTGCCAAGTTATCACAATTAGAAAATGTAATATAGTTATTATTTGTAAAAAGTTTAATAATATTATCAATTGGATTTGTAAAAGTCTATCAGAAATAGAAAGTGTATTATAGTTTTTATTAAAATTTTAAACAAATTTGCCAATTAAGTTTTTAAATTTGTCATGTGTAACAACATTTGCGAAAGTTTTTTTTTTTTTTTGAGGGAGGCTAGGTCCTCCCACCCCCTCTTAGCGAGGGCCCTGTTTATAGAATAAAATTACTTGCAAACTTAATTTTTTTTAAATTTTGTTTTAAGTAACGTTCTGAAACAATTCTATATATTTATGAAATTTTCACCACACTTTATTCTAAAATTTTCATAGTAGATTCTCCCTTTGTTCTATTAATGATAATATCAGAGTTATAGTGGACAAGACAACATACATCCAGCCAGACAGATCCTTGGCAAAACGTTCAAAAGTTTAAAATTAGGCCAAAATATAGTAGTTGCGGTGCTGTGTTTTATAAACAATAAAGGATTATTTAAAAAATCATAATTAGTAAGAGTTATTATTTTTTTAATATATAATTTCGTGAATAAAAATACAATTTTGGCAATCAATTATTAAAGTTTTTTTTTTAATAATCAAAAGTTGTTTTTAAGTATGAATTTTACGGCAAGCAAACCCTGACATAAAATGAATTAACCCCTTGTATCGCCGCACTACATATCTGCAACATACCCAAAAGTCACAATTACTTTTACAGTGAACTTAAAAATACGATTTTATTTATTGCTGCTATCTTCCAACATAGCGATTGTTATCAAAATTGTTCTTGGAATTCTCAACATACTGTTACTGGGGATACTGAGTTAATTTTTCATACCAAAGTTGTATTTATCATTTGAGTAGTTCCAGATTGTTATTGCTAAAATGTACTTCGTAAATTTTCTAAAATGAAAAGACTGGAGATAGCCACCAATCGATATTTACAAAGGTAAGTTTGTATATTTTTCAATTTTGTATTTGTAAATGAGGAGTATGCAATTTTCTGTTAATTAAAAAAAAATCCTCCAATTTATTATTTTTATGTTTTAAATCATTTTTTTACATACCAAAAATTACATATTCTAACATTCAGAGAAAATATTAGTAATTCCATCATTAAGTCGCAATTAATAATTATTCGATTAAAAAACTTTTTAAACATATTTATCATATGTTGCTATAAATACAATTACAGAACCAACAACGTTTGTTGCCTTTCTTTTTTTTTTTTTCAGAATAAAGCGCTAGCATGACATTATTATTTTAGAATCGAGATAGTTTGAACTTGTTATGGCACTTTTGTGATATAGTCGATCCTGATTATGGATTACCAAATTATAAAGCATATATGACTTTATAATAATGTATGATACAATACAAACAGCATTTCGAGACATAAAATGTCCAGCTGTAATCATTTATATGCATGACATGTGTATGATGTACATGATATATACAGGGTGGTCATAAAATAATTTAACTTCATTCAGTATTTCTATAGTTTAAAAAATACAAAAAATACTACATATATATATTATAAGATATTATATTTTTTTATATGCATTTTAAATTGATAATGCTTCGAATATTTAAACAAAATATTTTCTTTGGTGATTTTAATGCTTTTTAGTAGAACAAATAGCTAATTTTGAAAAAATTTTGATCTATCGAATATTCAATTGTCTTCAATATTCTCATTTATTACAACAGAAAAAAGAGTTCAACAAAGATAGAAGTCTGTGGGGCATCGCATTTAGATTTAATAAAATTCTTTTGATGTATTCTTGTTAAATGGGCCACAAGTTTTAATTGCAATGTATCGCCAAAGTATAATAACGTTATATATGTAAATTTTTTTACAGCATGTATAACTCTGTCACAGTGTGACTTTAGAACAACATTGTCACTGTAGTCACATATTCTTCACAAAGTTATTGGCAAAATCGTCACAAATCACACAATTTTCATAAACTTGTCACAATGTGACTTCACAACATTGTCACTGCCGTCACAAAACCATCATATGTTAGTGAGAATTTCGTCACAAATGACACACTTTTCACAAATTTGTCACACTGTGACATCACAAAGTGGTCACAATGTGACGTTAAAAACGAGCTCTAAAACGGCCATAACGACTTCACATTTTAGTCCCTATGACTTCACATCGACGGTCACAAAGTCACAGTGCGACTTCACATCGACGTCACCGTGGCGTCACCATGCCTTACGGGATCGGTATCCATATTCTTCTTTTTTTCTTCCATATTAATTCTTGTAATATAGTACAAAGTTACTTTATTTCATACATAGCAGCTTGTATATTATGTTTTTGGTATCCATATTAAGAGTGTTGGAGGAAACTGTATTATTGTCATTTAATTCATTCTATCACAATTTTTGAGGGTGGTCGGTAATGTTTAATTAATGGTTTTATATATATATATATATATATATATAATATATATTTCTATAAAGATGTCTAAATTTCTGTAAAATATTGAGTTTTGAGTCTGTGATTTCAATTATGTTTTTTCAAAAGTGAAGTATTTTCATCTGTGAGGAAATAAAATACACGCTTTTTTTAATAAAATGATGTCCTTTGCATTCGCTAAAGCATTCCGTTTTCACGATCATGTCTTGAGCAACATTTATAGAAAAGTATGTATATGACGTCATTATCACGGAATAATAAACAAACGCAGCAGCAAAAAGCAAAGTCGTCATTAAAGAAGCTCGGCAAAACAAATCGGGTATCTAATTATTCATATCCCTCTATTTGTTTGTTGATAAATGCTCCATGTTTTATCAGAAATCATTCATCTGTATTATTCAAAAATCGGAAAATATTATTACAAACGGATTAATAAAATTTCATTCTTTCAGCTTTCTGATACGAATTAAGTAAATGCGGAGAAAATTAGTCACACAAATATTCTTTAAAATACATTTTTGTAAAAAGAAAGTGTATAGATTGTAAAGCAAGTTTGCAATAAACTAAATTATTAAATTGATAAAAACGAAATACAACCAAAATTCACCGGTTTTATAACTCACAATATTCTTGACATAGTACGTATTTTAATTTTTTTTTTTTCAGTTTTTGTGAGAAAATGACAACAAAAAGATAAAGTAATTTACTATTTTCTCATTCTTTTCATTGAAATGGAGTACTTCAGTTGCTACGATTACAAAATTGGTATTAAAAACTATAAAAAATTAATATCTCAAAAATAAATTGAAATACAACTTCCAAATAAATTGCATTTAAAAGTACATTTTTTTCCTCTATATGACGATGAAAAAATTGAAAATGTGCGATGTTTAGACTTTAAAAATTTGCAGTAGCGAAAATTGCAAAACCGAAATTTTATTTCAAATTTCAAAGTGTAGCTATTTGCAGAATGACGTCAGCTTTACGCACTGCTTGTCCTTTATAATATAGATAGCTAGATAGCCTGTCATTTTTTTCCGTGCGGATCGGTGTAAAATTTTTATATTGAAATTCCGAAGCGTTGATTAGAGTACGTAAAAAGCGTATGTTCAAGTAAACAAGTGAGAAAACCTTACGTTCAGCATAGATTATGAAACACTTTCCAACACTTCCTGAATGCTTTGACAAAACTTCGTTATTTAGGGAAATAAGGTATATAAGAGAACTAAGTAAACATTTTAGAAAACGCATAAAAATTTACAAAACTGATTTCAGCAGTTACTGTCCATAGCAAATATGTACTCCAACTCTTTTGAACAGCCCTGTATTTGATCTGTAGGTTGATATATATACTATATAATGGGAAAATTTAGTTTAGCAAGAAAACACACAACAGGTTGAAATTTCTCTTTCAGCAATTTATACTAATAGATGGAAACATACTTGTATACTTTTGTACAACCCTGTAGTTAACCTAGTACCTTTATTACACGCCACTATTTAGCTAAAGTTAAATTGTAAGTAAAACACTCTTAAAACTACTGGAATCACATTTCCAGAAATTATCATTTATATACGGCCATGTATCCATTTCTTTGCGTGACCCTGTATATCATTTTATCTATGTCATTATCTGCAAACATTTCTTAGTAAACTAAATGCAGTTCAGCGTAAAAATGCATAACTCATTTAAAAACCACTTTTAAGCAATTTGCAATCATGCCCAGTGACCATTACGAATTCCTTTGTGTAGCCCTGTATACGAATTACATCATTTATACACACCATATACAATGCATAAATATATAAAGGTAGAGAAACATAAAAGCACATAACATAATTAAATATGCATTTCCAGCAATCATCGCTACCGTACAGTACTTCGGATACAATATAGTATCTGAAATCTTTTATGTGTCCCTGTAAATGATATGCACTTCGTATTATACATGAAATAACTTATAGTAAACCTCAGCGACGTTATATCAATTTTATTATACATGAAATAATTTAACATAATTAAAATACGCCGGAAAAAATTCTCTCCATCCCTATATCATTATATAACGGAATACTTGTGTGTGGCCCTGTAAATAAATAATTATTTTTTGCACCGCATATTCTACAGAATGCATATTTTAGTGCACTTGATAAACGCATATGGGGCATTCTCACAATCTTTTGACTTTCATGCCCCTGAATAATAATTTTCATTTTAATACACTTTTTTGTGCTTTTTTTTTTTTTTTTTTTTTTCACATACTTCGGAACATCCCATTGCATGATTGCACAACAATATTAACGAGATAAATAAGTTTTGGACGATGTTCGGGGTCCAAACACCTGGGAAAACTCCTATACCGTCCCGTGTCCCTGAAGCTGATTTTTAAGTTTGGAGCTGTCTGGATAAAATTGTTTCAATAAAAATAATTCAATGTAATTTTTTTCTGAAACTGGAACTATTGTTTTATATAAATAAGTAGCTAAAAATTAGCCTGCATACATTTTTAAGGTTATTATTTTTTAAACTCTGTCCCTAGGTTTTAGATTTTTTACCATCCCTCTTTTAAAATTATACAGAAAATCACTTCAGATGAAGTCACAGAATTTTTTTCAAGTTTTTTCTCATGCAGAAGTATGCTAGAGAAATAATGTTTAAAATTCTTTGACAGGAAATTTACTGTAGAATTTAAGTCAGCATTTCAATATCAATTTCAAGCATCGTGGCTTTATTGGTAGTCTCACCGACCCCAAGGTTTATTCCTGCACTTTTCGAGGTAAATTATTATTATTTTTTTTTAATTTAATCCAATGTAAATAACTTTTTCTAAAAATCAATGAGCATTTTGGCTACCACTTATTCTTAACATGATCTGCCTAAAATAGGTGGTAATTTTCCTTGCTGTTCCATCCTTACCGTCCCTTTTTTCTATACCATCCCCCTTTTTTACATTACCGTCCCTTCTTTAACACACCTTTAAGGCAATGTTATACCAAAATTTTGTACCAAAAATACTACATTGTCATTATTTCTTATTTGAATGTGCTGTGGGTACTATGCAAATTCATTATAAGTAAAAATTTAGAAGAAAATAAAGTTTTAGTGGTAAAATGGTAAGGAAAATTAAACTCGCAAGTTTAACTTAAAACTCAGTTAAATAATTTTTTTTCGCTGCTGACCATTTTTTCTTTATTTTGAAATATTAAGGCATTCGTCTATCAGATTAAAATGTTATTTTAGCAAGTTTAATTTCGCCACATTTTTCCCCAAAAGTCAAAAGATTGTGAAAGTGCCCCATATCAATTTTATCATGTCTAAGCATGTAACATCATTAAAAATAATTTTAAACGATTTTTTCCCATAGGCCGTAATGTAACGGAAAACTTTTGACTGTCCCTGTAAATGAACTAAACATGCTACAAACTTCATTTGCAATAGGATTTGTGCTATGGTATAGGTCACTGATATCCAAAAATTTCAGAACGATCCGAGTATATTTACGTGAGTTAGAGCGCGAACAGACGGCCAGACAAACCTAAGTAATAAATACTTTTCAATTTTGTTGGAAAGTGTTAAAAAAAATGTAAATAGCAAGAAAATTGGACTGTCATTTATAAAAAATTAACGTTTTTTATATGAATGCGATTATGTCAGGTATAACTGGAGGGCTATTCTCCATGCTTTACAAAAATGTAAATGACTATTCAACAATCGTTGTCCAAGTCGTTGGCAGCAAAAATGAGCTATTTCGAGAATTATGTGGTAAGTTTGGCAGTAAAAATGTTTTGCTTTTAAAATTGCTGCCAATTTTGCACCAGTGTGTATCGCGATGGCATCAAACTATACTGATGTTTGTAACAATATGGATCTAGAGAGTTCTCAAGGAGGAGGAGGAGGTGCGATTTTAGAAGTTTGGAGGTTCCAATCTGACTCGCGGTTCGGGTCGGAGCTAATATTTCTCATTGCGGTCGGGTTAACTTCAACTTTTTTTGCTGCGCGTCGCGTTTGTGTCCGGTTGACTTCTACTTTTTGCTGCTGGTCGGGTTGATTTCTTTTTTGCTGCGGGTCGGGCTTGACTTCTACTTTTTAGCTACTCGTTGGCTCTCAGGTCAGATTGATTTACATTATTTCGGGTCGGGTTTGGATTGTTTTAGCCCTTGCGAGAAGTGTTCGAGTTGATCTGATTTGTCGAAATAAAATATTTTTCCCGATAAAAACTATATAGAGTAAAAGCTCCATAACGGACTTTCCCAAATAATTATTTAAATATAATTTTTAATCTTTTACATAGTAAAACCGCCGAATAGCTGACACCTACACTGTAAAAAAACCACTGTAAATTTGCCAGAACAAACTCGATTACAGTGAATGTGCTGTATCTTTCTTTGGTTTCCTGACTATATTAACATGGAAAATACAGTAGTTGCGTAAAATTAACAGCGCAATGTGCTGGCAATTTGGACGCATTTTTTTACAGCACAATGTGCTGGCAATTTGGACGCCAGCAGTTTGTGCTGTTAATTTTACGCAACTACTGTATTTTCCATGTTAATATAGTCAGGAAACCAAAGAAAGATACAGCACATTCACTGTGATCGAGTTTGGGCGCGAGATGAACAGTACTTTGTATTGTAAAAATGTCTTTTTTTTACAGTGTAGGAAGAACTGTGAAATTTGTCAGCTATTCATAAGTAATAACATGCCTAGTAAAACCTCCATAGGGACACTCTCGAATAATAGACATGTCTATTTAGTGAACAGTTTTCAATTCCCAATATAAATATTTGCATATTTTTCCCCCTAAATAGCGTACACCTCCGAATAACAGACAAATTAGGAGGCCACGTTATTCGGCGTTGTCCGCCGTTTAGAGGTTCTGCAGTATTTGAAAATTAATGAGTACATGCTAGATATTTATTTTTCTATATAATAGGTAAAATTGATATTAAAGATATAAATGTAAACTGCATTTTATAGTTCTATTAAAATATGGAATAATTTTGCTTCATTTGAGTTTCGGGTAGACAAAAAAATTTCATTCGGGTTTCAGTTTGACCTTCAATGAATTTTCGGGTGCGGATCGGGAGAACTCTATCCGCTCGGGAATCTAAGTGGAGCCAAAATAAAATTTTTAGTGGGATACTTGAAAAGCGGGGTTATTTTAAGTGCAATTCATAGTAGGATCTCCTCTCCTTGGATAATAAATCTCTCTCTCTCTGTGTGAGTGTGTGTGTGTATAATATATATATATATATACCGGGTGTCCCAAAAAGGACTGACTGATTTTAAAATTCAATAACTTGCAAACGGTGACAGATATTTAAAAAATTCTTGCAGGAGGGTTATGCATAAGGTCAAAAGTTTTATTACAGTGATTTTCGATTTTAGTTCGAATTACAAACAATAGATGGCGCTGTAAGCAAGAGTCGCTAAATACAGGCTCGATTTCTGGTCCTTTCTCTTGTTCCATGCTGAAAAAGGAGATGGAAATGTATTATCCGGGCCACGAAGTACCAGAAATCGAGCCTGAATTCAGCGTCTATTGATCGCAGCGCCATCTATTGTTTGTAATTCGAACTAAAATTGAAAATCACTGTAAAAAAACTTTTGACCTTATGCATAACCCTCCTGCAAGAATTTTTTAAATATCTGTCACCGTTTGCAAGTTATTGAATTTTAAAATCAGTCAGTCCTTTTTGGGACACCCGGTATAATCAACCGTTATCAGTCCACTGATGGATGTAGGTCTCACCCAGATTTTTCCATTATTTCCTCTCTAGTGCTTCAGTCTTCCAATTAACATCGGCCACTTTTACGATTTCATCACTCCATCTTACTAGACGTCGTCTTCTTGGCCGTTTTAAATATCTGGGATATCATTATAGTAATTTCTACTCCTTCTATTGTCTTGTCTTCCTGCAATGTGCCCAGCACATTTCTGCCATTTTAGTCATTTAATTCTCTCGATGATGCAGGTTATACAGGTGCTTCTTATACAGGTTATTGTCTTTCTGTCTCTTCTAGTTATGCCTAGCATACATCTTTCTATACTTCGCTGTGTTGTTCGTAGTTTTTTTACTATCCGTTTTATTATCGTCTGTTTCCGCTCCATAAGTTAGTGCAGGGAAAACACATTGGCTAGAAACTTTTTCAAATAAAGATGCATATTACTCTCCAGAATAATACTGTTCTTCCCAAAAGCAATCCATCCATTTCTTATTCTGCTGCTGATTTCATTCATGATACTGTTGTCCGATGATATTTCCTGTAAAAAGTACACAAAACTTAGAGACAATTTTCTTTTTTTGATCCAAATGAATTGAACATCATCTTTGTATTTTCCAAATTTATTTTTAATCCCACATTAATGTTTTTTCTGCCAAGTCTTTTAACATATTTTCCTATTCTTCAGGACTGTTATACTGGAAATTAAAATGTAATCACCATGGATGCAAGAAGGCCATCCAAGCCAAGACAGAAAGCATTTCTGAATATTAGCTGTAACTAAAGGAGATAGGCTAGAAGAATTTTATGTATCGAATTATAGCTAAAAATTTATTTTTTACAAAAAAAAAGTGTCTAAAAGTTTTTGCTTGCAAAATTGCTATTATATCACAGTATAAAATGTAATTTACCATTGGTCAAAAATCTCTCCAAGACTGAAAACAGTACTGTGACTCAAAACTTTCACCGCATGGTCATCACCAAACCGGAGATGACTTAGATATTCCCCATTTATTCTAATTCTTTTGTTTTCCCAATCCAGCTTCTTGAAAATAGTTTCTAATACAGCAGTAAAAAGCTTAGGCGAAATGGTGTCTCCTTGTCTTTCATCTCTCCCAAGTCTTATCTTTGCTTTTCCTTTGTCCAAGCGGATGGTTGCTGTTGCTTTCTTGTAAATCTTCTTTGTGATATTGATGTAAGGTTTTCCTATACCAATGTCTACCAGAGATTCTACTACTGCTGATGTGCAGACCGAATCAAATGCTTTTTAGGGTTCCGTACTTAAAAAGTGAAAACGGAACCATTATAAGATCACTCCTGCGTCTGTCTGTCACAGCCATTTTACTCTTAAACTATGGAACGTGGAAAGTTCAATTTCGGGGAAGTAATAAAGACCACTGACCCACATAATTTCAGATTAATAAACATTCATAAATATATTTAGTAAAAAAGTAGAGGGGTTATAATTATGCTACTTGAAAAAAAAAAGAATTTTCTTTGTATATCATGTGGAGTATCCTGTGAAAGCTTTTGTAACTCTGAACTCAAAAATACATTCCTTTTTAATTTTAGGTATTCTATTTTCAAAGATAGTGTTGAAAATATAGCGGAAAAATATGTCCCCCCCCCCCCATCTAATTCCGAATCTACTAGAACTAAAATTATGAAAAAAATTAGAGGTAGTAGACGTTAATATAAACCTTGCCGAAAAATTATAGCGATTACCCTAGGTCACATAGTTTTTGAGTAATTAGCATTATTCTGTTATACACAAATTTCGATTTACGGACATTCAGAAAAATTGTTGATCATAGCTGAATATATCTATCGTTGCAGAAGAATGAAAGCATTGTTGATAATGATTTTCGAAAAAAATCATCGGTAATTAGCCGAGATATTAACCCTTAAAGGTACGGCCAGTTTGGACATACACAAGGACAGGGGCGACGTACTCTATGCCTAGTTAGGCAGCCTAAGAGAGACTGCTCAGGGCCGGCTAGGCCTGCCCCTTAGAGCTTAACGTCTCTCCCGGTATGTTCCCCGACACGTTGGGGCTCGTTAGTGAGTACAGCCCTGTCTGGCCGTATGCAGACGGACAAACACAAAATGCTCAAGGGGCGACGCTCACCCGCTAAGGGCGTCTATGCACCACCGACCACAGAACCC
This sequence comes from Maratus speciosus, assembly GCA_963932465.1. NCBI lineage: Eukaryota > Metazoa > Arthropoda > Arachnida > Araneae > Salticidae > Maratus > Maratus speciosus. Next base: position 42,102 of record CAWVRF010000976.1, on the reverse strand, counting down.
AGAATTTATTTTAAAAAGAACAAAGTGGGATTACAAAAATTAGACGAATGCCTTCCCGCCAGGAAAACGCCTACTCGCGACAGAGGGCGGGAGTATGAGAACATTTAAAGTAAAAATAAAATAAAATAAATAATAATAATAAACATCACTGATCCTGGCCGCCGGGGTAGGAACCCCTCTCGCGACAAGGGGCGGCAGGAAGGGAAAAGAATGGAATGCGTGGCACAAGTAAGATGGCACGAGCAAATACTCAAGCGTCCATTGGAGATGTAATGATTTGCGTGGCACAAATAAGATGGCACGAGCAAATACTCAGCGTCCATTGGAGATGTAATGCTTTGTGTGGCACAAGTAAGATGGCACGAGCAGATAAGCAGAACCAGGGCTTAAGTTAAGTTTGTTAAGTATGTAAGGAAATTGTGAATGTGTTTTAATTTGTTGAGTAGGAGGGTGCGGGAAAGGACGTTTTGGAGCCAGTTGACTGGCAGTATGTCTGGACGCCTCAAGTGCCAGCGTTGCGTGAGAGTACAACTGTAGTACGGGTGACTTATAGTGCCATCTTCACCGCAGTGGCAGTGGATCTTATTTTGAAGCGGTCCAGATATGCCATGAAAGGGCCATGTCCTGTTAAGAAGCTAGTGGTGTAGGGTGTTAAATTATATAGTGTGAGAGAAACTTTAGGAATTAGCTTATATGTGTGCCTGCCCTTTTTTGAAGTATCCCAGTGCTCCTGCCATCGCGTCAGTATCCTTGCTCTAAGGACCCCTTTGACGTATGACTGGGGCACTGGGAGGTGTGTGTCTATTGTTTCTTTCTGTGTGGCCTTCTTCGCTAGGTTGTCTGCTAGTTCATTGCCAAAGATACCTTTGTGAGCCGAGACGTGACCTAGTGAGATACGATGTAGGAGATTCTTAAGTTTTAGTTTGATTTGCAGTACTAGAGGATGTTTTGTCCTGTGTGCCTGTATTGCCTGCAGGCCAGAGAGGCAGTCACTGTAGATGATAATACTATTGCTAGAGTGGGATTCCACCCACTCTAATGCGTTTAGTATTGCGAACAGCTCCGCTTGGAATACGGAGTTATTATCATCTAGCCTTGCAGACCACTGATGGACCACCACCGTGCCCTCCGTGGCGCAGAAGCTGCGCCCACGCCAGTCTCTGTGCCTGAACCATCAGTGAAGAGTGTGGTGCTAAGGGCAGGTGTGTAGCTGTTGCGTGTTGTGTTTACTTGAAAATGTGAAGCCTCCTCAGCGGGGTGGAGCTGCCAGCTCCTGACTTTGTATTGCAATGTTGTGTTTGGAAAAAGAGAATCTATTACTGTGTCACGTTTTAGCTGTAGGATTGAGGATTTGGCGTGTTCGTATTCTAGTTGAAGTGTGATGGGTAGAATACCTGTAAGTATATGTAGTGCATCTGTGGAGATTGTGCGGTAGCCTCTTGAAATTTGTAGGAGAAAAGTGCGTTGTATTGATTTTAGTTTAGGTTGTGCTATGGATGATAAATTACCCCCCCAGATACAGGCCCCGTAAAGTATTATTCTTTCGATTATTGTTAGGTACCAGATCTTCAGTGTTTTGTTGTCTACCCCTCCCAATTTAGAAGTTAGTCTTAATGAATTATTATGATATGCTGCCTATGCCTAGTTAACAACTTTTAATTTAAGTATTGCGCGGCAGTGCAATACTTATTTATTTCCAGTGTCACTTCTCAATGTTAATTTAACATACAAAAGCCTATGGAGACTTTTTGACTTTTTCTTCCCACCTTTTCGTCCCTGATGCCACACATTTTTTATTCTTTGTAATTTTAATGATATTGTAAATTCAAAGTACGAAAATGTTTGCCTGACGTCAGGGTCAAAACGGATGATAAAATGCCTTTGCATATGGGTAAATTATAATGCAGAGAGTAACATAGCCTAAGCTTTATTTATGTTATTCAAATATTTTTCTTAATTCCAAATTTCACTTTTTTTCATTGAGAATCAATGGACATTTTTGCTATAAATTTAACATTTTTTTCTATTGTTGCAAAAAATTCAAAAGCCGTAATAATAATTTATTTAGAGTAATTAATTTTCTATTAAAATATTTCCACGTGAGAAATGGAATTTGAAATAAATTTTTTACGAATTAAAAAGATGTATATGGTGTCATATTGGAAATAAAACTGATCTTTTCGGACATTTGTAGTCATACAAGAAGTATTAATAAGAGTAAATACAGAAAGCAGGTGACCATGATGTCAAAAAATTACAACATATTTCACCGTTACTGATTTTTAAGCATGAATATAAATTACATACAGATGTGCCTATTCGATTAAAAAGGTGTTAACTTTCTGATTTATTTATATTTTCCTTTTATTTATTTGTTGAAGTTTTAATTTCGTTGAGGAATACCAGCCAGAAAGAAATACTGAACTATTTATTGTTTATTATATTGCTTTAAGACTGTGTAAGAATTGAGATCGTCGGATGTTTAGAAGCTTATAAATTTGCAAATAACCAAAATTTATTTTACAGGTTTCATCATCAATATGACGTCAGTATTACACACGGGCATGTAATATATATATATTGATCATATGCAACTTTTTTTAGCCCAGTGGTAGGGGAGGAAAAAAAGGCCGAATTCGGAATTAATTAGGGGAAAGCTGGAAATTGTTTTAATCCATTTTGTTTAGGTCTAGAATGTATATGCTAAGTTTCCCCCTCGTACTAGGTGAGTGTTAGAAAATATGTACAGATTTATAGTCAAAAAACACGTTTTTTTTTTTAAATACCATAACAATATCTGAAAATAACTCTGTCAAAAACATTGCCGATACAAATGTTGTAGAGCTTAAAATTCTGAGTAAAATGAGTGCCTACACTTAATATTTTTGTTGAACATTAAGGTCACAATTCTACTTTAAAATTTTAGACCCGTGGTCAGGAGGTTGAACACAGAATTAATTAGGAGAAAACTGTAAATTGTTTTAATCCCTTCAGTTTAGGTCTAAAATGAACGTACTATGTTTTCTTCCTCGTACTTGCGTGAATGTTAGAAAATATGTGCATATTTATTTTCGAAAAACATGTTTTTGTTTTTTTTTATTATCTTAACAATATCTCAAAACAGACACCTTTATAAAAAACATTGTCAACACAAATGTTGTAGAGCTTAGAATTATAAATAAAATGAATACCATCATTAATATTTTTGTTCAACATTAAGATCGCAATTCTATTTCAAAATTTTTCAAATCAAGAGCTTGAAGCCAGGAGAGACCTAGTTAACTTAACATTATCTCAAAATTGCGGTTTTAATATTGAACAAAAATATTAAGTGTACGTACTCATTTTATTCAAAATTCTAGGCTCTACAACTTTTGTATTGACAATGTTTTTGATAAGGTTAGCTGTTTTGAGATATTGTTAAGTGAACTTGGTCTCTCCTGGCTTCAAGCTCTTGATTAGCGATTAAGGAAAAAATTTGAAATAGAACTGCGACATTAATGTTGAACAAAAATATTAATGATGGTACTCATTTTATTCAGAATTTTAAGCTCTACAACATTTGCATTGCCAATGTTTTTTATAGAGTTAACTGTTTTGAGATATTGTTAAGGTAATTAAAAAAACGTGTTTTTTGAAAATAAATATGTACATATTTTCTAACATTCACCCAAGTTCGAGGAAGAAAACATAGTATGTTCATTTTAGACCTAAACTGAAGGGATTAAAATAATTTCCAGGTTTCCCCTAATTAATTCTCAGTTCAACCACCTGACCACGGGTCTAAAACTTTAAAGTAGAATTGTGACCTTAATGTTCAACAAAAGTATTAAGTGTAGGTACTCATTTTACTCAGAATTTTAAGCTCTACAACATTTGAACTGACAATGTTTTTGACAGAGTTAGCTATTTTGAGATATTGTTATGGTATGCAAAAAAACGTGTTTTTTTACTGTAAATCTATACATATTTTCTAACGCTCACCTAGTACGACGGGGAAAACATAGCATATTCATTCTAGACCTAAACAGAAGGGATTAAAACAATTTCCAGCTTTCCCCCTAATTCCGAAATCAACTCCCTAACCGCTGGGATATTTTGTGGTATCTATACTGATAAATCGCTCTGTGTGTCTGTCTGTCTGTCTGTGTGCGATGGCTAGCGAAAACTACCGCACGTAGAAATCTGAAAATTCAGATGTGATTAGCCCAAGAAAGGTCCTGATACACCCGAGGCTCGGATTTTTAATTTTTGAAAGGCCGGGGCAACCGGGCCCCTTCAGTTTTTATGCACTAAAACGTTAATAACATGCCTCTTTTCTATCCGATCTTCTTCGTTTTTCGGGTGAATTCTTTCAGTTTCTGCCCCATTTCTACATTTCAGTTAAGACCCTGAAACCTTTGCAAGGGGCCCGGTACAGGGCCCCTTGATGTTTTAGAGCACTTAATTGTTAATAACATTCCTCTTTTAAACCTGATCGTCTTAGTTTTGGCGATGAATTATCCTTTCAGTTTCTGCTCTATTTCTACATTTCACTTAAGACCCTGGCACCCTTGCAAGGGGCCCAGTACAGGGCCCCTTGAAGTTTCAGTGCACTAAATTGTTAATAACATGCCTCTTTTCAATCCGATGTTCTTCATTTTTGGGGTGAATTCTCCTTTTGAGTTACTGACCCATTTCTACATTTCAGTTAAAACCCTGGCACCCTTGCAAGGGGCCCGGTACAGGGCCCCTTGAAGTTTTAGTGCACTTAATTGTTAATAACATGCATCTTTTCTATCCTATCTTCTTCGTTTTTGGTGTGAATTCTTTCAGTTTCTGCCCCATTTCTACATTTCAGTTAAGACCCTGGAACCTTTGCAAGGGGCCCGGTACAGGGCCCATTGATGTTTTAGTGCACTTAATTATTAATAACATGCCTCTTTTCTACCCAATATTCTTAGTTTTGGCGATGAATTATCCTTTCAGTTTCTGCTCTATTTCTACATTTCACTTAAGACCCTGGCACCCTTGCAAGGGGCCCAGTACAAGGCCTCTTGAAGTTTCAGTGCACTAAATTGTTAATAACATGCCTCTTTTCAATCCGATCTTCTTCGTTTTTGGGGTGAATTCTTCTTTTTAGTTTCTGACCTATATCTACATTTCAGTTAAGACCCTGGCACCCTTGAAAGGGGCCCGGTACAGGGCCCCTTGAAATTTTTGTGCACTAAATTGTTAATAACATGACTCTTTTCTATCCGATCTTCGTCGTTTTTGGGGTGAATTCTCCTTTCAATTTGTGGCCCATTACTACATTTCACTTAAGACCCTGGCACCCTGTCAAGGGGCCCAGTACAGGGCCCCTTGATTTTTTAGTGCACTAAATTGTTAATAAATTGCTTCCTTTTTATCCAATCCTCATTATTGGGATACTTTCTCCGTTTAGTTATACGCCCGTGTCTACATTCCAGTTAAGACCATGGGCCCGTCTTGGGTCCTGTAGGGCCCGGTCCAGGGCCACTTAAATTTTTTGCGTGCCATGCGTTCTTCACACACTAATTTTCTGACCTTCGCAATGCGTAATTTTAAAGTTGAGTCTTAAACTCTTCTCCTTAGACCAACAATCACATACTTTTATTTGGGCCCTAGGGCCCTTTTTTAAGCCTTTTCCCAATTTTTTGCACCTTTCTTTTAAATTATATTCTAATGATTAATTCGTACCCTATGCTTAATCTCAACTAATCGAAGATCTAAAATGCTAAGTACTAAACCGTTGTAACATGTTTTCATGTTAGGACCTTTCCTCAACTGTCAGTTGGCCCCTTTTGGGCCCCCCTATTATAACTTCCTTAAAAATAGTCCGGTTATTAAGCTTTTATTTTTCTAACAACATCTTAGGTTCTCCAGCTATTACATGAACGACCAAAAAAAAAAAAAAAAAAAAAATTCAACTACCACCAATTTTGAATATAAATCGTCTTCTTAGGGCCCTTGGTGCATCTTCTTTAAAAATGATCCGAATTCCTTGCAATTTTCTTTACCTTAGTTCTAGCGTCCTCAGATTACATTAAAAACTACTAAAGTGTATTTATACTAAACTACATGCCACTCAACAGCCTCATATTTTTATTGAAGCTCTAGGGCCCCTTTTTAAGCATATACCCCATTTTTGCACATTTCTTTTAAAATATTATTATAATGATTATTTCATACCCTATGATTAATTTTGACTAATTGAATATCTAAAACGCTAAGTACTAAAACATTTAAACATGTTTTCGTGTTAGGGCCCTGCACTCAACTAACAGTTGGGCCCTTTTGGGACCACTGTTATAGCTCACTTAAAAATGGTCCTATTCACGAACTTTTTTTTTCTAACAACTTCTTAGGTTCTCCAGCTACTACATGAACGACAAAAAAAAAAAAAAAAAAAAATTGCAGACTTCATCTACAACCAATTTTGAATATTAATCGTCTTCATGGGGCCTTTGTTGCAGCTTCTTTAAAAACTATCCTATTCTATTGCAATTTTCTTTAAGGGTGTATTCGAAAAAATATTTTTCCACTCTCAACAGCTCGAAATTTTTTGAGACATTTTCAGACTCATTTTTAAAAGTAAAAACATGAAACTTGCTGGGGTGATTTTTGAAGAGTTGTGTAAGGTGCCGTGTGATTTCATTTTTCGCTCAATTAATTAGAATTTGATTTTTAAGCAATTATTTTCTCAGTATGACCATCTTTTTCATCCCCAGATCACCCTCTTCCGGAAATTTCGGTTCAAAACGCCGATTTTGACAGCATTTTTGACAATATTTTCTGCATTTATGAAAAAATCGAGAAGCACGGCACATTATGTAGTTTCTAAATAAGAGAATTGCCCAGTTTGATGCGTTTGAGAGCAAAAATGAATTTAAAAATGAATCCGAAAATAAGCAGTTTGGATCGGAATACACCCTTAACATAGTTTGAGTCTTCCAGCTACTTTAAAACTCCCAAAAAATTCTCTTATACCCAACTGTATTCCAATTGAGACCCAGGCCCCCAGGGCCCGGTCTTTCTTTATACCTCAGCTACCACCTTTTTCGAACATTAATCTCCTTTTTCAGCATTAACTTACGTCTACTTACTACAGCCGTAAATTAAAAATCGCGTTAATTTAAAGGTAACTTTAGATAAAGAACTTCATCTGTTTATTAAATATTGTGTTAATGCTAACAGTGGTTCATGAAATTTACAAGGTGAGGAAGCTTCTTCCACTGCTTGGTGGAGCGTTATTTCCTCGGGTTTAAGGGCCCGATTTCAACGGAATTTGCTTCCTTCATTTTAGATTACAATTCAGCTACTTTCTGTATTATGAAATTTTATCTTAGACTTTAGTTACCAACATTTTTTAACATTAATAGCGCATTTTTTCATTTCTTTTTCGTTGTTGTTGTTTCTGTGAGCTTGATTCCTACGAGGTTTGGCTCACTCAACTTGGTTTTCGACTGTCTCCGGCACGTGCGGGCACTTCCAGTAAATGCTGCCATATGTAGTGGGGATCTAGATTACAAGTTCGTTTGGAAAGAAGTTTGATGGGAACACATTAGACACTGCGAAAGGCAGGGGAGCCTCCGAAATTAGGTTCTTTTAAAAGAATTTCCAAAGATATAAAATCATACAAACCTAAGTTTTGTTTAAGGTTATTATTTACAAACCCCGGGCAACGCCGGGCGGGTCTGCTACTTAAGAAATAAAAAATAATTTTTTGGAAATTTTAAAAAGACAGACTTTTAACGTTAATTAAACTTAATAAAGTTACGTTAAGTAAACTTAACGTAATTACCGCACTTTTTATCTAAAATTATTCCTCAAGGTATTTTGTCTTTTTTTTTCTTTCTTTTTGTGGCTGGAAAACGACTGATGTTGATGCAAAATAATTACCCCAAGTTAAATTTAGGTAACAATTTAATCTGGTATTTACATCGCCCCTGGCAGGAAAAAAGGTAGCAAAATTTAAGTAAAACCGTTTTTTTTTATGTTTTACTGTGTAACAGCTATACTGCTGTTATAATATTAGCAGTCAAGATTTAAGGATACTTTTACATTCATTGCGTACCAGATGGGAAAATGGGGTAACTAAAATTGAGTAAAATTGCTTTTTTATGTTTTTATTAATGATTTTTTATGCTCAGACTAGATTTTGTCCAAACTTTGTACTACTGCAAAGATGCAACATTTTGGATTAGATATTGGTAAATACACCACAAATTGTGATGCGATCGGTACCCTGTAGATCAAACCTGATGATGATACATTTAGTTAATCTTTAAAAGAGTTCGTCTGAATGCAGTTTTTTAAAAAACTTGACATATTAAACAAAAACATAATTCGTTGAACGAATTAAAAAAAAAAAAAACAAATTTATTTCCTACATTATTTAAGCCCGAGAAGGGACAGATATTAAGATATTTTATTCAGTTAGTTCTACATTTAATGTTAAATTACTGTAACAAATTAGTTAAACCAAGTGAACATTAAGCCGCTATCAGATTCACCAACTTTTCGAGCAATTTTTGAGCCAACCCTTGATTTCCTCCAAATTTTCGCGAAATGTTGTCTCGACACCCAGTGTGATAGCAAACAGCAATATCCCCAACTTTTTATCCGCATCTCGAAAAAGTCTGTCCTAGCCGCAACTTTTCCTCCTACCTTTCAACATTTCAGCAAATCAGAGATAAGCGATTGATACGAAAATGCGATAAATATTGACGGCTGGTACTAGTAGTACTGGTTTTCCCGGGTTTTCCTCCAACTTTAGCAAATACAATTGTAACCTTTTTCTCCCTTTCAACTGAAAAAAGTTGGGGTTAAAATCGGCTGTAAAGTTGGTTGCTCGAAAAGTCGGTGAATCTGATAGCGGCTTTAAAAAGTAAAAATGAAATTCAAACTATTATACTTAAACAGCCTAAAAACTTAGATTCCGTTCAAACGAAATCGAAATAAATCTTAGATTTTTTTGGAAGGTTTGTATTTTAGATGTGCTTAATCATTTATTTTCACCTACCGTAAACACAATAGAAAATCAACGATACAAATATTTGCAAATTAAATTAGGAAAAGTCTAAGATTTATTTCGATTTCGTTTGAACAGAATCTAAGTTTTTAGGCTGTTTAAGTATCATATTGTTTGAATTTCATTTTTACTTTTTAATGTTTACTTGGTTTAACTAATTTGTTACAGTAATTTAACATTAAATGTAGAACTAACTGAATGAAATATCTTAATATCTGTCCCTTCTCGGGCTTAAATAATGTAGGAAATATTTTTTTTTTTTTTTATTCGTTCAACGAATTATGTTTTTGTTTAATGATATATATGTGTGATGTAATATCCAATCTATATATATAAAAGAAAGTCTGGATTTTGTATTAATCAACGCGCAGCCCAAACTACTGAACCTAAAATCTTGAAATTTTGTGTAAAAATACTTCTTATGACATAGAGTGCCGCTAAGAAAGGATTTTCTAAAACTCCACCCGAAAGAGGGTAAAAAATAGAACGAACTTTTAAAAAATTCCTTAAAAATCTAATTTTACAGTTATTTTTCAACTGATATTAACATCATCAAATACATGATCAAAACATATTTTAGTGTATTTTTGTATGCTGAATCGAATGGTACTAACCAAATTCTTTTAAGTCTAATAGTTCATGAGATATTTCATATTTTTCGAATTTGGCGCTATCTTTTGCGCCAATTTTCAAGTTATAATTTCTAAAAACTCATTTTCTTTATTCTGTTACTATAGCAAGGGAATAAATTCAAATTGAAAATTTTCTTAATCAATTCTCTTGGTTTAATAATTAAAACAACTATGTCAGTTAGGAAAAAAAAAAAAAAAAAAAAAAAAAAAGCCTCTAAAACTAAAAAAAAGAAAAAAAAAACTGTTGTACTTTTTCGTTCTACAAACATGCCAAGATGTATGATATCGCGCCATTTATTTCAACCCTAACTGTGCAAACGATTTTTAGTGCAAACTGTGCTAAATATTAACACTTGCTATTTATTGAACGTGAATATTTTTTATGAGTATTATTCCATCGTAATCCCGTAAAACTTTTTAATTTATTTTTTGAATAGAAAACATTTATCATTAATTATAACTTATTTATTACGGATTACTGACATAGATTTTACTATTTGGCAGTTATCTGATGAGGAGGAAGCTACAATAAAATTATTTTAGAAGTTAGGAACTATACATATAAAAACGTTTGTTCAAAAAACCATGAATGGCTTCATTCAAAGAATGAAATGTTTACTGTAGTGTGAAAAATACGTTTTACGTACTGCAGTAGTAAAAGATATTTACAATTTGAAGACTGCAGTTTAAATTGACTATATTCTATTACTTGCAAAATATTTATTTATACTTTTATTTTAAGCACTTATTTTTATTGATTTGTGTGAAATTTGTGTGATTTTGTGTGATTTGTGTGATTGTGTGAAATTTGTGTGATTTTTATTGATCTGGTGTGTTAAAGCATGTAATTTTCAAAAGTTATATTTTTTAAATGCTCATTTTTTTATCAACAAAATTATTTTTTTTCAAATGTTTCATTTCATTTTATAGACAATGACATCATTTATATTTCGCCTGCGTAAAGTACAAGATATTCTTTGATGTTGAAGTAAATTTTTTTGGTTTAAGGTGTTTTTTCTTTTCATCATTTTAAATGAAATTAGTTAGGCATGTATTTTAAAAGTGTGTATTTTAAAGGAAATGAGCAAAATGCATGTATGAATTAATGATGTCGATAAAACAAGATTTTTTTTTTTTTCATGGTTATAATATAGTGTGACGAAATGTACACCCGCAAGCAGTTTTTTCCGCACGGACTATCCATTGCTATAGTAACGTATATATTTTAAGAAATTAACAATTGTAATCTTGAAAACTAGCCGCCCTTGGCGACCAGTTTGGTCTCCCTTAAAATTTATGTTTGAGAAAGCACGCTAAGCATTGTATCGTGTTACTTTTATTCATAATTTAATTTACTTGAACGTTGAACTTCCTTAAATATAATTAATATAATCCCTTAAGCTAATATTAATTTTTGTTGCATTACAATATCTCAATTTGTTGATTTTCTGTAAACAAGTAAACCCTATTGGTTTACAATGGAAATCTATGGGAATTTGACGAAATATTAGAGATATCGATAAGTTGGCGTCACTTTTGGAGATATATCTCCAATGTAGAGACAAACTTGGCGACATTTGGCGACAGAACAGGGGCCCCTTATGGTAACGCCCCCCCCACCCCCCTTATAGGTATGGAGATGCATTAAATGCTGTTCAATGACTAGAAAATTAAGATACAAAAAGAGAAAAACATAGAAGTCAAAATAATAAGAAAACAATGGTTGTTTTAAAACTGTTTTATAACCATTCAACGTTTATATTAAAAATCACACACAATTTTTTGACCGAAATTCATGTTTTTCTTATTATTATTTATTTATTTCCGTTACGGTACATTAATCAAGCGTGGGCTTAGAACACGATTATGACTAATTTACTGATTTTTCTGATGCTTGGTAAAAAACGCAAGCACATGAATTTATTAAATGATATATAATTTTTACTCTGTTTGTTTTAAAAGTAAGGACAGCAGGAAAGAAAAAAAATGAAACATTATGTAATATTTTTTTAGGATTTCTAAATGTATTACTTAGCATATAATCCTAAATTAATTAATTAATAATTGATATAAATATACATTTTTAAAAATATTACATTCTTCATTTTTAATTTATTTTCAGTATTTTTTATTTTAAAATGCTCCATTGTTGCAGTTTTAATCATTTGGCATATTTTGGCGAGTGTTCATTGGCGCATAATTAAATCTATTGCTGTTCCAACTCGCATAAAATTGTACGAGGTACAGAAAATGTTTGGTGAGTTATCACCTGAGATAGGCTAACAGTAAAATGCCTTAAAATTAATGTATTAATTTATAATTAATTTTTTCTAATATTAAAGAGTTGCATTGTCATTATTGACCTATAAACACACTTGTAAATATAATGTTTATAATTCTAACATACCAAGAAGTGAGTTAAAAATCAATTAGTGATTGCAAAAATCCATCTTTACATATAAAAAGTAGGTTGACTTAAATAAAAAAAGGTGCAAAATTAGAATTACTGATTGAGAAATAGTAAAAAAGACAGGCAATTGACCAAAATAGGAAGTTATGAAAGAGGGAGTATTTACCGTAGCGAAGCGCGGGTACTCAGCTAGTAACAGTATAAAAGCAATAAACGTCAAATTGTTAAAAACATACTAATTTAAGGGGTCTCGGGACTCTAAAAAGTGGAAAAAACCAGTGAGTACCACACCAGTGAGTTTCAGGAGCAAAAAGCATTCTAAATTGCGATTTCTGTGACACTAAAGAGGCTAGCTACATTACATATGGCATGGTAGTTACTTGGGATATATAAATGGCCTCTAAGAACAGTTAAGGGGTCTCAGGACTCTTAAAATTGGAAAAATCGAAAAAAAAGATCATTTTCAACATTTAATATCTTAAAATGCATATGATTTTAAAACACAATTTTAATTGGGATGAAAGATATAAGTATGTTCTTTCGTTTCATGTATTTAAAAAATTGCAAGATACAGAATTAGTATTTATAGGGGGCTCGAAACTGTTAGACATTTGTCGAACAAAAAATTGGCATAACAGTTTATGCGCAGGATTACAAAATAAATATTGCAACTAGAATGAAAATTTTGGTGCTTACTTATACGATAATTCCGGGATTTATGCCGCACATTTTTTTGAATTTGTGTAAAAAGTCCCATGGTGGACATTAAATAGCACGGCAGGATTTTTTTTATTTTATGTTACTAGGGGGCTCTGCCCCCTACGAGCTACGCTCGCCATCCCCGTTCAGGGACACCAAAATCCAAAAAGCACGCTAATTTGATCGTCTTTAAAAATATTGAATTAAAATTAAAAAAAACAAAAACAGTAGCGATCTCTCTGTAAACGGGTTTCCATACGTTTTTCTTGGATTGGGGATTTTTAAGACCATATCTGCTGCTGTTAAAAGATACAATGGCTGTTTTCGTATTTAATTAAAAAAATTAGTTAAACATACGAAAATAAGCTAATGTAAAATGAATTAAGTAAACAGTGTCATTGTCTCCCGGTATTTTTTAACAGCGTTATAAGATAGTTCTTTTAAATAATTCATTTTAAATGTATCGTTTTAAATCTGACGTAATTTACACCAAAGTTTTATTTCTCTTATTAATATTCACGTGAAAATACTTTTGTTGTTAGAAGGAAATATTATTTGCGCTGTCTTCGAATGCACGATAATAGTTGAAAATATTATCTCAAAATATCAAGTAAATGTCTCGCGCAGATATATTTTTTAATTTAAATTGTTTTGCCATATTTTTTGGCCATTTTAAATATGACGTAATTTCCTCCATTTACCGGTTTTAACGCATAGTAATGATTTTTTTATTTTAACATTTTGTTTCTCTTTTAAAATTCCAGAGTAAATATGGTTCTTATGACGCAATTTTCCTGCTTTTAACATGTAATCATTTTATTGTAATTTAAATTTTTTTTTTCTGTTTACAATAGTCCCGTGTAAAAATTTTTTTTAATTTGAAGTAAACATTATTGTTTGCGCTGTTGGCAACAGTTTAAATTGATAACATTTTTTAAATTTGTAAAAAATATCTCTCGAAATACTGAAAATTTGAATTTAAAATAGAAATAAAACCTCAAAAAATAGTCAAATAAAAAAAATAAATGCAATCTGCACACCGGGAACTTATAACCTATAAAATGATCTAAAAATGATTAAATTCTCATGTATAGTTTTTGCTCCAATAAAACTTTTTTAATGGAACGATTTTGTCCAACTTTAGCATTAAATATCTCTGAAAGTAATTCTTCGATTTGAAAACTGTCTGCATCAGCGTGTTTGTCAAATATTTCTTTATAATACCACCGATTTCCATATTTTTGTATACGACAGTTTTTTTTTAATATTAACGAAGAAAGACCATGCTCAAGGCATACTTAGATACTACTACAGGCAGACTGATTTGCGTTTAATGTATGAAGTCGCTCGCCACAGGACTCTGATACCCTGCCCAAAATTGAAATTTGACTCTGACCGTAACTGAAACAACCTGGGAAGGGTAGATATGCAAACAAACACCAAAATTACGTCATGTCGCCATGGTTACGTTTACAATTCTGCTGACATTACAATCAAGCTTAGAAATGACAGCTAATTCGAATACAACTGTTAAGGGTTATTATAAATTGTCCATATCAATGTAAATGTAAAGTTCTATTTATTTAAGTAACTAATATAATGTGTTTCTCTTTAAAACTGTTAAACCAACACACATAAAAATATATAAATAAAAAAAAACACATGCTTAGTCTAAAACATCAATGTCACAAATTTATTTGGTACCGCTTAGTTATCCCGTCGACCAATTTCGCCAAATTATATAAATCGCTAAATACTCGCCAAATTATACAAATTGACATAATTTTTATTTTAAATAACGAAAGAACAAATAAATTAGTATAACATTAATAAATATACAAATAAAACGTCGAAATAAAAATCACTTGATGACATAAACACGTGTCACTTGCTTACAGTCAAGTGAATGTGACATTTACGATCAAGCATTATTCGCATTTAATCTTATAGTTTGGCGATAGATTTTTGGTCGACGGGATAACTAAGTACCATTTATTTAATACTTTCACTGCTGAAACAATAAAACTGTTAGAAATTTCTTTTTAATATATTAAAATACTCATAAAGATCCTTGTAATAATTAATAAATGTAATTTATTAAGTAACAAATACCCTTACATGATTTAATCAAAATTGCTTGGATAACATAGAATATTGCAGCGATATTTAAATCCGTGATCACCATCTCTTTCTGTGATTAAAAATAATAATATTTAATGTTTAAGGAAGATCGGCTTTTTTTTTCTTCTTCTTGGTTCGGGCGATATTAAAAACAAATATTTTACCGGTAACAGTAAATTAATCAAAAAAAGCTGCTTCAAGTCAGTTATGAGAACTGTAGTTTGATAAAAATCAAATTTTAATTTTAAAACGTGTATATGAAACCAAGCTATTTTTATATAAATAGGGGACATTCAAAAAATAACAGAACCAGCATTTTTCATGAATGAACCAAACGATCAAGGTAAACAATAAATAATATAGCTAATCTTAAAAGTATGTGTAACACTAAAATGCTACAATTTGTGTAAAACAGCCTTTTAAATCGAAAGAAATTGAAGAATATAAATATTTAATTTATTACATGAAAATACGATCAATGATTCTGAAACCTCGACGATGAGAAACAAGCTTCTATCTGGGCAGGGCATAAATGTAAACAAAGAGCACGTTGTGAAGTTTTGGTTCAGGGTTTGAAGTTGGATCCGACTTCACTTTTTCGGCGAAATGCACGGGCCGTTATATATCATAGTAGGCTATGGCCATGCTTAAGCCAAGACTCCCTTATCATAAAACAGAGTTGACAATCCGGAGAAAGTCTATGGGTGAAAATGTCCCTGATAATTCCCAACTTATTAGCTGAATTTGTTCCGTAAGTTACGCCACCTGGTGTATACTCCATAAACAAATGCATAGTAAAAAATTGAAAATGTTGTGTTATTGGCCAAAATTGTATAAAATATTTTTTGAATTCCAGTAAAATAAAGGCGTAAAAAAATATTTCGCTCAATTATGTTCTGGCTTTAAAAAATGAAACATATCAAAAATGAAGATTTAAATATAAGATTTATTGATATTTTTTCAGAGTACTTGTTAGTTATCCCGTCGACCAATTTCGCCAAATTATATAAATTGCCAAACTACTCGCCAAGTTCTACAAATTGACACAATTTTTTATTTTAAATAACGAAAAAACAAATTAGTATAACATTAATAAAAATACAAATAAAACGTCGAAATATTGGTTTTATTGGCCATTATTGGCATTTAATCTTAAAATTAATTTATGGCAAACCATTATTGGCATTTAATCTTGCAATTTGGTCGACGGGATAACTAACAAGTACCCTTTTCAGTATATAGGACTTTGCGGGTTATTTTTTTTTTTAATCTTGGCACAATTTGGGCTTCGGAAAGAGCGATTTGTTGCCGATTGATATAAACAGTTATGAAAACAAAACTTATGAACTGTCAGCTTGTTTTATAAGAATTTACGGCACAGGTGTCATATACGTCCCATATTGACGCGATTTTTTTCCGACGCCAATTTTGCGAAAACCTCGTTACCATATCATCTATATCCGGATAACCATATCAAGCAAAATAACGAGGCACAGATGTCATATTCGCCCCATATTGGCGCGATTTTTTTCCGACGCCGATTTGGCGAAAACATCAACAGCATAAGCAACAACATCCGGGTTACCATATCAAGCAAAATAACGACACTTTGGCGCCGGTTAAGTATACATTGCGTATATGACATTGGCGTCAGAAAAAAATCGCGCCAATATGGGGCGAATATGACATCTGTGCCAATAACGACACTTTGGTGCCAGTTAAGTATCCGGTGCGTATATGACATTTACGTCAGAAAAAAATCGCGCCAATATGACATCTGTGCCGAATTTACATGTATAATTTTAGTTTCTAGATATTATTATTGTTTTTATATACGATTTGTTTATATTTGTATATAAAATAGATAAATGACTTTTTTATATTAAATAAACTGTACAAATATTGGAAAATATTGCTTCTTTATGTGAAACAGTGAATATGCTTCCAGAAATTACGTTGCCAATTTATTTTTCTCGCCAAGGCCCCTATACTTGAAAAATACCGATTTATTATTATATAATGTAGTATTAGCTAATGTTCTGTAATCTGTTCCACAGTCAAAGTTGACTGCAAAAACGCGATGCTGGAATAATGTGGTATCAAGTATACGGTTTAAAAATAAAATTAATTTTGCGCCAAACTACACTTACGCCAATTGGCTCTAGGTCTGATTAAGGAAGAATACTCAAATTAAGATTTACAAACACCAAAATCGTAGCATGACAAGAATACGGTATTTGCGGAAAGTTGAGGGACATGTATAAATTTAAATGATTATTAAACTTTATTTTTCCAATTTTTTAAGTGTTTATGACTTCAGTCTGTTTTCTTGTGTATCTATGCGTGTTTTAACTTTCCTAAAATACTTTGATACATTTTAGTAAAACTTACATAACATATGTGAGTTAAAA
The DNA here is from genome assembly GCA_963932465.1 of Maratus speciosus. Lineage (NCBI taxonomy): Eukaryota > Metazoa > Arthropoda > Arachnida > Araneae > Salticidae > Maratus > Maratus speciosus. The sequence goes on along the minus strand of CAWVRF010000976.1, from coordinate 24,795 downwards.
CAAGGAAATTAATTACGCACCAAACTATGCCCGCCAAGATATGCCAATGCCCGCCAAGATATGCCAATTGGCTGTGGAGCCAATTATGAAACTTTCCATAGATTAATACATACAAACTTTATATGAAAAAACAGTGAAGCTTTCATCTAAAATATGTTAAACTGAAATGATCCCTCATACCTTCAAAAATAAAACAAATGATAGGCCAATAAATAAATAAATGAGACTGTGCATTGAAACAAATTGAAGGAGCGGTGTTAAATTAATACTGTAAGGTGAAATTAATTGTGAAAAGAAAAGAAATAGCAGGAAAAAAATAAATCACATATTTGAAAATATAAAAGAGAAAATGAAATATTTTACATTTTCCGGATCTAGATGCTATCCATTTATTTCAATAACTAATATCACTGAGAAATTCATGGTAAAATAATTTTCTTTCCTGATTATTATTATTATTATTATTATCATTTATTTACATAACGGAATACAGCAGTAAACATTTTTTTGTTTAACAGTAAAATAAGTTCATTTTTTAAATAAAATGTCTAGAACATATGAAAATTTTAAGATTAACAACTATCATTTGCAAACTACAAAGCACAACGTAAAGAAAATGGTAAAAGACAAATGGAAAACAAATTAAAAAACATTTCTGTTACTCATGTTAAATGGCGCTAATCACGGTAAACCATGTGGTTTCTAACCACGTGTACAGCGGACAAAGGAAACTTAGCGATTGCGAGGCCTGTTATTTCGATAAGGAGGCCTTGTCTTAAGCATTTAAATTGGATGAGTTCTACCCGGAATATCTACGCAGATTTTCATTGGTTCATTTCCAAATCAAAACTTTTTTTTATATATAGAAGGAAATATACAACGCGTGTACTGCGACAAAAAATTTCAAAACAAATTATTAATATTTTTTAACATTTTTTTTCTAAAACCTTACACTGCGGCGCGTCACCCGTACATTCAGGCTGAGACGCCGCACTTGTGCAGTAGTTATACCGCGCTTGTAATAAGAACAGAATGAAATTATAAATAAAAATATTTAAAAAAATTTTCATATCTGGACTATAATTAAAGATGTAATAACAAAATGAAACTAAATGAGTACAATGAAACGTATTAGTAGATTCAAATTAATAATTGTTGCCTACTTTCACTATTAAAATTATCGACTTATTTTTAGGTAGTTTCGTAAGAAATACTACCTATTGCAGTCGTTACTATGATGCGACTTTTGAAAAATTCCTTCATAACTTTTCATTATATGACCCTAGGAACCCAAAACCACCCCCACTTAAAAAGTTTATAATATATGTATGTATGTATGTACTAAATTTTGTCCGCACGATAAAAGTCGCAATTATGCACGGATCGTTTTCAAACTCGCCAACAACTTTGAGATGGCTAATATCTCGGCGGGGATTGAAGATGGGCAAAATCGGCCCAAGGGAATGGAAATGGGGGGGGGGGGGGGGGTGTTAAAAATTTTTGAATACCGTCTTAATAAAACCGTCTTGATAAAACCAGCTCTTACACAACAATGACAGAAAAAAATAAATATTTTTCGTTATAGCAGTTGCCAACAATAAAAAATAAATAAAAATAAAATTTTCACCACAACAATTGCTTTTTTATTGCAAGAATTTCACGTGAAAAAATAAATAAATAGCTTGACGAATTGAAAACAAATTGAATATTACGTCATAAGTTTTATAGAGCAAGATTTCGGCATGGAAACTCAAAATGAAATAAATAGTTTGACGAATTAAATATATATATATATATTGCGTCATATTAGAAATATAATGGACCTCAACAGGTGAATATGTAACGTCATGCGAGTTTGAAAAAACGTATTAAAACGTGATAAAAACCCGACTATGGAAATATTAACATATTTTAACACTTTAAGGTTCTCTGAATTTGTTTTAGCCATTTTTAAACCTATTCCATATACATGCATGTGTGTATTCGTGTATATTAGAATTTTCACAAAATGTTTAGCTCCCTAGAGTTCATTCTTACAAGGAAGGTCTCCATACGGGCATATTCAGAAAAATTCGAAAAAATTACAGAGGACTCATCCCTTATTTTTACTTATCATGCGGATATATATATTTATAAAAAAAATTTTGGCGGAACCTCGATTGAACGTTCGTAAAAAAAATAATGAATATTTCGTTTATTTGGCGATTTTTCATCGTTTGGCGATGAAAAGAAATTTTGAAAAATACATTTTTATGTCGAATACTCTTTAAGATAAAAATATTTCATATTGAACTTCTTTAAATAAATTTAATGTAAATAACTTTAGTTTTGTCAGTTTTAATTTGATTTAACTATAGTTTTGTCATATACATATATATATACAGGGTCTCACATAAGTGATGGGACACTTGTGCTTTACAAAAGGAAACTAATCAAATAAATTAAAAAAACATGTACACATTTTTTTGTGGGTGTGTTTCATACTTATATTTAGTAAAGATTATTACATAACATACATTTTGTCAAAATATTAAAATATTAATTTAATAAAAATACAAATGTTTAGAACGGAGCAAAAAATAGCTCACATAAGTGATGGGACACCATTATATATGCAACAAAAATCGTCTGAAATAAGCAATAAAAATATTTTTGGGGGTTTTATTTTTACTTAAAAGCAATTGGCAATAATTTATAAAATCGTCTGCAGTATTTCTCTCCAGTTTGTTTTGGAATTTTTGTGTTTTTTAGCTCTGTGTAGCCATGAATACTAAACGAAAAGAAACTTCGCCTGAAATTCGAAAATTAGTTATTAATTTGCATATTGAACGTGGAAAATCTATTAGAAAAACTGCTGAAACAGTTAACTTGAGGCGTTCAACAGTTTTCAATATCATTAAACGATATAAAAAGAATCATATGATTCAGGATAAAAGAAGACCTGGCCGACCATCAAAGCTATCCAATGGAATAAAGCGAATTATCGTTCGAAATATTAAAAAAAATCTAAGAAATAGTGCTCCAAAAGTTGCTGCTGATTTACAAGCATTATATGGAATAATTGTTAATCCTGAGACTATTAGAAGGGTAATTCGATCTGCTGGATATCACGGTAGAGTAGCCAGGAAAAAATTCTTCGTAAGTGAAAAGAATAGAAAACTCAGACTAGCTTTCGCAAAATCCAACATAAATAAGAATTCTGATTACTGGAATAAAGTTATATTTGCTGATGAGAGTAAATTTAATATATTTGGTTCTGACGGTAGAATCTTGGTGTGGAGAAAACCCAGGGAAGAATTTCGCAAACAGAACTTGGTACCAACCGTAAAACATGGTGGAGGAGGAGTTATGGTATGGGGGTGTATGTCGTCCGCTGGAGTTGGTAATCTTGTTTTTATTGACAGTATAATGGATCAGTACAAGTATATTGATATTTTAAAGCAAAATTTGAAATCTTCAGCACAAAATTGAACCTTCATAACGATTTTAAATTCTACCAGGACAATGACCCCAAGCACACTGCTCTGAACGTTAGACTCTGACTGCTATATAACTGTCCTGAAATAATAAAAACACCACCACAATCTCCAGACTTAAATCCCATAGAGAATATTTGGCAAGAATTGGAATCAAGAATTCGCAAACACACCATTTCTTCAAAACAATAACTAAAATCGGTGCTTCAAGAAGAATGGGGTAAAATCACTCCAGAAATCACAAAAAATTAGTCGAATCCATCCCAAAAAGATTAAATTATGTTTTAAAAGTTAAAGGAAGTCCAACAAAATATTAAAACCTTTTAAAAAGTAAAATTTTTGGATAAATATTTGATGGAAAAGTAAGTGTCCCATCACTTATGTGAGCCATTTTTTGCTCCGTTCTGAACAATTGTATTTTTACTAAATTAATATTTTAATATTTTGACAAAATGTATGTTATGTAATAATTGTTACTAACTTTAAATATGAAACACACCCAAAAAATTTTTGCACATGTTTGTTTATTTATTTTATTGCAGTTTCTTTTTATAAAGCACAAGTGTCCCATCACTTTTGTGAGACACTGTATATATATATTAAACAAAAACCTAACTTGAAGAACAAATTAAAAAAAACAAAATTTATTTCCTACATTGTTTAAGCCCGAGAAGGGACAGATATTAAGATATTTCATTCAATTCGTATTACATTTAATGTTAAATTTTTGTAACAAATAAGTTAAACCAATTGAACATTAAAAAATAAAAATAAAATTCATACAACATGATACTTTAAACACCCTAAAGAATTAGATTCCGTTCATATGAAATCGAAATAAATCTTAGACGTTTTCCATTTTTAAGTTGTAAATATTTGTATTGCAGATTTTTGTATTATTTTTTATGATGATTGTACATAAAATGATAAGATACATGCAAAATACAAACTTTAAAAAAGTCTAAGGTTTATTTCGATTTCATTTGAACGGAATCTAAGTCTTTAGGGTGTTTAAAGTATCATGTTGTATGAATTTTATTTTTAGCTTTTAATGTTCAATTGGTTTAACTTATTTGTTATAAAAATTTAACATTAAATGTAGAACGAATTGAATGAAATATCTTAATATCTGTCCCTTCTCGAGCTTAAACAATGTAGGAAATAATTTTTTTTTTTTTTTTTAATTTGTTCTTCAAATTAGGTTTTTGTTTAATATATCAAGTTTTTTAATAACTACTGCATTCAGACGAACACATTTCAAATTAAAGGAGGGTACCATTATCAAGCTTTGATTCATGCGGTATCGTATCACAATTTGGGATGCAATTTACTTATGTATAATTCAAAATCTTTCACCAGTGCAGTAATGCAAGTTGCTGTACTTTGGACAAAAACTTCCAGTCTAAACGTAAAAAATCTGTTTGAAAATGTCATTTTTATTTCTACTCTGACGTCATATTCAACTTCTTTTTAATTCTTAAAAAAATTATTTCAGCAATATTTCACGTGAAAATCATTCAACTAAAAATAGACAAATTACTAGTACGGATTTTGAATTATTGGCAACAATGAAAAAAAAAGTCAAATTTTATTAGAAAAATGTCCGTTGATTATCAAGGAAAAAAAAAGAAATTTGGAATTAAGAAAAATATTTGGCAAATGTAAATAAAAATTAGCCCATGTTAACCTGTGGGTTATAATTCACCCATATGCAAACGCATTTTATCATCCGTTTTGACCGTAACGTCAGGCAAACATTTTCACACTCTAAATTTATAATATTATTAGAATTAGTAAAAAAAAAAAAAAAAAAAAAAATGAGTGGCATCAGGGACAAAAAGGTGGGAAGAAAAAAATGAAAAAGTTATGATCTCCATAGGCTTTTCCATGTTAAATTAACATTGAGAAGTGACACTGGAAATATGTATTGCGCTTCCGCGCAGTACTTAAATAATGAAAGTTAAATATAAAATTTTATGAATTAAAACAAAATTAAAAAATTAATTCTTTCAATATCTCAAAATTAAGAGCACTGTCGATACAATCTTGTTGCTATGGAAACGACGAATTCTTTGATATTGAAATGGTAAATGAATCTTGCCTTTATTTTGAAATACGCTTAAATATATGAAAGTATTTTTTATATATGAAATTGTTTTTAAAGTAATAAAATTAAATAACAAGCAACATAAATATGTAAAACGAAAAAATGTATTTATTAAACTCTCTCATGGTTTATTTAAATCCGTTAAATACTTTTTACACGCATTCTAAAAATCAATTAACAAATAATTTTCAGGTGCTTTAAAATCGTTTGCTTTTGGCGAGGAAAAGTACTGCTCGCCAAATCGCGTGACGCTTTCGTCTTTTCGCGCCAAATACCCGGAAGTATTTTATTTTTTTACAGACTTTCTACTGTACTTCCGCCGCTAAATTTGACTGATCCTTTACTACATACATAAGTAGTTTAATCGGTATTTTTTTCAAAATATTCTGAGTATGAACAGTAAGGAGACCTTCTTTGTTAGTGAAGGAACTGGGTTTATCTCTAATCTTGATTTAAGTTTTGTTGGTGAATTTAGTACTTAACATCGAAATCTTACCTCCGCCTGTAGGCCAAAGCCGGCTGGGATTTTTTTTACATTAAATTTTAATTGTTATTTGAGAAACAACGTAACATCAATGTATTAGAAAGGGAAAAGAAAAAAAGTAAAATTGTGTTTATATAATTTATTTGTTAACCCTTTCGGGACCCGTGGCTTTTACACAAATTTTATTCGATTGGTACCACTTTTTAAAAAGAAGTTACCTTTACTTAATTAATCATGAAAATGCTGTAATTAAACAAGGCAAATATTACTTTTCTCTTTTACTGGTGCCAGAAACAAATTTTGTAAGCTCTTTATGAAGGTTCTTATATGCACCTATGGTCCCGAATGGGTTAAGAGACCTGTTTTTTCGACTACAATCTACAGAAAAAGTGTCGAAAAAATACAGTCTTTCTGTAACTACATTTAAACACACTATGCAACGAAGCCAATTACATTTCCTTTTTTTTGAAGTAGTTTTCTAAACATTCCTTGCAAAGAACGTCTGCGTTACGCGTAATCCAATTTTTCATTATTATCATCTTGACTTGCATCTTTCTTGCCCTTCTTTCTTTTTATTTTCTCCTTTGGTTTTAGTAAACTTGATAACATGCCTAACATGGTTAGTCTGTGCAAATAGAAAAGGAAAGGTTAATAACACTTAATCATCCCGTACAAAAGAAACTGAGGCATGTATACCGCAATAGGAGTGCGGCATGTATACCATTTTGTATGTGCCGACGTCGGCCATCATAGTTATCTGTCATCGCTAAGGGGAATGATGTAACCATACACACAGTACTCTATACAAACTCTACTCTTAGTTTTGACTTCGAAATCATGCATGCATTTAGTAATTAGTGTTTGAAAAGTATTTAAACATAATGTGTTTAAAAGTTTGGACAGTGAAATCATGCACTTGCGTCAAATTAAGGATTGTATTTCTGCAAGTAAGCATCGAAATGGGATTCACGCTATACACTGGTTAAAATAATCTCATTGCGCACCTATACTGTGCATTTGACGACCATCTATCGATAATTATATACAAGAAATACAAGGGGTGCGGCATCTTTCTCGTATGCGGCAAATCTCCCGGAGTTACCCTACTTCAGATTGTAATAATTTCCCTGAACATAAATAAATTTGTATTTAAAGCATTTTTATATTTTTAAGGCAATGTTGCATTTAGCTAATACAAAATTTTATAAATTTCAACAGGAAAATCACCTAAAAAAATATTTTTTTGAACAATAAAAAGGAAGTTTTATGGTTCAGTTTATCTAGACACACGGCAGTGTGTCAGCCAAGTTCGTCTGGCATACTAGTATGTTATATTACACGAACCAGCTCGAGCTGTTTTCGCCAAATTTCGACACTCTACTACTGAAAATCTATTTGACCTGCGTACTTGTGATACGGAGTACGTAGTAAGCCCCCCCCCCCCCCCCTAAATACCCAGAATCCAAAATTTTATAAATAAAGCATAATTAGTTTCCGAGATAATGACATTTGAAAATGTCTGAAAATCGATAATTTTATCACTGACTCACTCATTAAAAAGATCGTATATATATACGGCACCTACAAACTTCAAATTTGGTGCGAAGTTCGTCTACTCTATAAAACTAAGAAATCGAAAAAATAAATTGTGAAAATCGATTAATTACCCACTTGGGGGTGTCTATTTTTACTTTAACATTACGTCTATTAGGCGAAATTTTAATTTGCCAAAAAAAAAGCGCCAATCCGGGATGACCATGCAGCAAAATCACCTGAATATCAGCCATTTTCCGTTAATTTCAGAGAATTAATTTTTTTAATAATGGTGCATAAAATTTACCTTTTTATACACATTGTGAAATAACAAAAACATCTTGAGAGAATTCATATGTCGAAATACGCATATATTTCGAGACTTTCTCTGTTGAAATTCGTTTAATCCCAGGATTAAAAATGGAAACAAAAGAGAGTCATTCCTAAGATTCAAATACATATTGATCAATGAATGTTGGCTACCATGGGTCTAGGCAGTCTAGCTGTGGACACCCGACTTTCGTTTTTTTACTGTGACTTGCATTGCGTCAAATATAAAGTTTTCGTTTAGCCATTATTTAATCACAAAAAATGGTTAACGGAAAAACTAAAATGATAATTTTCAAGTAAACTAATCATATCAGAATCCCATAAGATTTACTTAAAGGAATGAGCAAACTCTTTCAAACTAAAATCAAATGGAATAAACTGAACATATAAAATTTAATTAAGCAAACACATTTGAAAAAACGTTATTTTTATTTTATTTTGATTTTAGTGGCGGTTTTCATGGTAGCACGCCCTGAAATGCATCAGAGTTCTCTCTATCGGTGAAAATGACGTCAGTTTAAAAGAAAACTTGAAACATTAAAACAAAATTAGAACGTAGCACTGAAATATTTGAATTTGAAATAACAAGTGACGTTTCCGCCTCTGAAAGTGTCGACTACTGCTTAGACTCATGGTAGCCGCACATGCATGATCAATATTTATTTGAATCATAGAAACGATTTTTTTGTTTACATTTTTGAATAATTACTCTCTGTTTACTTTCAAGTTTATAAGATGTGTGTCAAATAAGTGTTTTAATTAAGCTAAAGGTGCATTATTAGATTTCTGCCGCAAGTTGGAAGCCAAATACTTGTTGTAGAAAATTTAAATTACATTGAATGTTGCTTGGGGAATAAAATAGGGTACTACTTGATAATCCCTTCGACCAAAAAACTATCGCTAAACTATAAGATTAGATGCCAATAATGGCTGATCGTAATATGATAAATGATGATGCCAATAATGGCTGCTTTTCATTCAACACGTTACACGTGTTTGTTATGTCACCAAGACATTTTTATTTCGACATTTTATTTGTATTTTTATTAATGTTATACTAATTTGTTTGTTCTTAAAATTATGTCAATTTTTATAATTTGGCGAGTAGTTTGGCGATTTATATAATTTGGCGAAATTGGTCGACGGGATATTCAAGTAGTACCTAAAATAGTCACTTGTAAGCACATTAAAATGCATTAAGTAAAGTGTCTAAGTATATTGTAACTTTACAAAAAGTAATGATATCTAACAAAAACATAACTGTGAAAAAAGAGCCAAGTTCCGTAAAAAAGTAAAAAAATACTGCTTAGAAAAGAAGTGGGTGCCAAGTTCAAATAAAATTCACTCAAACTTACCTACTGAAGTATTATAGCATTGTGTTAATTGTTTAAAAATAAAAATTATTGATAGCATATTAATATTAAATCTAGAACTTGGCAAGTTTTTGATAAATCTTATGCCTATCATTTTCATGTCTTAATAAAATGATGTTGATAATATTAATAACAATGTCATTATAATAATTTTCAATACTGTTATTATAATAAACACGTGAGTCATGTTAAAGATTTGATAAACAAATACATACACAGATACACTTCCGCTCGTCTTTGATTATCACTCTAGCGATCCCCCCCCCCCCTCCAGAAACATCATTACAAACAGATAAATGCCTGACAAAGAGACACATGCACTTACGCACACGTACCTTGTCCTTGGTCATCACTCTAGAAACTTCACACCTTTCAATACCCTCAATACACACAAATTAAGTCTAATGTCAGACGACCGCATATTTGCACGCGTTTTTCGTTCTTACAACCTCTCTACACTTTCACTAAGGAGGCTGCAAGAACGAAAAAAGCGTGCAAATAGACGTTCGTCGGACATTAGCCTAAGGCCTCCAAACATGAAATATCAAGTTTTGATATAATACCATTAATAAAAATAAATGACTCGTACATAAAAACTTGCCAAGTTCTAGATTTATTATTAATATGCTATCAATAAATTTTATTTTTAAACAATTAACACAATGCTATAATACTTCAGTAGGTAAGTTTGAGTGAATTTTATTCGAACTTGGATATCACTTAGATATCACTTATTTCTTGGCAGTATTTTTACTTTTTTACGGAATTTGGCTCCCTTTTTTCACAGTTATGTTTTTATTAGATACAGACTAACATGAAATATGTTTTGAAAATTTCATGAAAAAATATTCAAAAGTTTTTGAGGTATCCTGCGCGTTATGCCCAAAAAACGCCATTTGGAAAATAATGACTTTAAAGTTTCGGAAACGCCGCTTCAGCTATTGAGCGGGTATAATTCTAAAAGCCAAAACTTCTGTTCTAATGGGAATTTCAAGGAAACAATTATATCAAAATATTCAGAAAAGATAGGAGTTTAACATCTAAAAAAATTAAAATTTCTTAAATTTTGAAGCTTTAAGCGTCCTGCGACCACTAAAAATCCTTAACGGCACGGAGTAATTCTATTTATAAACTTATGAAATAATGAACTGACACCAGAATTTATAAACGAATTTATTAGAAAATGCGAACTTGCTTATTTTCACGTACATAATAAAAGGAAAATTTTAATTAAATATTCTTGGTGCCGTTTGTCTGTTTTGGAATTAAAATTAGGTGTCCGTTTTTTAAGGGCATCGCCCTCAAAAGATTTAATTAGAATGAATCGCATAAATACTGTGGGATTCGCGATAGTTTGCATTGATTGTATCTCTCAATACGCCTCGGGTGACTTTAAAAGTTAATTAAACACCTATCTTTAAAAACGCGGCACTGACCAAGGCGGCGTTGCAACTTTGAGACTTCAATTCGAAGGACGCTTAGCGCAATGCCAAATTTAAACTTTGAACAAAGGTTTTGTTTCAGCTACACTGTAGAAATAAAGGTTATTACTACGCTGAATTTAGTTTCATGAAATGCCAAATGAAGTTTAACTATGCACTGCTTTTATTGTCAGTACCGTATTAAGTTCATCATAAACAGATTAGGATAATATTAAAAAAAGAGGTAAACGAATAGCTATAATTGATATTATTTAGGTTCCATATCTCTTTGAACTTTCATGGTATACCCATTTACACTTTTCTAATATATACAGTTATACACAACCCTACGTTGTATAGTTTTTTACAAAGTCTTAGTATTCTTTTAGCAACTTTTTTTTTTTTTTTTATAATACAACTAGGGAGCTCTTCCCACTACGAGCTACGCTCGTCAACCCCTGTTCAGACACCGCAGACTCTAAAAGTACGCTAATTGGATTGGCTTTAAAAAGATTTCGGAAGATTGAATTATAATTTTAAAAAAAAAGTGGCGATCTCCCTATAAACGAATTTCTATTCATTTCTCTTTGATTGGGGAATTTTAAGGCCAAATCCGCTGCGGTACTACTTGATTATCCCGTCGACCAATTTCGCCAAATTATATAAATCGCCAAACCACTCGCCAAATTATGCAAATTGAGATAATTTTTATTTTAAATAACGAAAGAACAAACAAATTAGTGCAACATTAACACAAATAAAACGTCGAAATAAAAATAACTTGATGACGTAGACACGTGTAACTTGCTTAAAGTCAAGTTAATGTGACATTTACAATCAACCATTATTGGCATTTAATCTTATAGTTTGGCGAATGAGAGATTTTTGGTCAACGGGATAACTAAACAGTACCAAAGATACAATAGCTGTTTTCGTCTTTGATTAAGTAAAAGAAGTTAAACATTTCAAAATAAGCTAATATAAAAGGAATTAAGTAAACAGAGCCTTTGTCTCCCGGTATTTTTTAACAAAATGAAAAGAAATTTCTTTTAAATTTGACATTTTAAATTAATCCTTTTTAATCTGACGTAATTTTGACCAAACTATTCTTTCTCTTTTTAATATTCACGCGAAAATACTTTTGTTAGAAATGAAAAATTATTTGTGCTTTCCTAACAAAAATAGTTGAAAAGTATCCTCTCAAAATATCAAATAAATGTCTAGCGTAATTTCTAAATTTAAACCGTTTTGTAATATTATTTTGTGTTCATTTTATGTAATAACAGTAATGTGACGTAAATATGACGCAATTTCTCCTATTTAAGACTTCTAACGCATGTTAATGAATTTATTATTTTACAATTTCCTTTCTCTCTTAAAAATCACGTGTAAATATAGTTTTTATGTCGTAATTTTTAATAAGTTCCTGCTTTTTGTGCATAATTATTTAATTCTAATTTCAAATGTTTTTTTCTGTTGATAATAGTCATGTGTAAATAAATTTTTAATTTATTTACCCATATAAATATTTTTTTTTATTTGAAGCAAACATTGTTTGCGTTGTCTATACAGTTGGCAACAGGTTAAATTAGTACAATTTTCTAAAATAAGTAAAAAATATCTCTCGAAATGCTGAAAATTTGAATTTTATAATAGAAATAAAAGCTCAAAAATTGAGTCAAATTAAAAAAAGAAATAGTCTGCACACCGGGAACTTCAAACGTGTAAAACGATCTAAAAATGATTAAATTTCCGTGAATAGTTTTTGCTCCTATAAAACTTTTTTAGTGGAACGATTTTGTCCCACTTTAGCATTAAATATCTCTTAAAATAATTCTTCGATTTGAAAACTGCCTGTATCAGCGTGTTTATCAAACATTTCTGTATAATACTACCGATTTTCATATTTTTGTATGCATTATTTTTCTTAATATTAACGAAGAAAGATCTCCGGTCACAAAAAATTCAAAACCGGCGGCGGTGACAGCGGTAGTTACTTTTAGGTAGCTTTCTTTACAAAAAGCTACCTATTGCAGCCGTTCGGAGGAAAGCGATTTCAAAAAATTTTGGTATATTCTCATCGATCATGAACCTCAGACCCCGAAACCACCCTCCGTTCTAAATTGATATATGACCTATGTCACACTGTAACTCTCGTATTTATGAACCGATTTGGATGTAATTCGGTGTGTACATAGTACATATCAATGTCTCGACCGAGTTCGTTGGCCAGCTTCATCCGCCATTTTGTTTCAAAATGGCGGTCATTTAAAAATTTAAAAAAAAATTTAAAATTTGAAATGGGGTACCAAAAAACTGAAAATGGAAAAATATTTTTTTCTTATGTATTTGACCTTTATACAAAGACTCCGTAGCAGTTTTTGTTTCGTCTATATCTTAAAAAATGGCTGAGTTATAGCATTTTGAATTTCTAGCGAAGCTGACATTTTGAAACTTCCTGAATTTTGTCACGCGATAAAAGGCGTATTTATGAACCCATTTGGATGTAACTTCGTTTATACATAGTACTGACCAATGTCTCGACCGAGTTCGTTGGCCAGCTTCATCCGCCATTTTGTTTAAAAATGGCGGCCATTTAAAAGTTTAAGAAAAATTTAAATTTGAAATGTGGTACCAAAAAATTGAAAATTGAAAAAAATATTTTTTTCTTATGTGTTTGACCTTGATAAAAAGATTCGGGAGCAGTTTTTGTTTCGTCTATATCTTGAAAAATGGCTGAGTTATAGCATTTTGAATTTCTAGCGTGGCTGACATTTTGAAACGCCCTGATATTTGCCACGTGATAACAGACGTATTTATGAACCGATTTGGATGTACCTTGGTGTGTACATAGTACATACAAATAACTCAACCGAGTTCGTTGGCCAGCTTCATCCGCCATCTTGTTTCAAAATGGCGGCCATTTAAAAAAATTTGAAAAAATTTAAATTTAAAATGAGATACCAAAAAATTGGAAAATGAAAAAGATTTTTTTCGTATGTATTTGACTTTAATACAAAGATTCCGGAACAGGTTTTGTTTCATCTATATCTAAAAAAATGGCTGAGTTATAACATTTTGAATTTCTATTGTGGCTGACATTTTAAAACGACCTGATTTTTGTCACGCGATAACAGGCGTATTTAAGAACCGATTTGAATGTAACTTGGTCTGTACATAGTACATACCAATGTCTCGACCGAGTTCGTTGGCCAGCTTCATTCGCCATCTTGTTTCAAAAGGGTTGCCATTTTTAAAAAAAAAGTAATTTAAAATTTAAAATGAGGTATTAAAAAATTGGAAAATGAAAAAGATTTTTTTATGTGTTTGGCCTTAATACAAAGATTCTGGAGCAGTTTTTGTTTCTGAAAATTTGTTCTTTTTTTATATCTTATAAAATGGTTGAATTAATAGCACTTTGAATATCTAGCATGGCTAACACTTTGAAACGATCTTGTATTTGTCACGCGATACCACACGTATTCGCATATTTCGATGTAAGAAGGCATGTGGATAGTATACATCAATATCTCGACGAAGTTCGCTGGCCAGCTTCATCAGCCATCTTGTTTCAAAATGACGGCCATTAAATTAAAAAAAATATATATTTAAAGTGAGGTGTAAAAAAATTAGAAATTGAAAAAGGTTTCTTTCTTAAGTATTTGACCTTGATATAAGGATTCAGGAGCATTTTTTGTTTGTCTTTATCTTAAAAAATGGCTCAGATATAGCAGTTTCAATTTCTAACGTGGGTGACATTTTGAAAAATCTGATTTTTTGCCTGCGACAGCACTCGTATATATCAACCGATTCCGATGTGAGTAAGCATGTGCACAGGAATTACTCAGGTCTCGACCAAGTTCACTCGTTAGCCTCATCACCATGTTGTCTTAAAATGGCAGGAACTTCAAGATATCGCCGAATTTGGTAGCCAAATATAAGTTACTTTAAATAAAAGCAGCTTGGATAAAGCTGACTAATTTCGCGAAATTCTCATTCATAATGATTTAGTATTGATAAAAATTAGTATTGAATCTCCTACATTCGGTTTCCACTTAATTGAGCTTCGTGTGTTTGAATAATATAAGTTGGCTTTTTTAAAATAAGGAATATGAAAGCTACCTCTTCCTCTCGGCACTGGCCGTAAGGACTTTTTTATAGACTAGAGAGATTATAAATTAATATATTTATTCTACGGAACCCTCTGTGCGTGAGTAATTCTCGCACTTGACCGTTTATTCATAATAAAGGCAAGGCAGAGAGGTAAATTATATTCCTTATGTTTTTCTATTAGTTCCCTTACCATTTGGATATGATCCATTGTACTGAATCCACTTCGGAATCCTGCTTGATCTCTCGGTTGAGCTGAGTCCAGAGCTGATTCAAGTCTGGTCGTTAAAACTTTGGTGAAAATTTTATAAATCGCTGATAGTAAGCTGATCGGACGGTAGTTTTTAATGTTTTCCTTCTCTCCTTTCTCGTAAAGTAGCACCATCACAGCATTATTCGAATTTTCTGGTACATCCGACTTCTTGAGACATTTGGAAAACAATATGGATAGCATTTTTGAAAATTCTTCTGCTTCTTTGATAAGGTTGATTGTAATTCCATCTTCGCCAGGGCATTTACTTTTTTTCATAAAACTAATGACTTGTAAAATTACGTCTGTCATCACTGGGATTATTGCTTCGGTTTCTGTTAAGTTTTCTTGTGGATCACGTAGGTTGATTTCCCTTTGATCTTTACATTTATATAGATCGGTATAGAATTTTTCGACAATGTGTACAATTCCTTTATTGATTTTGGTGATTGTTCCAACTGCCCTCTTTAGTACAAAAATACCTTTTCTTCCAACACATAGTTTGCGCCTAGCTGATTTTAAACTTTTGTTATCTTCTAGAACATTCTTAACAAGATCACAGTTGAATTTTCTATTATCTTCTGTAACACATTTTCTTACCGTTTTACATAATTCAGCATATTCAACTCTTGATTTAGAATCGTTTTCTTTATTTTAAATTCTCTGCATTTCTTCATCAATCTTGTTTCTTCGCTTATTTTCTTTGTCTGCTTTCCTTGTGCATCTCCGGCTATATTCTTTGCAATATCATACAGCACGATAGTGCTGTATAGTAGAGATCAGCCGCATCTTTTACGTTTTGAAACATGATGAAAAGGCAACAACTCAATCATAATCCAAACCGAAGAACATCCAGTGATGAATAATGGCTTGTTGGAAAGCTCTTAATTTAGCGGTGTGACTTTCGAAGGTCGGGTCCAAAAATATCCAATATTAAGGGAATCGCACTCATTTAAACTTTATATAGCACTATACCTTCCGTAATTTAACATTATAGAAATATCTCCTCTTTAATTTTCTAATTAAATCTTTTCTTTTGTGTTGCCACACCCTAAAAAATAACCCAATAATTAAAAAAAAGGGAATAATACACGTACTTTGATTTTAAAAGTCAATAAAAATTCAGATTCTCCTGATATATTTTTACATTATAAATTGACGTCATTCTAAACAGAAAATGCACATTTTTCATAAATATATATAAATTGTAGCTAAATGTGTCTTATAATAGTTATTAAAGTCAAAACAGCTACTATAATATAGATATTTCAATTACAGAAGGATAATTTAGGAAAAATATAGTAAAAAAATAGTTTGCTAGATCTGACGTCATTTTTATTGTCCCTTTCTAATGGTGTTTCATTCTGAGTGGAAACTCTTGATTTTCTGAAATTAATCCTTATTACTATCATCCATAAAATGGAAGTTTTATTTTTAAGTCATACGAAAGAAATTTTCGGTAAATGCTAGGTCATTTGGTTTAAATTTCTAAAAATCGCATATTTTCAATTTTTAAACAATCGTGTGGGGAAAAAATATACTTTAAAATGCAATTTCTTTGAAAACTATCTCAATTTACTCATTTTTTATGGCTTTTAATTTAATTTTTAAGCACGATTTTTTTTAAATGCGTCTCTATTGCATGCAGGCTCTATTATGGAAGAGTAATGATCCATTATTACTTAAAGTAATATAACTAGTTTTAATAATAAAAATGTCTCCATCTAAATATTCCGTAACAAACTTATGAAATGAACAATGAAATAAAATAAATAAAACAAAAATTTATCAGATCTAATAAAAAACAACTCGTTGTAAATAATTCCGGCAAGCCACAAACTTAAAACGTCATCATAAAAAGAAGTGATATCACATAAAAAGAAGCGATATAGAAGTGCATACTCCGAGTGCCGTGTAAAAATCTATCGCAACTCATAATGTTTCCAAAGGATTCGGAGTGAGGTACAGTATGTGAAAACTGCTGGACGACCTGCAGGCTTTTATAATGTTTGTTCTTCCTGCACTTACATATGACTATTTGTTTAACAATATTCTTCTTTTATTACTTCTTCCATTAAACTGTGAAAATTTGAAGCTTATGGTGTTTACATGCCCATTCTTATTTAACATCATGGGGTCGATATGTTGATTACCATTATTTGAACGAAAAAGACCACTTTTATGAGGAGGATTTTCTAAGTAAACATGTAATAAACATCTTGAGTTTGTAAAATAATAATAAAAAATAATGATCATATGAATATACTACAATGCACCTAATAACAGACGTTAATTAAACTAAGATATATTGCAAAAAAGCCTGCGTAAACTGAATTGCACGTGACAGGGGACAAATCTGTTCTAGTAAGGCTACTAGTATTATATAATATTCCTTATGTTGGAAACACGACATTTACGTTTAAGAAATAAATCTGTCATAAACAGGATCCATTTTATCAGTTTTCCCTTTATTTTTAATACAGTATATTATTAAACATATTTATGTAATTAAAAATTATGTTTAAAATAATGAAAAGTATAATTGTAATAATAGATGATTACCACAATTACATACCATTTCCTGCTTGTCTTTCAAATCTTTATTTATTACAGATCTTCCTCCTACAAATATTTATAAGAGTGATATAATGAGAAATTAAAATTAATTTTTTCGACTTTCACAATTTTTCGAAATTGGTATAGGTATTGCATATATTAAATATACGCCTGCAGGTAGCCAAGCAGTTTTCACATATTGTACTTCACTCCGAATCCTTTGGAAACAGTATGAGTAGTGATAGATTTTTACACGGCACTCTGAGTATGCACTTCTATGTCGCTTCTTTTTATATGATATCACTTCTTTTTTAGACTGACGTTTTAAGTTTGTGGCTTGGCGGCATCATTTACAACGAGTTGTTTTTGATTAGATATCACTTCTTTTTGTAAGGTATTTCATTTGCATTATACATATTGCATTTTAATTAAAAGAAGAAAAGATAAACGAAAGATGATAGAAGTAAAAAAAATAATTTAATAGTCAGGCTATAACTTTTCAAAAGTGTAATATATCTAGTAAGACATAATGTTGGACTTTTTAAAAACAATTCAAATACATTTTATCGATCCTTACAAATCTCAGAAGAAATCATTTATTATTTAGAAATGCTAAAACGTGTCGAACTAACCAGCAATATTTTTAGCTGTTCTCCTATAAGCTATAGGGTGATTCATGAATTAACTCAGTAAGGATTTTATTTTAATAACTTTTGAAAAACTGACATTACATTTTCAAAATTCTTTCATTTTACACAAAATGTGTAAAGACTTAAAAACAGACTGAATAATGAGCATTTGTTTTATCACCGGGAGTGCTTGGAGTAATTTTTAAATAAAACTAGTTTTTTCATAATTTTGAAATCCAATGTCCCTCCGGTAAGCGCGGCAGAAACTCAGATTATCTGATTAAGCCTCTTTTTTTAGAAAATGTTTTCTGCATGTTTTTTCTAAATTCATAATTGTTTTTTACGTGACTAGCAGGATATACTAAGTCATATGCTTTCCAAGTATTTTCTCACATATTTCGGATCATTCATACGATAAATTATAATTCATTTCAATAAAACTTCAGAATTCGATATTTCATTGTTATGAAATGATTTTCCCTAATTTCAGTCATATTTGTAAATTTTTAAGTAGCTCTATTATCTGATTAAAAATTAACTAAAATCTATTTATGGCATATTGATAACATTCTTTAATTACCAAGGCCAAAATAACAGAATCGATTAGTTTAATAAATCCCCTTATTAATCTTTTTAAATGAAAAGAAAAGGAAATATTCCATTAAAACTGCCAAAAATTTATTTGATATAAAAGGATTGTAAAAAAATGAAAAAAAAATATACAATAAAAATCAAACTCACTACATTACCTTTGTAAAATGGTTTAAATTGAATAAATTACAAAGTTTGGAATGTTGAAAAAAATATTTGAGTGTATGTGCATTTTAGTATAAAAGCAATACAGAATTGAACACTTTCCCGCTTATTTCAGTATGACAAACAGTGATCCTTAAGTTCTGTCGAATTGTTTTCATGACTATATAAGTACTCTGTGATTCACTAAAGTACTTACTTACATTATCTTTCTGAGCCTGTTCTGTGGATTCTCCGTAGTCAGTGTTTACCAAGAATCTTTCCCTAATCGAGGTTCACTGGAACGTTTCTATAATCCAGTTTCTCCTCAAATATCAGCAGGATATTCGGTGATAATTATTGTGCGCAGTACCTTCGTCAAACATCATTCCGATTTCGTGCAAAATAAAAGTTCATTTAATTGTTATCTAAAATTTGTGTGCAAAAATACCCATAGTATTGGAATTTTAAAAGGGTGTGGACTGAAATCTAGAAGCATTTTAATAAAGTGGATAATAGAAACATCTTTCATAAAGTAGAAACCTGGATCGTCGAGACTTTAGATGAACAAATTGAATTCATATTGAAGTTTCAAGTAACCTAAAATTGTCTAGATATTGAAAAGGTACAAATTCATTAAAATACATGCCACTCAGTAAATATCTATAGGTTGTAATGTGATCTTGTAAACGAACCGTAAATGCTTCAAAGCCGCCTTAAAATTGAGAGCTTAACTGGGTCGATTGCAATAACATCTATCCTATTAAAATCCGTGCGCGTATCTATCTATGTAACCTCACAAACTCGGAAACTACAGGAGGCAGGGCTGCGAAATTTGGCACACGGGTTGCTTGTCGGGGGCTCATGAGCCAAAAATTCGAAAATTTTGAATTTTTTTTTTTTTTACGTTTTTGGCGAATTTTTGCCTTTTTATGTTCAATTCTGTAATCGCGCGAGTTCTAACCAGCTTTAAATGTTTACTGCAATGTGACATATACATGTCGTAGGTTAATTGGAGAATCATCTCTCATTTTCAAATTAGCCTAATATTTTTCAGGTCTACTGCATAGAGCCTAGACAGCGGTTAGGCTAATTGACAAGTAACCATTTATTTCCCAATCAGGGTGATCTTTTTAGACTTATAAACTCATAACCCGAACCGAACACCAAAAAATAAATTACAACATACTATACGCCGATCCGAGCAAGCCAAAATAATTTCAGTCTACACGCAACCCGACCCGAACCTGAAAGTTCTATTTGAAAAAACCCGAAATCTGACCCGAACCAAATCTGATACAGACTGAAAATATTGAAAATAACCGTAACCCGATCCGATCAAGACAAAATAATTTCCGTGCACACGCAACCCAACACGAACCTAAAAATTCACTTTGAAGAAAACCAGAAATATGACCCGAACGAAATCTGAACCCAACAAAAATATTCCAAAGAACCATAATCGGATCCGAGAAACACAAAATAATTCCCTTGGACATGTTTCTCGACCCGAACTTAAAAATTCCATTTTTAAAAAACTCGAAATCTGACCCGAACCAAATCTGAACTCAACAAAAACATTCCGTTGAACCATATCCCGAACCGAGCAAAACAAAATAATTTCCGTGAACACTCAACCCAACCCGAACCAAAAATGTCATTTGAAAAAAAACGAAATTTCAACCCGACAAAAATACTCCAAAGGTCAATAATCCGATACGAGCTAGACAAAATAATTTCCGTTGACACGCAAACCAATCCGAATCTGAAAATTTCCTTTGAAAGAAACCCGAAATTTGAACCCGACAAAAATGTTCTGAAGTTCCATAACAGGATCCGAGCAAGTCAAATTACTTTCCGTAATCACGCAACACGACCTGTAACCCGAACCGAACCAGAAAGTTATAATTGAACTCTATCCGAAACTGAGTTATGGTCGGTTTTCGGGTTGACTTCAAATGAATCCGGATGCGTATCGACAGAAATAATTTTGTCTTGCTCGGATCGGGTTACGGCTCCTTGAAATATTTTTGTCCTTTCCAAATCGGGTTCGGGGTCGGGTTTCAGGTTGACTTCAAATAGAATTTTCAAAGTCTGGTTGTTCACGGAAATTAATATGCCTTGCTCGAATCGGGGTACGGCCTGATGTATTTTTATTTCGGGTACTGTTCAGGTTTCGGGTTAACTTCAAGTAGAACTTTCAGGTTCTGATCGGGTTCCATGGCAACGGAAATAATTTTGTCTTCCTCGGATCCGGTTATGATTCCTTGGAATATTTTTGTCGGATTCAGATTTGGTTCGGTTCGGTTCTGATTTCGGGGATTTCTAGTGGAATTTTTTGGTTCGAGTCTGATTGCGTGTCCACGGAAATTATTTTGTCTTGCTCGGATGGGGTTAAGGTTCTTTAGAAAAATTTTGTCGATTATAATATTTTGTTCGGGTCATATTTCGTGTTTATTTCAAATTAAATTTTTAGGTTCGGATCGGGTTGCGTGTCCACAGAAGTTATTTTGCCTTGCTCAGATCGGTTTTTGGTTCTTTGGAATAGTTTGTGTCGGGTTCAGATTTGGTTTGTGTCTGATTTCGGGGTTTTTTAAATGCAATTTTTATGCTCGGGTCATGTTACGTCCACGAAAATTATTGTCTTGCTCTTATCGGGTTATGGTTTTTGGGGATATTTTTGTCGGATTCAGATATGGTTCGGGTGAGATTTCAGGTTTTTTTTAATGGAAGTTTTAGGTTCGGTTCGGGTTGCGTGTCCAGGGAAGTTATTTTGTCTTGCTCGTATCGGGTTATGTTTCTTTAGAATATTTTTGTCGGTCATTAAATTTGGTTCGGGTCATATTTCGTTTTTTTTTTTTCAAAAAAAAAAAAAATGCTCGGGTCGGGTTTCATGTTAACGGAAATTATTTTTTCTTGTTCGGATCGGGTTATGATTCTTGGGAAAGTTTTTGTCGGGTTCAAATTTAATTCGTGTCAGATTTCGGGTTTTTTTTCTAATGGAATTTTTAGGTTGTGGTCGTGTTGCATCCATGGAAATTATTTTTTCTTGTTCGCATCGGGTTATAGAGATCTGTACGGGCCACAGTTTCCGGTCCCGGACACGGCCCGACTCAAAGAAAAATAATTTCGGCCCAGTAGATAAGTTAAAAGTTTGGCCCGAGCCCGGCCCGGCCCGGCCCGGCCCGAGTGAATTGCTACAAAACATTAATTTTTACGTCGATTTGGTTAAAAATTTGACTCTTACGAGGAGTTCTGAAAGAAAAATATTTATCTTAACTTTTTTTCATGTTTCTAAACTTAATTTTATATAACTGCCGCAGGCTGCGATATTTATTTTTTTAATGAGTCGCTATTTCTTCTATTTAAATATTTCAGTTATCATTAATATTGTCAATCCATATTCCATGCATTGAATTGTTAAAAATCTGAAAAATGCTATACAGTAAAATCTTCTAAGACTCAATTACATAGAAAAGAAAAAAAAATGCGCTATAGAGAAGTTCCCTTCTTAGCATGTAAATGTATTATATATTCTTTTCTTACGTATTAGTATATTCATTTTGCATGTATCAACACGTTTTTCAGTTAAAAACAGGTTTCCGTCATAGGCAGGTTCCTTTTCACACGTTTTACTATATTTTAATTAGCGTAGAAATTTGCTATTCTTTAAAAATAATAAATGTTAATGTTTAATTGTAGAATAATGGCGATTCAAAAATGTATGCATATTTATCAAAAATCTTTGGGCCAGGCTTAATTTTACTGACCTTTGAACGGACAGGTCACGCCGAGACAATGATTTTCATACGGGCTGGCTCAAAACTAGGACTGAAATTTTTGGGCCGTGAAGACTATAGACAAGAAACCAGTCCCGACTCAGTACAGAAAAAATAATTTAGGCCCGGACCGACCCGATTCTTCCGGAAAAAAGTAAGGCCCGAACCCGGCCCGTAAAGTGTACTCACTAGGCCCGGCCCGAGTGCCGCAAATGAAAATAGGCTCGGGCTTCGGGCCTCGGGCCGGCCCGTGCAGATCTCTATCGGGTTATGTCTTTTGGGGATATTTTTGTCTGATTCAGATTTGGTTCGAGCCGTATTTCAGGTTTTTTAATGGAATTTTTAGGTTCGGTTCGGGTTGCGTGCCCAAGGAAAATATTTTGTATTGCTCGGATCGGGTTATGGTTATTTGGAATATTTTATCGGGTTCAGATCTCGTTCGTGTCAGATTTCGGGTTTTTCTAATGGAATTTTTTGGTTCGGGTCGTGTTGCGTCCAAGGAAATTATTTTGTTTTTTGGATCGGGTTATGGTTCTTTAGATTATTTTCGTCGGTTATCATATTAGGTTCGGGTCATATTTCGTTTTTTCTTCAAAAAAATTAGGTTCGGGTCGAGTTGCGTGTCCACGGAAATTATTTTGTCT
Organism: Maratus speciosus; assembly: GCA_963932465.1. NCBI lineage: Eukaryota > Metazoa > Arthropoda > Arachnida > Araneae > Salticidae > Maratus > Maratus speciosus. Next base: position 1,371 of record CAWVRF010000976.1, on the reverse strand, counting down.
TGCTCGGATTGGGTTATGGTGCTTTAGAATATTTTTGTAGGTTATCATATTTGGTTCGTGTCAGATTTCGGCTTTTTGTTATCAGGTTCTGCTCCGGTTGCGTGTCGACAGAAATTATTTTGTTTTGCTCGGATCGATTTTTCACGAATCCAATACTTTCTTCTTGTAAAGATAGAAGAAAGTAAAAATTATTAGTAAGGGACTTAAAAGAAAAAAGATTGTGAGAATGCCTCACATAATACGCACGCCACGCTGCAAAAATAAAGACACTTTAAACTGGTATAAATAAAAAAACTAATATTTTTACATGAAACTTTCAAAGGCTTGAACTACTCATAAAAACACTTCTAATGCCGTAAACTGCGTAAAAATCTGACAATTACACATTGCTGTAGCTCTGTCAACAGATTTTCTTAGAATAAGAATTTCAAAAGTGCAGCGACAGCGATGACAGCGATGACCACCTCGGGAACTCAGCTTTCGCTTTAGAGTGTTAGTGCAATCCCGAGGGGTAGACCACTTCCACTCCTCCCGACTCTCAACCAGAGTGGCGGAATTTCCTTCATTTACGGTTCATTGCACTGTTGTTTCTTTTGCTTGGCGAGAAACTCTATCGAGTTTCTATGATATGTAATCAAAATTTTAAACTTTACACCAGGCATGTCAAACACGCGGCCCGCGGGCCACAACTGGCCCGCCGAATAATTATCTGTGGCCCGCGAAGCCTTTGCCATTTTACATTTATTTAATTATCCTTTGCCTAGTGCCTGCCGTCTGTCGAGTTTTTTAGGGGATGTATCAGATTGCATTATTACAAAAATCATCAGAGTGAAATTTTTAAAAAATGCATTAAAAAATAATTTCAAAAGAAGATTTTTTGAATTTTAAGAAACAGTTTAATCTGTTTCCTCACCTCCAATAATTTATGTTCAAATTATTGTTCAGAATTTATTACTGCAGCTAATCAAACTTTGTACGATTACATATTAGCGCATGGGTACGGAGTTTCCAAATTTCTGTAATTGTTCATCAATCAACTAATTTTTGAAATACGATATGCAACCTTTTTGTTATTTTTGAAATCAAATAAAATAATTTGAACCAGGAAATGTACTTAATAAATGAAATAAAAAAGTAGCGATTAAAAATGACATGTTCTATTAAATAGGTTTTCTGATTCAAAATATATTTATTTTTATTTTTTACTTTGAAAAAATGCGGAAGATTGACAGCTATAAGTCAAAATTAACATTTTTACCCACTGGCCACTGGCCAGTACACTGATTTTTTTTCACTGGCCAGTTTTTTTTTTAACCACTGGCCAGTAACAAAGTTATGTACGCTCCATACAAAATTATGTTTTTTCTAACT